>NW_020872509.1:174853-197353 GCF_003789085.1 Penaeus vannamei
TTTCTTTCCTATTCTCTTTTTTTTTCATTCTTTATTTTTTTCTTTCATTTCCTTTTTTCTTCTTTCTTTATCTTTATCTTTTCCTTTTTTTTTCTCTCTTCTTCTTCTTCTCTTTTTTTTTTTTCTTTTTCTCTTCTCTTTTTCGTCTTCTCTCTTCTTCTTCTTCTTCTTCTTCTTTCGTTATCTCTCTTCTTCTTCTTCTACTTTTCCCTCGAGTTTTATGACCGACGGAGACAAATAAAAACACGTGACATCACCGCACCAGCTGTTCAGTTTGATTTGATTTGAGGTGATTTATCTATTCATTTATTCCTTTATTATTCCCTTTTTGTGACGGTAATAAAAACAAGACGTAAAAAAAAAAGAAAAAAAATTGGGTTCTTTGACTTTTTATATCTTATTTTATCGATTTATGTCTTTGTTTTTTTTTTTTTGTTTTTTCATATAAAATATTTTTTAAAGAAAGAAAAAAAAAGTATTTTACAGGATGCGAACGATCGTTATTTGTCTTTGGATTAAATTAATTGAAGAAATTTAATCAGAATCCGATTAAAAAACAAATGAATTACGAAACTAGATTAGCTTAAACTTTTAAAAGAAATTGATATAAAATAGAAATTAATGTCACATAATATGAAATAGCATATTGTGATACTAAATTGAACAAACCAAAATATACGTACAAATATGAAAAAAAAATCGAGTATAATACATTAAATGAGCTCCAAAGGATAAAATAATACAAGAAAAAAACATAAAAAGTTCTAACATTTTCAAAAAATACGAGGAAAAAATTATCATAATGAGAAAAAAAAGTATTCCCAAGGCGAGGAGGAATAGGAGTAAAAATAGAAGAGGAAAAAGAAAGGAGGAGAGGGAAAAAGAGAAAGAGTGAGAAAGGAAAAAGAAGAGAGAGAGAGAGAGACCAAGATTCAGTAAATAAATACAACTCTCTCTCTCTCTCTCTCTCTCTCTCTCTCTCTCTCTCTCTCTCTCTCTCTCTCTCTCTCTCTCTCTCTCTCTCTCTCTCTCTCTTCTTCTCTTCTTTTCCTTCTTTCCTTCCGTCAACTTTCTCTCTCAAGATTCACAAGTTGATTTGCATATAATGGAATACACGGGATAGATGACAAAATATAACAAAAGTGAAATATTTAAGTCAACAGTTCGAAGGATGAAGGGTAGAAAGAGGAGGGAAAAGGCGTGTTAGTAACGAATGGAGGAAGAAGAGGAGGAGGAGTAAAAAGGACGCAAAGGAAAAGGGCAATGCGGAAGATATGGGGGAAAAAGGGAGGAATAAGAGGAACAGAAGGAATAGGAGGAGAAAGTAGAATGATAGAAGGGGCGGGAGAGGGCAGGGCTCACTGCATTCCATAAATGGCAAACAGGGAAAGGGAGGAAGAGGAGGAGGAGGAGGAGGAGGGAGGAGGAAGGAAGAGGAGTAGCTGGAGAGGAGGAGGAGAGGAGGAGGAGGAGAGAAGAAGAAGAAGAGGAGAGAGGAGCTGGAGTAGGAGGAGAAGGAAGAGGAGGAAAAGGAAAGCTGGACTGGAGTACGAGAGAGGAGGAGAAGAGGAAGAGGAGAGAGGAAGAGGAAAAGGAGAAGACGAAGAGGAGAGAGGAAGGAGGAGGAACGACTGGACGAGGAGGAGGAGAAGGAGAAAGAGGAAGAGGAATACGAAAGAGAGGAGGAGGAGGAGGAACACGAAAAGGAAGAGGAGAAGAAGAAGAAGAAGAAAAAACAAAAAGAAGAAGAGAAGGAGTCGTCCCTAGCGCGGAGAAAGGGCTTAGCCGTCTAATGACCCCGTTGGACGTCGTCGGGATGAGCTAATTCTCGTCATTACTGCCATGTCCGATGAGTAATTCCGCCTCTCTCTCTCTCTCCCTTTTGTCGGATTGCTGGGATGGGGGGGAGGGGGAGGGGGATGGGAGTGGGTGGGGGGGAAGAGCTGCGGGAGTGGGTTGGGGTGAGGGGATGCGGGGAGTGGGTTGGGGTGGGTTGGCTTGGGGAGTGTGTTAGGGGGAGGAGGGGAGGACTGAGGAAGAAGGGGGAGGGAGAGTGAGTGAGAGAGAGAGAGAGAGAGAGAGAGAGAGAAGAGAGAGAGAGAGAGAGAGAGAGAGAGAGAGAGAGAGAGAGAGAGAGAGAGAGAGAGAGAAAGAGAGAGAGAAAGAAAGAAAGAAAGAGAGAGAGACTTAACGGTCATAATGTTCACGCACAGAAACTTTAACGTCATTAGAACGACAAACAAATCTGGAGGAATTAGCCTAAGTGCAACGACAGTGAAGTTATCTTAATGGGTGCATAATTACGGAAAATATTCAGTTACCAATGTAAAAAATAGATAATGGCAAAAACAAAAGAAAAGAAACAATAACAATAACAATAATAATAACAATGATGATGATGACGATGATAATATTAATAATCGCAATAGTTAAACGAACAAAAATCAGTAATAAAAATGAATAAGTGGATACAACTTGGTAATATAAAAAAAAAACATAATAAAAAACATATATATCAACAGCCTAAGTCGGTCTAACAGCAATTTCAAAACACATTTTATTTTAATCATAACTCACATCCACTTACACGCACCTGCAGTTCATAAAATACCTGAGATATTACTAATTAAACTTTTTTGACCAATGAAATTAGGGATCCATGTCAAAAACTTCCTCGAGATTTCAAACCTGTAACCGTTACAAAAATCTGGATTGTGATTGGTCAATGTTGTGCGGATAACGACCAATGCCAGAGTAAGAAAATTTTGTCAGATTCAGTGTCTATTTTTATGCTCATTGTGTATTGTAAATTTGGGTAGGTGAAAGTGTGGGTCCGGGAGGGGGGAAATCCCTTCTCTTTCCTTCCTTTCTTTCTTTCTCTCTCTCTCTCTCTCTCTCTCTCTCTCTCTCGCTCTCTCTCTCTCTCTCTCTCTCCTCTCTCTCTCTCTCTCTCTCTCTCTTCTCTCTCTCTCTCTCTCTCTCTCTCTCTCCTCTCTCTCTCTCTTCCCTCCCTCTCCCTCCTCCTCCTCCCTCCCCCACATCTCCATACTCCTTACAACAACCATCAAACTCAACTCAACACACACACACACACACACAGACACACACAACCCCCCACAGACCCCCCCCCACACACACAACACACAGACCCCCCCCCCCACACACACACGCACACGCACAGACCCCCCCCCCCACACACCACAGACACACCCCCCACCCACACATCCCCCCACTCACTCCCCCCCCCCACCCCACCCCCCACCCAACCCTCACCCACAACCCGCCAGCAAATACAATCGTGGTAGCTACAGTAAGGAACCACCATTAGCTATTCCACAAGTAATAAATCAGTGTGTTTGTCTACGGTGAACCAGATGAAAGTTGAACGCTTGTCTTCGCTTCATTATGGGGACTGGACCGTGACTGGTTTGTTTGTTTGTGTGTCTGTTTGAGTGTGTGTTGTGTGTGGATGTGGATGCGTGTGTGTATGTGTGTGTGTGTGGTTGCGTGTGTGTGTGTGTGTGTGTGTGTGTGTGTGTGTGTGTGTGTGTGTGTGTGTGTGTGTGTGTGTGTGTGTGTGTGTGTGTGTGTGTGTGTGTGTGTGTGTGCGTGCGCGCGCGCGCGTGTGTGTGTGGTCGGACAAGTAGGCAGATAAAAAGATGGTTAGACAAGTGAATGTAAACACACGCAAAATGAAAAGAAAAAAAAATACAAAACAACAAACCACATCAAAATCACAACCGAAACAATCTAACACTCACAAACACAAAAGCAAACAACAAACAATCAAGAAACAAACAAACAGCGCTTGCAATTGCACGCCGCGTACCAACCATACCGTACGTGGTCCCCGCCGATCGCAGGCAGCAAGGGTCGCAATAATGGCCAAACGTACCTGCAAAATGAAAGTCATTTGTTCGTTATTTGCGGATTATTGTGCCGTAATGGTTAATAGGTTAGTGTGCTTTATAGAGAAGGGGTAAAAAAAAAATGTTTTCCTAATTGCTGTTTCAACGAATTTGCATACAGCATACACACACACACACACACACACACACACACACACACACACACACACACACACACACACACACACACACACACACACACACGCACGCACGCACAACACACACATACAAACATACCCACACACACAACACATACATACATACACATATATATATATATATATATATATATATATATATATATATATATTATATATATATAATATATATATATATATATATATACATACATATATACATACATACATATACATACGTATATACATATATATATATATATATATATATATATATATATATATACATATATACATATACATACGTATATACATACACAAATATGCATATATGTGCGTGCGTGTGTGTCGTGCAACACACGCAGATCCCCATTAAAAAATGCGCGCAACACAATCAGCAGCTGCGGAGCCGAACAGCCGGTCGGGCCGTAAAAGCTGGAACGGTAACAGTGCTTGCGGCGCGGGTGCGGTCGCCGCCAGCCGCACAGCGCCGCGCGGACGTCAGTCACCTAATCGAGTCAGCCGCGTCAGCCTTACCTTCTGCCTCCTCGTCAGCCTCGTCATTTCGTCAGCGTCTCCGGCAGGTCAAATCTGTCATAGCATTAACCGGCAGAATTCGGTTAAAAGGCTACGATGTGGACCTTTGTCATAAAAGGAATTGATATTCGATAATATGCAAATATTAGGATTAATTTCAAGGGCCAATAACTACATGGGCTAATTTGATCTATTAATATTAATAATTGAATTTGAATGAGGATTAAAATCGTTAACTGTCACTTATGAAATTGGCGTCGATGCTCTTTTTTCGGATCAAGGGAAGGACAATAAGACGATTCAATCCAAAAAAAACTGATGCTCTTTTTTTCTTATTTCGGATCAAGAAGCGAACAGCAAAAGGATTCAATGTACAAACATTGATCCTATTTTTCGAATCAATGACTGAATAGAAAGACAATTCAATCCAAAAACAATGATGCTCTTATATTTATTTTCATTTTTTTTTTTTTTTTTAAGGATCAAGGAGCGAACAGCAAGAGGATTCAATGCAAAAACATTGATGCTCTTTTGTTTATCGGATCAATGAGTATTCAATCCGAAAATATTCGCGCGCTTTTGGTGCTTTTCAGATCACGGGGCGAATAGCAATACGATCCAATCCTAAAATAGATGCTCTTTTGTTTTTTTTATAAAGGCGCAAATAGCACGACGATTCAATCCTAAAATAGTGATGTTCTTTTGTTTTGTTTTTCGAATTAAGGCACGAAAAGCAAGACGACTGAATCCTATTTTCCTTTGAATCAAGGTGTGAACCTTTTTTTTTTTTTCGAATTAAGGCGCGAAAAGCAAGACGATCTGATCCAAAAATATTGATGCTCTTTTGTTTTGTTTTTCGAATTAAGGCGCGAAAAGCAAGACGATCTGATCCAAAAATATTGATGCTCTTTTGTTTTGTTTTTCGAATTAAGGCGCGAAAAGCAAGACGATCCGATCCTAAAAACAAACATGCCAACAAATCCTAATCTTCTTCGTGGCCTGAATAAAATAACAATCGGGCAGTTACTACCTGTAAGGATACAAATAGATAGATAGATTTATTAACTGATAAACATGCCCACAAAGAACACTTGCTGACAGATTAATAAATGACCCGACGAATAGAGAGATGGAACGATAAACAGCATAGACAGAGACAAATCAATTATATAACCGATAGATGTAACTAATTAACAACCAGAGAAAAAAGAAAGATAGAAAGATAAAGGGGTGAATGTCTAATAAAAACGGAATAAAAGACAATAAATAAGTAAAACAAAGAGGATAAATGAAGAAATAAGACCCAGTTTAACGAAAATCCAATCAGGGGAATAATTAATCAGTGATCAAGTGACCGTCACAGCCCTTCACGTTTCACCCTGGAGCGCCTCCTAACCTTACCCCACCCCTCTACCCCCCTCCTCTCCCCCCTTCTCTCTCTTCCTCCTTCTTCTCCCTCCCTTCCTCCTCTTCTTTTCTTCTTAATTTGCCTTAACTCCTCTTCTACCTTTCGTTTCCTTCCTCTCCTTCTACTCTTCTCTATTCTTCTTACTCTCCTCTCTCTCCTTCCTTCTTCTTGGTCTTCTACCCCCTCTTCTTTCTTTCTCTCCCTCTCCTCCTTCCTCCTTTCTTTCTTTTCTTTCTCTCCTTCCTCCTCTCTCTATTCCTCTTTTCTTCTTATTTCATCTCCTCTTCTTCCTCGTTCCTCCTACCCTCTCTTCTTCCTTACTCTCCTCTATCCCTCTTCCCCCTATTTCCCTTCTTTCCCCTCTTCCTTCCTTACTCCTCCTACCTTCTTTCCTAGTTCGCTTCCGCTCTCTCTTCTTCCTAGTTCTTCCTTTCTCCTCCCTCCCTCCTTCTTCCTAGTTCCCTCCCCCCTTCTCTCCTAATTCTCCTCCTCCTACTCCTAGTTTCCCCCCCTTCCCCCTTCTTCTCTTCTTATTACCCTCCCCCCCTCTCTCTTCTTCTATTCTCTCCTCCCTCTTCCTTCCCCCCTCCTCTCTCTTCTTCCTTACCCTCCCCCTCCTCTCTCCTCTCCTAATTCGCTTCTCCCCCCCTCTCTCTTCTCCTTACCCCCCTCCCCCCTATCGCAAACAACCCCAGGATTCTCATGGCTGCTCTTACTACCTCTTACTTCATTCCTCGTAATTGCAGAGTTCTTGATATCTTTGCATAATAGGGAAGGCGAGGGCGGGGAAAGGGAGATAGAGTTATTCTTTATAAGGGCGAAGGAAGGGAGGGTCAAGTTGTGGGGGGAGGGGGGAAGAGGATGGAGGAAGGAGGGGTAAGGAGGGAAGGCAATTAGCGAGAGAAGGAGAGAGGGAGGGAGGGAGGGAGGGAAGGGAGAGAGAGAGAGAGAGAGAGAAGAGAGAGAGAGAGAGAGAGAGAGAGAGAGAGAGAGAGAGAGAGAGAGAGAGAGAGAGAGAGAGAGAGAGAGAGAGAGAGATGAATGACGACAGCAGGCAGAGAAAGAAGACAGAATACAACACAAGAGAAAGAATAAGAAATAAAAAAGACAGACAGACAAAAACAAACCAAACAAGAACAAAAATTACAAAACCGGAAAACAAAGAGACGCAACACGCAGCTAAATCACGAACGAGTCTCTGTGAAAGCTAGTCCACGAGCTTATCTGAGTAATTAATGACGACATCGAGAAGCCATCAACGGTCACTTGCCGCTGCGCTCATAACTGACCGTGCAGTTTGCAATTGCATATCTCGCAGGAGCCACAGGGAGGGAGTCTGGTTTGATGTGAAAGAGGAGGGAATGATCGAATGCAGTTTGGTAATGTGATATATGGACGGTTGATCTCGAGGGGAAGAGGAAAGCAGGGAAGGAAGAGGGAAACGGAGAGAAAGGGGAGGGAAAAGAGAAGAGAAGAGAAAAAGAAGAAAAGAGAGAATAGATGAGCTGGATGAGAAGAGAGGAGAGAGAGAGAGAGAGAAGAGAGAGAGAGAGGAGAGAGAGAGAGAGAGAGAGAGAGAGAGAGAGAGAGAGAGAGAGAGAGAGAGAGGAGAGAGAGAGAGAGAGAGAGAGAGAGAGAGAGAGAGAGAGAGAGAGAGAGAGAGAGAGAGAGAGAGAGAGAGAGGAGAGAAGACAGAGCAGACAGAGACAGACAGCAGAATAAGAAGAAAATAAAAAAATAAAAACAGACAGACACAAAAACAAACAAAACAAGAAAAAAATTACAAAACGGAAAACAAAAGAGACGTAAAAACGCAGCTAAAACACACGAAGTCTCTGTGAAAGCTAGTCACGAGCTTATTCTGAGCATTAATGACGACATCGAGAAGCCATCAACGGTCACTTGCCGCTGCGCTCATAACTGACCGTGCAGTTTGCAATTGCATATCTCGCAGGAGCCACAGGGAGGGAGTCTGGTTTGATGTGAAAGAGGAGGGAATGATCGAATGCAGTTTGGTAATGTGATATATGGACGGTTGATCTCGAGGGGGAAGAGGAAAGCAGGGAAGGAAGAGGGGAAACGGAGAGAAGAGGAGAAAAGAGAAACAGAAGAGAAGAGAGGGGAAAGAGAGAGAAGAGAAGAAGAAAAGAGAGAAGAGATGAGCTGAGATGAGAAGAGAGGGCAGAGAGAGAGAGAGAGAGAGAGAGAGAGAGAGAGAGAGAGAGAGAGAGAGAGAGAGAGAGAGAGAGAGAGAGAGAGAGAGAGAGAGAGAGAGAGAGAGAGAGGCAGAAGAGAGAGACAGAGCGAAAGAATAAGAAAATAAAAATAAAAACAGAAGAAAAAAAACAAACCAAACAAGAACAAAAATTACAAAAACCGGAAAACAAAGAGACGCAACACGCAGCTAAATCACGAACGAGTCTCTGTGAAAGCTAGTCCACGAGCTTATCTGAGTAATTAATGACGACATCGAGAAGCCATCAACGGTCACTTGCCGCTGCGCTCATAACTGACCGTGCAGTTTGCAATTGCATATCTCGCAGGAGCCACAGGGAGGGAGTCTGGTTTGATGTGAAAGAGGAGGGAATGATCGAATGCAGTTTGGTAATGTGATATATGGACGGTTTGATCTCGAGGGGAGAGGAAAGCAGGGGAAGAGGGGAAACGGAGAGGAGGGGAGGGGAAGAGAAGAGAGGAGAAAGAAGAAAGAGAGAAGAGATGGCTGAGATATATGTATATGAGATGAGAAGAGAGAGAGAGAGAGAGAGAAGAGAGAGAGAGAGAGAGAGAGAGAGAGAGAGAGAGAGAGGAGAGCAGAGAGAGAGAGAGAGAGAGAGAGAGAGAGAGAGAGAAGAGAGAAGAGAGAAGAGAGAAGAGAGAAGAGAGAAGAGAGAAAGAGAGACAGAGAGAGAGAGAGAAGAAGAGAGGAAGAGAGACGACAGACCAAGTCAGAAATAAAAAAAAAAGAAAAAAAAAGGTACATTTGGATATCCAAGTACCCGTGCGTGCGCGTCTGCGTGACTGTACCTGTGCATTTGACACACCTGTGAACACACCTGCGAACCGACTCCTGGACCCCAAACCCTCGGGTATCGACCCCAGGCCCCCAAAAGGAACCCCGAAGTCGCCAAGCATTGTCTCCCGGGACGACCAAAGACAAAGGACTCTCCACAGACTGATTTCTACAGACTGAGCTGAACTGAGCGAGTTTCCCACACACCCTTTTCCACGAGCTGGGTAGGCCTACGTACCGTTTTGTCTTACAGGAGGGCCTAAGGGGCATTGAACAAGCGTGTGCCGAACCTTTCATTCGCTTTTCCCGTTTCATTTCGGTGTCTGTGGGTTCAGGATTTGGGTAATTTCGAAATAATTAGATGTTTAAAGGGGAATAAGGATTGATAATTTACCCCGCCCCCCCTCCCTTAAAATGTGCAAAGAGGAAAATAACGAAAAGGAAATGAAAATTGATTAAGACAAATTGTAATATCAGAAAAAAACTTTAATAGCGATTAAAATTAATAAAACGATAACAATAACACTGAAAGATAATCAAATAAATATTGAAATAGACAACGGGACTGAAAATAAAAGAATAAATACTATACACAAATAGAAAAATAATTTAAAAGACAGATAAATCCACTTGAAAACGACGAAGAGAGAGAAGAGAGAGAGAGAGAGAGAGAGAGAGAGAGAAGAGAGAGAGAGAGAGAGAGAGAGAGAGAGAGAGAGAGAGAGAGAGAGAGAGAGAGAGAGAGAGAGAGAGAGAGGAGGTTCGTTTAAACAGAAGAAAAAGGAAATTATTGACAAAACCGAACAAAACCACACAGTAAATCCGGTTAAAAGAATCCCCCTTTTCGCTTATCCGGCCTCCGATGGGATTCCGTCCTTTTATCCTCTTTATCTATCTTTTATCCTGAGTGGCCTTACGTATCGTAATCCAATACACTGGCAATGATACTGACTAAAGGAGATTTGTGGCTGCGTCCGTCTCGAGTTCAGAGAATGTAAAGCGAGAGAAAGACTGAGAAAAAAAAAATGAAAAATAGAAGAAGCGAGGTTGAAAAATGTTGCCTTTTGTGCGGGATGCGGATATATATATAATATATATATAGTATATATATATATATATATATATATATATATATATATATATATATATATATACATCCGGTCACATATATATAGATCTAAATACGTATATACAGATACATATGGATGATATACGGGTGTGGGTTCGTGTGTGTGTGTAGGCCTAAATGTGTGTGTGTGTGTGTGTGTGTGTGTGTTGTGTGTGTGTGTGGTGTGTGTTGTGTGTGTGTGTGTGTGGTGTGTGTGTGTGTGTGTGTGTTGTACAAACGTGCGTGCGTGTGCGTGTATGTATGCGTTAGGCTTATGCAATTGTGTACATACGTTACCTCAAATATAACAAATCATAAACACTCATGACAGATAAATGAGATTAAAAACACAAGCCACCGAAAAAAAGAAAAAAAAGGCAAAGAAAGAAAAAAAAGAAAAAAAAAGAAAAGAAAGAGAAAAAAAAGAAAGAAAAAGAAAGAAAGAAAGAAAAAGAAAGAAAAAAAGAAAAGAAAGAAAAGAAAAAAAGGAACAGAAAAAACAAAAAAAAGAAATAAAGAAAAAGAAAAAAAAGAAAAAAAAGAAAAAAGAAAGAAAGAAAAGAAAAAAACATCGAAACAGCATCAGGCCAGCAGCGACCTCTCGACAAAAGCCACAACACACCTTCAATTCCACCAATAAACCTTGCTAATACAATTAAAGACCGGCCAAGCAAGACCGTCTTCGGGAGGGGGGGGGGGGGGAGGGGGCTGATCCACACTCCAACGCGACCCGGAACGAAGGCGATTTTCAACGCTCTTTGATTTTATGTCCGGGTTGCGTTAATGACTCTTTTGCTCTTTCTGTTTCGTTAAGCGTTTGGGTATCGGGAAAATTTTGCTGTATTCTTACGTTATTCTTTTTTACTGTTTATTATATTTGTTTATTTATTGATTATTTGCTGTTTTATTTAGTTTGCCTTTGAATCGTTCGTGCATAAATATTTGTGTATCCGTATATATGCCTATGTACATTGATCCTTCTATGGAATCCGAATATGGCATTTGAAGACTCTAATTCTCTCTCTCTCTTTAAGCACGCACGCACACACACACACTCACACACTGCACACACACACACACACTCACACACACACAATATACACTCACACACACATATATACATAATGAATATCTGCATATACACATTATATATATCCATTCTTATAGACAATATAATATATATATATATATATATATATATATATATATATATATGAGATATATACAATACAGATATACATGTATATACACATAACATATATATAAAATGTATATATGTATATATACGCATATATATCTATATCTATTTTTATCTATCTATCTTTCTATCTCTCTCTATATATATATATGCGCGAGCGCGTGTGTTTGTGCGTAGGCCTACCGTCTACCACAGACGCATGAGCCCTACAAACACCAATTTTGTACAGTTACGTCAAAACATATTCCACATGACCTCCAATATGCCCAATTCCCTTACCCAGATGATCCCAAAATGTCAATATTCTCCCTCCCCATTTCCCCAACCTTCCCTTCACTTCCTCCCTCCCTCCCTCCCTCCCCCCTCCCCCTCCACCCCTCCCTCCTTCCCTCCTCCCTCCCCCCTCCCCCGTATTAAGCCGCCCATAGTCACGCCCGCGAGTTTGGTCCGATCAGCGCCTCCTTAGTCACCTCAATGGGCGGCTGACTCTGTAAGTATTCATCTTCGAAGACGTCAGAACTTTTAGCTTTGATCGACTTCGTTGTCTTGTTTCTTTGATTTTCTTTGATTATTCATCTTATTATGTCCTATTATGATTTTATTCAGTTTATTAATCTATCTTTAATTTATATTTTAATTTATACTGAATTTATTAATTCATTCATTTATTAATTTAATTTATCAATTTATATAATTTAATTAATACCATAATTTATATTTCCTATTATGATTTTATTTATTCTATTAATTTATCTTTACCATAATTTAATTTAGTTTATTGATTTATCTTTATCAGAATTTCATTTAGTTTTATTAATTCATCTTCATCACGATTTCATTCAGATTTGTCATGGCTTCATTTAGTTGATTAATCTATTATAGTTATCAGCTGTTTATTAATCTATCTTCATCATGATTTCATTCAGATTACTTGATTAATCTATTATAATTATCGTTGCTGATAACTTCCAATTTATTTTATTCTGTAAAGTTTTTTTCATTCACTTTCTTTAAACGATAATTTATCTATTATCACTTTTTAGAAGATAGAATGACACTGGAGCAAATTAAGACCTTCTGAGGTAAAACAAATAATATCTACAGAATTTCAACGGATAATAATTTTAAAACTATTCCAAATAACGAAAACAAACACAAATACACAAAAAATAACAAACCAAAAATACCATCAAAACCATCAAAAATTCATCTTTCAACGGAAAAAAACACCATTAACTACACGTAAATAAATGCAAATCAGGAAGTAAAAAAAAAAAAAAAAAAAAAAAAAAAACTTTTGAGCTCGTATTCCGTCTCGAGTCTCCGGTGGGCGGGGCTTAGACCTGACATATGGTTACGGATGACATTTTAATCATTTTGACCGACTGCGGGCTGTCGCTGCGTCGCTTGGCTGGATAATGCTGGGTAGGGTAGGTAGGTAGGTTAGTTAGGGTAGTAGGGATAGGGTAGGGTAGGGTAGGGTAGGGTAGTAGGGTAGGTTAGGGTAGGGTAGGGTAGGGTAGGGTAAGGTAGGGTAGGGTAGGGTAGGAATTGTAGAGTAGGGATAGGATAGGTAGAGGTAAAGGTAGTAGAGGTAAGGTAGGGTAGGTAGGTAGGTAGAGAATAGAATAGAGTAAAGTAGAGTAGAGGAGGGTAGCGGAGAAGAGAACAGAGAGTAGAGTAGGGTAGGCAGGGGCCGGTTAGGGTAAGGTAAGAGGAGAGGAGAGGAGAGTAGAACAGAGTAGAAGAGTGTACGGAAGAGTAGGGTAGGGTAGGTTGAAAGGTTGGGTAGAGGATAACAACGTAAAACAGCGTAGGATAGGATAAGGTAGGATAGGGTAGGAAGAGACAAGATAAGACAGAACAGAACACAACAGGATAGAATAGGTTAGGGCAGACTAGGGTAGAAAAAAGCTATGGCAAGGTTGGTGAGTTGATTAAATACGATGAATTTAGTCGAATGAGTGCAGGGTGGGTTCTGTAAGGTGGGTGGGTGGCAGGTGGGTTCTGTAAAGGTGGGCGGGTGGCTGGTTCTGTAAGGTGGGCGGTGTGGGCAGGTGGGTTCTGGTTCTGTAGTGGGCAGGTGGGTTCTGTAAGGTGGGTGGAAAGGGGCGGGTTGAGCAGTGGGTTCTGTAAGTGAGCTGTGAGCAGGTGGATTCTGTAAGGTGGGCTGGTAGGCAGGGGTGTAAGGTGGGCGGGTGGGTCCCTAGAGGCGGCGGGTGGGCGGGTGGGTTCAAAGATGTTGGGCGAGATTCCTATTTCCTTACGGTAGTGGGCGTGCAGACTGGATTTAACTGTCTTGTGGCGTGTATTGCCACAAAATATAAAAAGCCAAATGAACAGTGACGAAGGTCCGGCAAGTAAGGGCGAATTTGCACTGCTAAAATAACGGTAATTCGGCTTTAATGACGCGACAGATTTAAAAGCAAACCTGTGATAATTTTTGTCGTCGTAATTATGGTAATGATAAATGGTAATGATAGGCAGTAATGGTAATGGTGATATCAATTAAAAAAAACTACGATATTGATAACTAATATTTATAATAATTAATGATAATAATGATGACTACTAATGAAATGATGATATAATAAGATGATATAAGGTAAAATAATGATAACAATAATGATGAAAAATGATAATCATAATAAGAATAAGAAAAATAAGAATAAAAAAATAAAAAATAGCAGGAATTATAATAAAAGGGAGAAGTCGAAGAAGCAGAAGAATAACAATAAAATGTCAAAACTGATTAAGAATCATAAAAAAATAGATTGAATAATAAAGAATGTCGAGTAAGAGAGAGAGAGAGAAAGAAAGAAAGAAAGAAAGAGAGAGAGAGAGAGAGGAGATGAAGAAGAGAGAGAGAGAGAGAGAGAGAGAGAGAAGAGAAGAGAGAGAGAGAGAGAGAAGAGAGAGAGAGAGAAGTAGACGAGAGAGAGAAGAAGAGAGAACAGAGAACGAGAAACAGAACGAGAGAGAGAGAACGAGAAAGAGCGAGAGCAGAGAAGAGAGAGAAAGAGAGCAGAGAGAGAAAAACAGACAGACAGGCAGAGACAGACAGAGCCAGAGAGACGGAAATCAGAGAAAGAGGAAGAGGAACACAAAGAGAGAGAACAAACAGTAAGTGAATCTCGCACGTTTCCCGATCAGCGCCACCGCACCAGCTGTCGACCCGCGAGTGCAGCCGAGAAGTACCGCTAAACGCCAGGATGGTTCCTCGAGACACGCACACACACACGCGCGCGCACACGGACAGACATGCACACACATCGCACACACAGGCATACACACCGCGCGCACACAGACCGACTATATACACGCACGCACACAGACAACATCAACACACGCGCGTGCATAGACAGACATACACACACACACGTCACACAGACAACATAGACGCTCGCGCACAGAAACGGACCACTCACGGCACATACATACACGCTACATAATACAGGACATACACATTTACACACTCAGAGCATAGCGACTATCACGGATATCAAAACACAAAGCGCGCACATAGACATACACACCTTCCACATACACGCACACAAACAGACATATACACGTACGCGCGCGCGCGCGTACACAACACACACACGCAGTGCACAATACAGAACACACACACAAACAAAAAAATAATAATATACATCGTCTTTGACAAAATTATTTTGACATGAAGGGAACAACTACTTCTTAATTCTATTTTACTTATTCATTCACACTTCTTGTCGTTATGGAGACCACAGAAATAGCTAACCTGGTTTTGAAGAATTCTGAAAACCCAAAACTCATTAAAATAATGACTACCCATCTCTTTTTTTCATTTTATGTTATCTTCCGTAAATTATCTACATAATCGTTTTTTACTGTTTTCCTGTCGCCTTTGACAAACAGCAAAAAAAAAAAAAAAAAAAACACGCAACCCACTTCTAAAAATTCCGTTCTGTTTTTTCTTCTCGTATTTTCTCTTATTACATAAACATACAACAAAAAAATAACAAAAAAACAAACATACATTCTCAGAAAGGGACTCGAAGAAACCCTGTAAAGTCTACGAGAGAATCTTCGAGAAGCCCTTTTCAAGACGAAATACAACCCGTAAGCCCGTTCCGAGATTCCCTGTAATACAATTAGCGTATGTACGTTCCGGTACTGAAAATACATCTTGAAAGAACGGAGACTGGATGAACATAGGTATTATGTGCTGATTGCTTGTCTGTTTGTTGTGCTTGTGTTGTGTGTACTTGGGATATGGCTTAGTCGAATGTGTGTGGGATTGTATGTGTTTATGTGGTTGTGTGTGGTGGGTACTTGGGATTGAATGTGTTATGTCTGTTTGGTGTGTGTTGTGTGATTGGGATTTGTATGTGTGTATGCTGTTTGTGTGTGGTGTGTGTATTTGATTTGGTGTTATGTATATGTGGTGTATTGGTATGTTGTTTTGTTTGTGTGTTGGTATGGTGTATGTATTGTTTGTGTTTGTGTTTGTTTGGTGTTGGTGTGTTATGTACTTGGTTGATGTGTTATGTCGATATGTCTGTGTACTTGGAATTGTATGTGTTAATGTCTTGTGTTGTGTGGTGTGTGTACTTGGGATTGTATGGGTTATGTCTGTTTGTGTGTGGTGTGTACTTGGGATTGTATGGGTTATGTCTGTTTGTGTGTGGTGTGTGTACTTGGGATTGTATGGTATATTGTTCTGTTTGTGTGGTGTGTGTTGTACTTGGCTTGGTATGTTGTTAGTCTGTTTGTGTGTGGTGTGTGTATTTGATGTATGTGTTATGGCTGTTTTGTTTGGTGTGTTACTTGGGATTGTATGTGTAGTCGTTTGCTGTGGGTGTGCTTGTACTTGGCGATTGTGTGTTTTATGTCTGTTTTGTGTGTGTCTGTATTTGGATTGTATGGTTATGTCTGCTTTGTGTGGGTGTGTTATTTGAATTGTATGTGTTATGTCTGTTTGCTGTGTGGTGTGTTGCAAGGTGTGAGGCTTGGAATTGTATCGTGTTATGTCTGTTTGTGTGTGTGTGTGTATTTGGATTGTATGGTTATGTACTGTGATCTTGTGATGTATGGTTATGTCGTTTGTGTGTACTTGGGATTGTATGTGTTATGTCGGTTTGTGTGTGTACTTATTTATGTGTTTATGTCGGTTTGTGTGTGTACTTGGGATTGTATTGTTTATGTCTGTTTGTGTGTGGTGTGTGTATTTGGTGATTGTATGTGTTATGTCGATATGTGTGTGTTACTTGGGATTGCATGGGTGTTATGTCTGATATGTGTGTGTGTTACTTGGATTAGTATGTGTTATGTCGTTATTGTGTTGTTACTTGTGATTGTATGTGTTTATGTCGGTTTGTGTTTTGTACTTGTTGTATGTGTTATGTCTGTTGTTGTGGTGTATGGATTGTAGTATGTCGGTTGTGTGTGGCTGTGTACTTGTGTGTGTACTTGGGATTGTATGTGTTATGTCTGTTTGTGGCCGTGTGGTGTACTTGGGATTGTATGTGTTATGTCGTTTTTGTGGTGTGTGTTACTTGGGATTGTATGGGTATGTCTGTTTGTGTGGTGTGTGTATTTGGATTGTATGTGTTATGTCTGTTTGTGTGTGGTGTGTGTACTTGTGAGTGTATGTGTTATGTCGGTTTAAATGTGTATGTTTTGTATGTATACATGTGAAATTACGAATGTTGGGTTATACAGACGGATATAGTTTTGAAACAATTGATCTAGTTAACTATATACTTTAGTCGATCTGTGTGCGTATGTGTGTGTGTGTGTGTGTGTGTGTGTGTGTGTGTGTGTGTGTGTGTGTGTGTGTGTGTGTGTGTGTGTGTGTGTGTGTGTGTGTGTGTGTGTTGTGTGTGTTTTACAAATAACACCATCCAACCTCTTCAAACTACAAAGTCTTCGTGCAGTGTTTACCTAATTAATCATTTATCCATTCACTTAATCTTACTTTATTTTCTCCTACTTCTTAGATTTATTCCCATTATTCCCTCTTCTTCAAAACCTCGCCCAGCCGCCACCATCAGCGGCGTCAGCGCCTCCTGACAGCGGCCCGACGTCAGCCTGAGCCTCTCCTCTCCGCCCGTCCCTCGACCGCCTGTTATGGGACGTCAGCCAAGCGTTAACCCAGAGACTTCTTCACTCCTTGCACTCCGACGTCTCCAAAAACGCCCACGCCCACGACAGCCCCCGCCTCGGACGCCCAAACCCGACATCCCGCCACGTCGCTCCCTCAAGCCTCATTCTCCGAACTCACAATTCCTGGCGTGAGGGAAGGTTTCTTTTATTCTCTCACGACTCGTCACTCTCTCTCTCTCTCTCTCTCTGCCGCCATTCTTCTCCCCTCACTTGACCCGCCGCCCGCCATTGTTGCCGCGAAAAATGACGGAAATTCACGCCCGGACTGTCCCTGGCGATGTCGGCTGGCGGAGGGATGCTCTCCCCCCTCCCCCTTCCCCCCTCCGGTACCCGATCGCGCCCGACTTTCTCGCCGCACCAAAATCCTCGCGATCCGCGGAATGCTCTGTGTCTCCGGAGACGTCGTGCCAAATCCCCCCCCCCCCCTCTACCTGCCTCTTGTCTCCTGTCCCTCCTCCTTCTCTTCCTATCCCCTCCCCTTCTCCGCCTCCCCCACCTCCTCTTACCCCCCCCCTCCCACCCCCTTTTACACGAAGGGTCCCTGGAGAGCAGCGAGTCCATCACGTGACAATGGCGGATGACACCCTTAGCTAATACCGCGTCTATCACCTACTCTACTTTCCTGTTAACACTCTAAGGGTTGAGAAGAATGGCTTCCCATCTCCGCTCCCCCCTGAGGATCGCAGCGAGGGTCGCATCCGCCTAGAAAGGTGTGAACTAACCCTTCCATCCTGGCGTCACTCAGACGGCCAAAGTCATTCCCAGAGTGATATGAGGCGCTCACAGGTTTGCTCAATTGGAACGATAAATTTCACGATAAGACAACAAGAACAGCAATGGATTCCACGATGAAACGCATGAAAAAAACACGATTGTGGTATTCACAAACATGAAAATCTCTGAACGCGGCTAAAAATTTACATCAGCGCTCCCTATACTTCAAACCGCCGCCATTAACGGATCGTTGTTATAAACATTTTTTTTTTCTTTTTACATACCGATGGTCCAAGCAAAATTGCTCTCCATTTTTATGCAAATATCTGTAAATGGGAAGACTATGCGAAAAATTCGAAATAAAAAGGCCCGACAAAGGATCTTTTTAACCTAGTTTCCCAACAAAAGAAAAGTCTCGTTTTACCCGCTGCCTCCTCGGGGTCCCCTCCCCCCCTCCCCCCCCCCCCCCCTCCTCCTACCCTTCTCCATACCTGCATGTTTGTACGTTCGCATTTTCATGTTTTCTTTTAATATGATTTTTCTTTGTGATGTCTATGTCGGCATATTTTATATGTGGTACATCAGTCCGTGTCTGCGGGCGATGCAGGCTCAGAATAAATCTCAATCTCTCTCTCTCTCTCTCTCTCTCTCTCTCTCTCTCTCTCTCTCTCTCTCTCTCTCTCTCTCTCTCTCTCTCTCTCTCTCTATCTATCTATCTATCTCTCTCTCTCTCTCTCTCTCTCTCCTCTCTCTCTCTTTCTCTTCTCTCTCTTTCTCTCCCTCTCTCTCTTTCTCACCCTCCTCTCCCTCTCCCTCTCTCTCACCCTCCCTCTCCCTCTCTCCTCTCCCTCTCCCTGTCTCCCTCTCCCTCTCTCTTCTTTTAAACACACACATACTACAGCAATATATCATTACGTGTGGCCAATTGTGAGTGTGTATGTGTGCGTATGTGCGTGTCGTGTGCGTGTGTGAGCGTGTGCGTGTGTGTGTGTGTGTGTGCGTGTGCGTGTGCGTGTGTGCGCGTGTGTGTGTGTGTGCGTTGTGTGGTGTGCGTGTCTATCTGTCTGTCCGTCCGCGTATGTGTCCGTGTGAGTGCGCGCCTATGTGCGTATCCACCCACCCTAAACATACACACGCATACACGTGCGTGGGTGGCACCGCCCACATCACTCACGCTCCCCAAACAAATTTTACACCGTTTCCCCAACCATAAATCATCCTTAGCGAAATAACATCAAGATAAACATCTAAATCCCACGTCCGCCATTTGCAATCTTTATTCCCTTTCACAGACGCGCTCGCCATAAATCACAGGCTCCTTTAGGCCTACGGAAGAATCCTTTGAGGCCTAGAGGCTAAGCTGGCCCGACAAATGAGCGATGTCAGAGGCCACGGCGCAAGCAGGACTGACCCTCCCCCCCTACCACCCATCCCCTCATCCCCCCACCCACCCACTGCTCGTCTTCTGTCTCTTCAAAGGTTTTGCTTTCTGCACATTTTCTTATTTTTTCTTCTTTTCTTTTTTTCTTGTCTTTTTCTTTTTTTTCTTTGAGAGAGAGAGAGAGAGAGAGAGAGAGAGAGAGAGAGAGAGAGAGAAGAGAGAGAGAGAGGAGAGAGAAGAGAGAGAGAGAAAGAGAAAGAAGAAAAGAAAGAAAGAAAAGAAAGAAAGAAAGAAATAAAGAAAGAAAGAAAGAGAAAAAAGAAAAAAGAAACAGAGAAAAAAAATACGAAAGAAAAAAAACAAGAAACAGAGAAAGAAAACAAATACGAAAGAAAGAATTCCAGAGAAGGAGAGAATCCGAATCAACCAGACCGCCACAATGCCCTGCTTCGTCGTCACGGCATCTTCGTCATGGCTTCGGTCGTCACAATTTTCATACGACGGAGGCGCTGCAGGGAGTCAGCAGCGAGGGGGCCCGAGCTGACCCACACACACAAGGGCGGCCCACATGGGGGATGGCAGGGGGCGTCGCGGGGTAGGCGGTGGGGTGTTGAGAGGGTATGGGAGGGGGTAGGGCATAGAGGGAGGGTAGGGGAGTAGAGGGAGGGTAAGGGAGTAGGGAGGAGGGGAGTAAAGGGAGGGGATGGGAGGAGTAGGGATAGAGGGAGGGTATGGGATGGGGTAGGGGCATAGAGGGAGGGGATGAGAGCATAGGAGGCAGGGACGGTTGGCGAGGAGGGCGTCGAGAACAGGAGGTGGGGTGGGGGCGTCGAGAACAGGGGGCTGGAGGGCGGAGGGCACCAAGGGCAGGGGGCTGGGAAAGGAAGGAAGGCATAGCAAGCGGGGAGGGCATGGGGGGGGGTAGGTAAGCCATCTGAGAATAGCGATGTGCGGGGGAGGAGAGACGGAAGGGGAGGAGAAGGGAGGGAGAGAAGACAAAGGAAGAGAAGACGAAAGAAGAGGAAGAAGGAGAGAGACAAGGAAGAGACGGAGGAGAAGAAGAGAGATAAGGAAGAGACGGATAAGGAAAGAGATAAGGGAGAGACAGGAGATAAGGAGAAGGAGAGAGATAAGGAAGAGAAGAGGGAGAGATAAGGAAGAGACGGTGGAGAAGGAGAGATAAGGAAGAGGCAGGAGATAAGGAGAGATATAAGGAAGATACAAAGGAGGAGAGATAAGGAAAAGACGAAGGAAAAGGAAACAGATAAGGAAGAGACGAAGGAGAAGGAAACAGATAAGGAAGAAACGAAAGAGAAAGAGACAGACAAAGAAAGACCCACAGAAGGAACCGAGACTCAGAAACAGGAGACAAGGCAAGACACTCGAGACTCGACCCCGTCCATCCCACGTCGAAGGAGAGTATTTTCCGAGAAGGAGAAAAAAGGAAACCCCCGAGACACAATTCCCAAGGAGCAATGACTCTTCCTCGACGCTGTATGAAGACCTCTGAGAGCTGGGTCGATCCGTCTCCATATGGGGCGGCCAATTATCGCCTGTCAAGCGCGCTCTTGGCCTCAAGAACCCCATGGGAGAGTCGGCTGGTTCTTCCCTGATTCCCATTTCCTCATTTATGAGTTGTTGTTTTTTTTTGTGCTTGTTGTTCATTATAATTAATTTTCTTTCTCTTTCGTCTGTTTTTTTCCCATTTCCTTTTCTTTTTTGTGCTTGTTATTCATTATAATTACTTCTCTTTCTCTTTCGTCTGTTTATTTTTTCTTTTCCATTTCCTTATTTCTCAGGGTTTTTTTCTTTGTTTTGTGCTTGTTATTCATTATAATTACTTCTATTTCTCTTTCGGCTGTTTATTTTTCTTGATGTTCTTCGAGATCGTTTTTCATATTCTACTGTGTTGTTGTTTTTTGTACTCTTCTTTATTAATTTGCCTTCCCCTTCATCTCTTGTTTTTTCCCTTCTCTTTTTCCCTCCTCCCCTTTCACCTTCTCTCTCCCTTCCTCCTTCTCTCTTCTCCTCCTCCTCCTCCTCCTCCATCTTTGTCCCCCTCCTCCTCTATCTCTCCCTCCTCCTCCTCCATCTCTCCCCTACTCTTCCATCTTCTCTCCCCCCCTCCCCTCCTCCTCCATCCCTCCCCCTCCTCCTCTTCCCCTTCTTCCTCTTCCTCCCCCGTTCCCAGCCCTCAAACCATTCAAAGGAACGAGCCCCCTTTGTACCTAAACATTTTTACATAGGGACTATTTCTCAATTTTTTTTATTTTCCTTTTACGGACCAGAAGATTTTTTATTCCTTTTCTTTACTTAAGTCGTTGATTTTGACAAAGACTGTAAATCAGAGAGACAGGTGGAGAGGCAGTCTATAACGTTTTTTATATATAAGGATTTTTTTTACGAAAAGGAAAGAGTTTGGTGAGAATGGAATATAAATTACTTTTCAAGACGGGATGACAAGTCTCAGTATGACAATGAAGAAGAGGGAAAAGAAGAGAAAAAAGAGAATAAGGGATGTAATATAGAATAAAGAAAGACGATCTGAAATAAACGAGAATGTATACTAATCATGATAATTTCAATCATCATTATTACAACAATGACAATAACAATAATAATAATAATAATAATCATATTAATAATGCTGTTTTCATCATCATTATTACAACAATGATAATAACAATAATAATAATAACAATGATAATCATATTAATGATGATGAAGAAAAGCATCCTCGCTAACAATGAATCTACCAAGTAATTATATCTACATAAATATACATATATATCTATGCAGGCCTACCTATATATAAAAATAAATAAATAAATAAATAAATAAATAAATATATAATTTATATATATATATATATATACATATATATATATATATATATATATATATATATATAATATATATATATATATATATATTTAAACATATATA
>NW_020872509.1:202353-207353 GCF_003789085.1 Penaeus vannamei
CCTCCTCCCCTACCAACCTCTCTACCCCCTCCCTCCACCCATCACTAGCGCCCTTCCCCCTACCCTCCCCCCTCCCCCTACCCATCAGCCCCTAGCCCCTCGCCCCTCCCCCCTCCCCCTACCCATTCCCCCCTCCCCCCTCCCCCCTCCCCCTTCGACCATTTATAAATTAAGGCACGTTCCATAATCGAAGGATAATTGAGAAACCGAATTATTTTTCACTTGTCCTCTCACTTTTGCCCAACGGTCGCGGCGACGAAAGAAGGAGGGGGGGAGGGTGGGGGAGGGGAGGGGAAAAGGGAAGGGGGGGGAGACGTGGGGAGGGGGAAGGGGGGGAGGGCGGGAGAAAGATAGGGGAAAGGGGGTATAGAGGTACGGGGAGGAGGGAGGGAGAGAGGAAGGAGGAGGAGGAGGGAGGAAGGAGGGAGGAGGAGGGAGGAGGGAGGAGGGAGGGGAGGGAGGGAGAGGGAGGAGGGAGGAGGGAGGGAGAGTGGAGAGAGAGAGAGAGAGAGAGAGAGAGAGAGAGAGAGAGAGAGAGAGAGAGAGAGAAGGAGAGAGGAGGGAGGGAGGGAGGAGGGAGGGAGAGAGGAGGCGAGGAGGGAGGAGGGAGGGAGAATGAGAGGGTGGATGGGGGAGGAAACATGAGATGGAGATGAAAATAGGTATCTTTTTGGTGCTTTCATCTGTCTCTGTCTCTTCTCCTCTCGCTGTTTCTTCCTGTCTGCCCATCTGTTTCTTTTACTCCTCTCTCTTCTCTCGTCCCACTTTTTCTTTCCGCATTTTTTTTCTCTCTTTTTCCCCTCCCCCTATTCCTTTTCCCCTCCCCTCCCTTCCTTTCCCCCCTCTCACTCTCCTTCCCTCTCCCTCCCCCGCCCTCCTTCTCCCCTTTCACCTCTCCCCCTCCCCCTTCCTTCCTTCCCCCCTCTCTTCTTCCTTCCCCCCCTCACTCTCCCTCCCTTCCCTCTCCTCCCACCCTTCCCATACCTTCCCTTTTCTCCCCCTACTTATCCCCTCTCCTCTCCCTTCCCCCTCCCCCCTTCCCTTCTCTCTCTTTCCCCCTTTGTCCATTCTGACAACCCCTTCCCCTAGTGTGTAAATTAATTCTCAGTTCCCTACCTGCTGTGGCCACCCCATTAAACTTCGGTGGCCACCTCAAATCGGACATAAATATTCAAATTAGAAGGCGTTTCTATCCCAAAGCGAGAGAGAGAGAGAGAGAGAGAGAGAGAGAGAGTATATAACCTCTTGGTCATCAATTAAGGTAAGTTCTTAAATACAGGTGTTATTGTGATTAAATACAGGTGTTATTGTGATATCGAGGGATGATTCATGGGCTATATCCGGCATTCGGAGGCTGTGTACTTAGGCCTATTTTGGCATGACAGATGTTGCTTCAGGATTACTTGGCTTAAGTAGATGGATTATTATTTTATTTGGTGATTCATTGAGGGCGATTTAAAATTTTCGTCATTCTCTCTCTCTCTCTCTCTCTCTCTCTCTCTCCTCTCTCTCCCTCTCTCTCTCTCTATCTCTTCTCTCTCCCTCTCTCAAACTCTCTCCCTCACACACACCACACACACACACCACACACACCACACACCACACACATCACACACACACACAACACACAAACACACCCCACAACGCACACACACACACACACACACAGTATACAGGGCCACGCACACACGCAAACGACAGCCCCCACACACACACACCACACGCATCACACGCAAACGACAGGCCCGGACTCGCACGAACAGCCCAGCGCGACGGTGTTGACTCTCTCAGCGCGAAGGAATGGCTCTTCTTCAGAGGCTGTTTGCTGCACACAACCCCCCGGCCGGCCCTCAATCACTCGGTGTTGGTGGTGTAAACGCCCCTCGAGAGATCACGGGCTTTAGAAAGACATTTTAAACATGTTGATCTTAGGTCCTGTGTTTGTTTGTTTCTCCTAACACATTGGAGAGGTCTCTCTCTCTCTCTCTCATCTTTTTTTTTTTTTCTCTCTCTCTCTCTCTGTCTCACCTCTCTTCTCTCTCTCTCTCACCTTCTCTTCTCCCTCTCCCTCTTTCCTTCTTTCCTCTCCCTCTTCCCCTCTCCCTCTCCCTCTTCCCCTCTCTCTCCCCTCCCTCTCCTCTCTCCTCCCTCTCTCTCCCTCTCCCTCTCTACCCGTGCACACACTAGCGACACAGTTCTCCCAAAGGTTTTGTCTTCGAGAGGAAGCGACGGGAAAGAACCAACATGGCGGGCCCAGGGAGGGGGGGGGGGTGGGGGGGGGGGGGGAGCGGTCGAGCGTGTGACTTGGGGTGTACTTTATGCTGTGTACTTTCTGTCGTGTACTTTAGGTGCTTTAAATCGCCGTGGAAATGAGACTCGTCTGGCGTTAGTCTTTGGTACTTGTGGCGATGCTGGCGACTTCATTGAGCGCATTTTTAGTATGAGGTCGCTCATATGTATGCGTGTTGGTGTGTGTGTGTGTGTGTGTGTGTGTGTGTGTGTGTGTGTGTGTGTGTGTTGTGTGTGTGTGTGTGTGTGTGTGTGTGGTGTGTGTGTGTGTGTGTGTGTGTGTGCGTGTGCGTGTGCGTGTGCGTGTGCGTGTGCGTGTGTGAGAATATTCGTATACTTGACACGCATAAATAAAGAAATAAATGCACATTTTATCAGTCTAGACATGCATATCAACCGGGCAAATAGATAGTTAAATGTATATCTAGCAGATATATACAGACATGCCTTTATTACTGTGTCTGTATTTACGAATATTCATTGGGTCGAGCCTGGCACAACTTTAACAAACCGTCTGTAAGTCCTCTTTTCATTCTAACAACCCACAAACCTTGAAATGTAAAATATATGGTTTTCTAACAACGAATTATCAAAAAATAAATAAATAAATGGATACAGTGACGTTCCTAGTTACGAAAGGTTATCAAGTATCTAAAAAAAATACGGAAATATACAGAAATTAGAATCGAAATGCAAGATCAGTAATTTCGTACAACAGCCGTTTCATATTGATAGGCCTACATGTTCCCGACTTGCAACAATGCAATATCGTTGACCTGATGAATGTGCTTTTCCACGGCACCCAGAGGCCTCGTTACAACTTGGGATCGAGAGTGAAATCATGAAGGTATTGTCGAGAACGTACACGCATACTCACGCACACGCGCACATGCAAGAACGCAGACAAACGCTCATACTAATAAATTTGCTAAAAAAAAAATATATAAAAAAACATGTACGTTCTCTCTCCTTTCTTGCCCTCTTACATACGCACACATACGCACACGCACCCACGCACGCACACACACACACACTTACACCTTTATTCTGAAACCTCTTGAACAACCGCAACAGCAACAAACACATTTGCACGATTTAATTTTCCTATCTACACACACCATACCCCTAAGATCACATATACATCCACGTAATGTATTGAAGAGCCAAAAAAAAAAAAAAGTTTTAGTAATCTTTTTTTTTCCTTGATTTCTTGTCGGGTACGAGGACACCCAAGCACGGCTGGCTGGAATAGGAGAGAGAGAGAGAAGGAGAAGAGAAGAGAGAGAGAGGAGAGGAGAGAGAGAGAGAGAAGAGGAGAAGAGAAGAGAAGAGAGAGAAGAGAGAGAGAGAGAGAGAGAGAGAAGAGAAGGAAGAGAAGAGAAGAGAAGAGAGTAAGAGAAGAGTCAAGAAGATAACCTTTCAGAACGAGCATGACCTACAATCTCATACGCACGCTTCCTTCCCCATTTCAACTATTTCAAATTCGAGAGACTGAAGCACCGCCAACGAATATGAGAATAAAGGAAGTATAGACTATAGCACGGTCAAAAACCCAATAAAAGAAGAAAGAAAGGAGAATAAGAGACTCGTCGACTTCGACTCAGCTCCGAAACACCCGAACTGGGAGCTTCGAACCAAAGTGTCGACCACTGGCAACGTGCGAGGTAAATTTGGAATCCGGGAGGGGGGGGGGGGTATCTAAAAGCCTTTATTGTGTATGTCTATATTAGCGTGAATGTAAAACCAAAGGAGGGAAGGGAAAGAATACAAACACAAAATTGAGAGAGACGGGGAAGAGACAAAAGGGGAGAAAGAGGAGAAGGAAAATGGAGGAAAGAGATATAAAGGCATGAAATGAGAAAGGAAATGAGGTAGGGGAAGAGAAGAAGAAGAGAAGAACAAACGTAAAAAATAGAAGGAAATAGAACGGGGGGAATATATAAGGGAAAAGGGAAAGAGAACAAGCATACTCATGTTACACCTTTCAAGACCGCTATACCTAGGTGTTAACGGCCTCACTCATCACTAGATTTATCTAACACACATCTACACCTCCCCCCCTCCGCTAGGTTAGGGTACTTCTGTAACAAAACCTATCTTAAAAATGTCTTAAATAATTTATGCAGACAATATATGTCCGAAAGATAACGCGCTTTCCCCTGGTTATTTATTTTCTCGAACCGAAAAACAAAGATTTTAAGCATTTAACCCTACAACCACGTTTAAAAATGATACTTGATCGCCTTTCGGTAAATAAAAAGTATAAATGCTATAGACCTAATATCACTTCACATATACTACATCCTCGGTGTAAATAAGGTCCTAACACCTATATAATCTTTGCTTACAAACAATTAAAAAAAAGACTGGTATACGTTATATTTTTATTTACAACAAAATGATGGGCCTCGATGCTAATGGGCGTACGATATGAATGGGTTCGTAGTCTATTAACTTGTGAATGGGTAGTTTATGATACGGCTGCTACCAAGTCCTGCTAAGAGTAGGTAATGAAAAAAATCGGAAAAATATCTAAATTTTCGGAATATTTCGGAAAATATCTATATGAAAACATCAATAGCATAATAATGATAATAATAGTAATCGCAATACTAATAACAATAACAATAACAATTTAATAATAATAACAATATCAACGATAATTAGAATAACAATAATAATGACAACAATAATAATAATAATAATAGCAA
>NW_020872509.1:255672-258224 GCF_003789085.1 Penaeus vannamei
TGTATGGGGGAGGGGGGGAAAGGGGGGATTTAAACGATCTGTTATTGGCGTAAAATATCTGCCTGATTGTTCACCTTCAGATATGTGAAATCTGGGACTGTTCTCTTTAAGTCAAATCTGTCTCTCCAATATTGAGGGTATTGATTGAACTATATAGATAAAGTTGATGATGCTCTCCATGATAAGATCCTGTTAGTTTAACTGATATCGATAAAGATGATAGAAATTACAGATTCCATCACCAAACACTCCATCCAGCGTAGCCAAAAAGAAAGAAAACGGATTTATTTTTAAGCATAAACTTTTCTAATTGGTTATTGTCATTACTCCCAGGGTGCAGGTATGCTTGGTATGTATGGTGCAGCGTTACTAAAAGAAGCAGGTTTTACTAAGGTCTTCTGTGTAGACGTAAATCGGTCAAGACTTGGCCGAGTTGCAGAATTTGGGGGCATTCCGGTCCATCCTGAACACGGTGAGCTATATAACTCTTATAATCAATTCTATATTTCAATTTAGAAAATTATAGAATATGTTATTAAAATATCATTACATGAAAAGTTTTTAATTGTAAGGAAAATTGTATGAAAACAATTTTTTTATCTTTTGAAAAAACAATGCAGTAGATATGATTTTTCCATAATTTAGAAGAGTTAGCCATTAAACGTTTTCTTTTAAAAGTTTTCTATGTTTCTTTTAGAGGAGGAACTAGTGGAAGCTGATAGCGTTGATGTCGTCATGGAAGTTTGCGGACACAAAAATGTATGTCGTTGGTAAATTGATTTACTTATTTCTCAGTATCGTATAACCTGAAAATCATATGTGATTTTTACAATTGAATTACAATGTTGTGATAGACATTTACTATATAGTTTATGATTTAATTCGTTAATTAAAGATATTTACGAATCTACTGCTTGCTACTAATCCTTTCGGACATTGAAAGCAAATCAACGTTTTTTTTTCTTTAATCTTTTAATCCACATTTACTGTTTTTCTGACTTCGTATTTTTTGCCGATTGCAGGTCATACCTCAGGGAATAAGGGCTCTAAGGACAGGAGGAACGTACATGTTAGTGGGGCTCGTGCACCCGGACTCCAATCTGGATGTCACCGCTTATTCCATTATCCAAAAGTGTCTTACGATTGTTGGTAGGTATGGGTGTGTGCGGGGTCTGTCTCTGTTTGTCTGTTCGTCCTTCCGTTGTCTGTCTGTTTGTCTCTCTTCCTCACTTCCTCTTTTTTTTGTCTCTGTCTGTCTATCTGTCTCTCTCTGTCAGTCTGCCTGTCTCTCTCTTTCATGTTTATGGTACCGTTTCTGTCTGTCTGTCTATCTGCCTTTATGTCTGTCTGTCTGTCTCTGTCTCTCTCTCTTTCTCTCCTTCTCTCTCTCTCTCTCTCTCTCTCTCTCTCTCTCTCTCTCTCTCTCTCTCTCCTCTCCTCTCTCTCTCTCTCTCTCTCTCTCTCTCTCTCTCCTTCTCTATCTCTTTCATATTTACGCCCTCATACCCAGTATACACGTCTTCCACATATAGCACAGGCGTCTCACTGCCATAACAATCTAACCCCTTTTATCGCAGATATTGCAATCATCTTTAATACTTTTTCACCTCTGCCAGATTTTGTAGTTTCTCTTAAAACTGGCATTGCTCTCTGACATTTGATATCAGAAGATTACTCATGCATTTCTCTTTAATGCATCGTTATAAAAGTTGATAATTAAAGCGTACTGATAAGGTGCCAAAGCGAGTCCCTATATAGTACATTTTTGTAGTAGTATTGTGTAACTATCATATGGGTAAATATTTTCCTGTGATGTGTGTTACGGTTTATTTCTCTGCTATTTTCTTGCAGATTTTTCATTTTTTATGCCTTTTTATTTACTTATCTATTTTTTGCACATTTTTCGTTTTTGTCTTTATTTACTTATCTATCTTTTGCACATTATCGTTTCTTTTATGTCTTTATTTACTTATCTATCTTTTGCACATTATCGTTTCTTTTATGTCTTTATTTACTTATCTATTTATATAATCATTGTTTCTAGTGAGGGACTGCATTTTCAATCCATAGATTTTGCATACTTGGTTTGTACTTTCCTTTATTTTTCCAATACTTGAATACATTAATTGAAGTCTTAATCATATTTTCATTGAATGTTCTGTTTTATTCTGAATATTATTTGTTCTGACATATTTTGTGAAATAAGTTTACCTGAATTTTGCTTATATATGTGATCTTGGCCTATAGGTTTCGAACATCTTAGTTATTCAAAACTATTATTCAAAGACAAGCCTGATTTATTCTTTCTTATCATTCATCACATATATTCCTCACATAAGTTGTCTGATGGTCGCCTAGGTCAGTGATATTCAATGTCTTTCGCAAAGGCCACTTTAACGAGTACATTCACTATGCAAAAACCGGTAGCAGCCGGTGTTCGTTCGAATGGCATCACTAGCTATGGCTTCGTCTTCCTTTTAAGGTCAAATCTTTTCCTTTATATATATATATATATATATATATATATATATATATATATATATATATATATA
>NW_020872509.1:263820-268820 GCF_003789085.1 Penaeus vannamei
GGAGAGGGAGGGAAAATTGAGAGAGAGAGAGAGAGAGAGAGAGAGAAGAGAGAAGAGAGAGAGAGGAGAGAGAGAGAGAGAGAGAGAGAGAGAGAGAGAGAGAGAGAGAGAGAGAGAGCATTACAGAGACAGACAGAGACAGAGAAAGAGAGCGTTACAGAGACAGAGATAGATAGACGGATATATATAGATAGAGAGGGAAAGAACACAAAAACGCAAGTGACGTCACAGACAGCATACAATTCCATCCCAACAGCACGAGAAACGAAACACCAATACCCGAACGATGAATCTGCAAGTCAATAGGGGCGACTTCCACGCGGTCAAAGCAAGCATAAAACGCCCCTACCGACATGGTTTTTAATTGATACGCCGCCCGGTGCTAAAGGCCGCCGCTCGCCCTCGAAAGTCGAAATTATCTCCGTCTCAAAAGGTCGCCGAGAAGATTGGAATCGCGGTCGCAGCTGAAAGACGCGGAATAGAGAAGGAAATCCTATTTCAATAATAATAATAATAAAAAAAAAAATCCTCCGCTACCTTTCTTCATTTTACGTATGTGTGCACACATACACGCGCGGCGCGCGCGCACACACACACACACGCACACACACACACACACCACACACACACACACACACACACACACACACACACACACACACACACACACACACACACACACACACATATATATATATTATATAATGTATACATATATATATATATATATATATATATATATATATATATATATATATATATACATATATATATATATATATATATATATATATATATATATATATATATATATATATATTATAATATTATATATATATATATATATATATATATATATATATATATATATATATATATAATATATAACATATATATATATATATATATATATATGTATGTATTTATATATGTATTTATATATCTTTATCTATATCTATATCTATATATACATATATATATGTATTTATGTATTTATATATCTTTATCTATATCTATATCTATATACATATATATATGTATTTATATATGTATTTATATATCTTTATCTATATCTATATCTATATACATATATACATATGTATGTATGTATATATGTGTGTATCTGCACAAACACACACACGCATATATATACATATATATATATATATATATATATATATATATATATATATATATATATATATATATATATTATATATATATATATATAGACATATTTATTTATCTATACATATATATGTATCTATATACATGCATATATATTTGATGTATGTATGTATGCGTGTATATCTGTCTGTATGTACACACACATACAGTATCATACACTACTATCCATAATTTTTAGTCGCCAGCAACACTACAAAGAGAGAGATACATACATGTATATTTGCATGCATGTGTATATGCACATATCTTTGTGTGTATGTATACATGTATGTATGGATGGATGAATGGATATTTTTGGGTATGTATGTAAAGATGGATGTATTTTTGATTCTGTGTATGTACGCAAGTATGTATCTGTGTGTACGTACGTGTATGTATCTATGTGTATGAATATATGCCTGTATGCAAGTATGCAGGTAAGCATGTATGTATGTAAGCATGTAAGTACCTACGTATGTATTTAAGTATGCATGGATGAACTGAATAAATTTGTGCAGTTTTTTCTCTTTCTCTTCCAAGGTCGTGACGTCATACCTGCTTAGCCATACGGAAATGATCTCTAAAAGGAAATATTCTCAGGAAAGTCCTATCTTGCAAGTCACTCCATCTCAGAGGTTATTGTGTTTGCTAATCTCGCCTTAATTTCACCTTAAGCTAAACACCCGAGATTGATTCATTTTCGAAAGTTCGGTGTTCGAAGGTCTAAAAACGGGCTTGGCTTTGTGTTCGTAGGATTTCACATTTTCGTAGAGGTACTGACGAGAAGAAAGGGTACTTTGATAAGAAATGATGAAGTTCTATGGTATTTGTGGAGTGAATAAATTCAGGTAATTATAATAATTGTTTTTTTTTTTTTTTGTTGTTTTTGTGTTTTTTGGTGTGTGGTGGTTGTGTGTTGTGTGTGTGTTGTTGTGTGGTGGTGTGTGTTGTTGTGTGTGGTGTGTGGGGTGTGTGTTGTGTGGTTGTTGTGTGTGTGTTTGTTGTGTGTGTGTGTGTGTGTGTGTGTGGTGTTGTGTGGTGTGTGGTTGTTGTGTGTGGTTGTGTGTGTGTGTGTTGTGTTGTTGTTGTGGTGTGTGTATGTTGTGTTGATTAGATGTGTGTTAGTGGTATTGTATATATGTATTATTATTATATATGTTAGTATGTGTGTGTGTATGTGTGTTGTGTGAGTATAGTATGTTGTTATGTGTTATGTGTTGTTGTTAGTGTTGATTGATGTGAGCTAGCACTCTAGTTGTATTGGTGATGTGTTGTAGTTGTGTATAGGTGTATATATGGTGTGTGGCGATGTTAAGGCACTACACACACATGTTGTGGTGTTGTGTGTGTTTTGGTATGCATCATCTCACACACGATCGTACGAGTGTGTGTTGTTGTTGTGTTGTGTGTGTGTGTGGTTGTGGGTGTGTTGTGTGTTGGTGGTGGGTGTGTTTGGGTGTGTTGCTTCACACATGTATGTGTTGTGTGGGGGGTATTGGGGGCATGTATTATTCTTACATATACCCTTATCCTTCGTTAGAGTGGAAGTCTGCATCGTGTGAACGCCATTTCGTTGATTTTTGCCGCAATTGTTAACCGGAGTGGTTAGTCGTACTGTGAGTAGCGGGGTGGGGAGTGGGTGGTGGGGTGAGTGGTTGTTTGTGTTTGTTTTGTTTGTTGTTTGTGGTTTCGGTTGTGGTTTGTTTTTTTAGTTGTTGTTTGTTTTTTAGTGGGTTTCTCGATATATATATTGGGTTTGTTTTAAATTTGAACATACTGGTGATTAGTAAGACTATAGTGAATTACTGGCTGCCTAATCATTTGGTTTTGTTTTTCCTTCGTTGTAATGTACATGAGATTTATGCGCACTTTTCGCTGATCAATTTATGCAGCCCAGTGGTTGTCGTGGAAGGCGTAGATGGAGGTATGATCGCAATTAAATTTCCTCATGTTTGTCCAAGTCTAATTTAACCAAATACTATAGTATTTGAAAGATAAGAAAGCACGTATACTTCCTTGTGGTTGTAATTTTGTGTTGTTTTGTTATGGTTTTTATTTTTTTTTTTGAATATTTTTTTGGGTATTTTTTTGAAATATTTAAATGTTTGGGTGAGTTTGTTGTTTCCTTATAATGACTTTTTTTCTTCTTTGTTCATTGCGCCATGACTAGTTTGTTCAAGATTTATGTATACTTATTACAGTAAATGGAGACACGATTTAAGAGTAATGGGGACTGTAAATATTCATGTTTTTAAATGAATTTTTTGTTTGCTATTAAATCATGGATAGTTCAAAACACATTAATGTAAAACATTTATTTGATTCCAAATTATCATTAATGGAAGCATTAATGAAAACAGGCTTACATTAAAGCAGGAACAGGAAGCATAATGTATAAAAAAAACGATCCTTTCCTACCATTTTCGAATAAGTGACGTTTCACGATAGTAAAAAACAGACCACACATCGCGTAAAAGCGCCATCTATTGTTCAGCATTTCACACTATCCGCCAATCGTTGGGGCTCACAGACTTTTACCATGCTCTATTCTTCGTATAGTCTTGCTATTTAACGGTGTGATTATGATAATATTGACTTAACTCAAAGGTACATTTAGGTTCGCTAAGGTTAGATTAGGCGCGTTTTCTCTGTGTTAGAACTGAGGATTAAAGTTCATTTTATTATTGTTTATGAGATACCGTAGCTTTTTTTCTTTTATACAATGGGCTGTAATTAACTTAATTTTGGGGGTCTTCTTACACATCAGAATTTTAGGGTCGACTTATATAGCCATATTGACATGTATCGGTATATATGTTATAGTATATTGTATATTATATATATTATATATATATATATATATATATATATATACAATACATGCATGCATATATATATATATAAATATTATATATATATTATTATATATATTATATATATATATATATTTATATTGTTATCACACCACACACACATCACACACCACACACACACATCTTACGACCACACACGCACCACGCACAACACGCACACACACACACAACACACACACAACACACACACACACACACACACACAAACACACACACACACACAACACAATATTTATATATATATATATATATATATAGTATATATATATATATATATATATATGTATATATATATATATATATATCATCTTGAATAATCCATGAAAATTAAGCATATCATCCTCATCAGCAGATCTTGCAGTGCTCTTAAGGGATCACTTTTCCTGCCAATTCACCTCGACTGTTTTCTGTCTCGTGTTTCTTCCTCGGTCTTTCTCTCTGTTCTTCCTGCAAGCAAAACCTCCTTCCATTAACTGTCTTCCCACAAACGCTTGTTACCTCTCCTTGTGACGTCCATTATACCAACATTTTTCTTTTGTATTCTTCTGTATTCTTCTCGATCTCTGTTACTTTCACCTTTCCTCTTGTCTCTTCTTTTCATATGCCATTCGCAATTTGGCCTTCGACGTAATTATTCAATTATTGGAGTATTGTTCGAGATATCAAAGGAAAATTAGATGGAATGATTTCTGATTCCATTTACAAGAAACTACAACTGCATGGGAGGCTGCAATCCTTTCCCATACTAATAATATGATCTTCTAATGCACGTTGATTCGATAAGTGGTGGTCCGGTTTGGTCGTGTTTTGTGCATTGTAAGTAGAGAGAGAGAGGGAGGGAAAGAGAGAGGGAGGGAGGGAGGGGAGGAGGGAAGGGAGGGGAGGGGAGGGGGGACGGAGGGAGGGAAGGGAAGGGAGGGAGGGAGGGAGGGGAGGGACGGAGGGGAGGGAGGGAGGGAG
>NW_020872509.1:278820-281320 GCF_003789085.1 Penaeus vannamei
TGAGAGAGAGGGAAGGAGAGGGAGAGAAAAGGGAGGGATGGGAGGGAAGGGAGGGAGGAGGGAGGGAGGGAGGAGGGAAGGAGGGAGGGAGGGAGGGAGGAGAGGAGAGGGAGAGGGGGATGAGGGAGAGAGGAGAAGGAGAGGACGAGAGGAGGGAGAGAGAGGAGAGAGAGAGGAGAGCGGAGACGAGAGAGAGGAGAAGAGAGAGAGAGGAGATGAGAGCGAGGGAGGCGAGCGAGAGAGGAGAGAGAGAGAGGAGAGAGAGAGGAGAGAGCGAGAAGAGAGATGAGAGAGAGAGAGAGAGAGAGAGACGAGAGAGACGAGAGAGAGAGAGAGAGAGAGAGAGAGACAGAGAGAGAGAGAGGAGAAGAGAGAGAGAAGAGAGAGAGAGAGAGAGAGAGAGAGAGAAGAGAGAGAGAGAGAGAGAGAGAGAGAGAGAGAGAGAGAGAGAGAGAGAGAGAGAGAGAGAGAGAGAGAGAGAGAGCGAGAGCGAGGGAGAGAGGAAAGAGAGGAGAGAGGAGGGAGAGGGAGGGGAAAAGAGAGGGAGAGACGGGGAAGGGGATCAAAATAAGAGAGAGAGATAAACAGAGCGAAAGAGTTAGTGAAAGGAAGAGAAAGAGAGACCGGAGCGAGATGTATACCCCGAGAAATAGTGGTCATTTTACCGTTAATGGCAATCGGGACTTCCTAGACAATATATCAGATTTATTCTCGTGTGATGATCATTTCCATAGCAATCGCAGCCGACAATCTGGATGTGCTACGTCCCGTTAGCATGGGAGGACATGAAGTATATCAGGCACATTATGGAGTAAAACAAACTGAAATAAGACGAATTGAAAACTGAAATGCGTAAAACCAGCACAAAAAAAGCTTAAAGTCGGCTAACGGAACTCTACGGACGTGTCCGCCACCTCTGAAAGTCTACGGACTATAACACTATTATATAATGCTTTGACCATGCATCACACGTACCACAGCTTGCCCGTGCCTGTACAGTTAGCCAGGGTGGTAAAGAAAGGACTAGATTTAACTAGACTACGGACCGACGCGCCAATTAAAAAAAATCTACGGTATTTCACACCAGCCAATATGTCCTGGTCAATAAAGCAACCAAATCTCATGTCACTAACTTTATTCAACAATCTAAGTTGACATGACTAGGCGTGGCCGAGCCCGAGGGGAGGGTTGATGCCCCCCCCCCCCCGGGAACATTCTCTTCACCTTGGTATGCACGGCAAGATAGAGCTGCACATATACCTTAAATGATAACCCAAACACCTTTATATCTCGAGACACCAAACTTTCCGTCGCTCCTGTCTATTTTCTGGATGCCTTGCTTTCTAATCACTTTTGCGGCGGTCATGTTATTGTTTACATTCGCGATGTCAACAGGGCGAGCGACTTGGAAAAAAATAGGTCGATCTTCTCTCTTCTCTGTCATGTATCCCCTTCATTTCCATAGACGAAAAAGTGTCTTAGTGTACGTCAAAGTAATCATTCGATACACTTTTTTTTATACTGTAACCCTTATTGTTATCCGCTGTAAATTTACCGAAATAGGTATTCTCCTAGAGGCGCTATAGATCGTGAAATCGTTAAGGTATTTCCCAGCTTAACCACTTCCTCTCCCCCCCCCCCCCAGCCTCACACCCCTTCCCCCATCCCCCCATCGAGCTAATATGCGCATGCGCCGCTCTCTGAGGTCAGGCGAGTTGCCATGCAGTTGCCAGCCATCGCCATTCTCAGACAGACGCACTTTTGAACATCAATAAACAAAACAGAACCAAAATTGAGTCTTCTCTCAAACCAATTCGTTCAAATTAAGGCGAAATAAAATCAAGATTCTTTTTTGTCTTTCCAGGAAACCCACGCACGCCCAGCTGAGAACTTCGACGGGGTTTTTGTACCTGTGAAGATCCTGGACTTTAGGAAATGTGTGGTAGTTCAAAGGTACACACGGTACCAAACGGAGCTCGAGTGGGCCTTTCCGCATGGCATTTCGTATTCTGTTGGTATTTGGTGTATTGGGAGGTCAGAAATATAATAAAATATAATAAAAATGCGGTGCGCGTGCGAGATACGGAGAGTAACTGTTTCGATATCCAAGTCGAGAATGAGAGAGACTTATCTCACCTTTTTATGCTCGGGGATCGCACAAAAGCTTTTAGATTGTATTGTATTTGTTTATTAGATCCACTGTTTCTCTTTCTTTTCTTATCGGTGAATACAGCCTGATGTATTTATTTTTATCTTGATTTATTTATTGCAACGACTATCTTTGATCGATTACATATCAATTTGGTTTCAACTGCGATTCTTTCCATCATGGTTTCTCCTCTTCCTCCTTACAACCCTCCTCGTTGAACTCGCAGTTGCCCCTTGCTGTTGCCGCTGCGTTCTTCCCCTTCCCCATTCCCTCTGACCCCCTCCCCATCCTCTCTGACCCCCTCCCTCCCTCCTTCCCTCCGCCTTCCTCTTACCTTCTCCCTCGCGCTTA
>NW_020872509.1:286320-293922 GCF_003789085.1 Penaeus vannamei
AAATAGAACGTTTGATTGAAATAAGGCAGATAGATTGTGAAAAAAATAGACGTATTGATTGAAATAAGCAATAGATAGATTGTGAAAAATAGACGATTGATTGAAATAAGCAGAGATAGATTGTGAAAAAATAGAAGAATTGTTGAATAAGTAGTAGATAGATAGATGTGAAAATAGACGTATTATTGAAATAAGCAGATAGATAGATTTGGTGAAAAATAGAAAGAATTGTGAAATAAGAGATAGATAGGATTGTGAAAAAATAGACCTATGCTGAATGTGTGAATGTAGATAGACATATACATATATATACAATGCATATTCTTCTGTCTCTTTTTATCGATGGTAAAGGAGGTAATATTTACATAAAAATGGAATGCAGAAGTGTGGATCAGATGAGTTTGTTGTAAAAATAAATACCAAATGTTTATATACATACACGCACAGCTTACTATACAGATACACCAGTGCACTTGCATACAGTTTTGCATAGAAACTTTATGTTTTAAAAGAAGTAAAAAGCTTACATACATTTGCAAGATAAATGCAATATTCCTATCCACCTTCTCACACACACACACACACACACACACACACAACACACAAACAACACACACACACACAAAACACACACAAACACACAAGATACATGAAACATCACATCACATCACACACATAATCACATTACACACACCTCCATACACATCCCCCTCCCTCTCCCCCCCCCCCCGAAGCCCCACGTACAAACACAAGAACACCCCCCCCCCATCGCCCCTACCCTCCACCAATGGCCAACATTAACCCATTATCTCCCCATCAGCAATGGCCATCGTGCCAGTTGTCCACAAACCATTCACCTCTCATTCAGCTTTTTATATATTGTCCTCCGGTTTACATTTTATCCCCGGTGAAAATGGTCTAAATGTAAATTCATAAGGATTTATAACTACACTCACAATCCTTTATAAATCTTTCTTGGGCGGCGTGAAAGCATACAATTTCTCGCAACAAATGTTTGGGTACGAAGGCCGGAGAATGCTAATCTATATTCTAGAGATGTGACCTTTTTCTCTCTCTCTCTTGTTCTCTCATTCTCTTCGTCTCTCTCTGTCTCTCTGTTCTCTGTTCTGCTCTGTTGTCTGTCTTCTGTCTGTCTGTCTCTGTGTCTCTCTCTTCTCTCTCTGCCTTCGCTCTCTCTCTCTCTCTCTCTCTCTCTCTCTCTCTCTCTCTCTCTCTCTCGTTCTCTCTCGCTCTCTCCCTCTCGCTCTCTCTCTCTCTCTCTCTCTCTTCGTCTCTTCTCTCTTCTCTCTCTCTCTCTCTCTCTCTCTCACTCTCTCTCCTCTCTCCTCCTCTCTCTCTGTTCTATCCCCCCTCTCTTCCTCGTCTTCCCTCTCTCTCTCTTCGTTATCCACTTCTCTTAATCACAAACCCTTTTCCTCATTATTTCCTACACCTGCTTACTTCCAGATTACACAATCACGCATTCTTCCCCAATCCTATGTTTACGTCCCTCACAGCGTTGGCAAAACTGCATTCGCACAGTGACAGAAAAAGCAGCCCCCCCCCCCCCCTCCTCCCCCTTCCACTCTCCCAATGGCTCTGGACTGGGTTCGCAAGAGGGCGTTCGCGTAAATCAGTCCAGTCGACCGCGTTCCCCCGTGTTAGCTACGTCATCGAATCACCATTTCAAATTCTCGGCATTTTTGGGGCCTTATGATTTATTGCCAATGTGCCAGAGCCAATAACAATCGAGTTTTCTCTTCTCTCTTTTTTTAACTTTTTTTTTCTTCCTCTCTTTTTGTTTTTTTTTTTTTTTTTAACTGTTTGCTTTTTTTTTTCTTCCTCTCCCCTTTCGTTTTTTTTTGTCTTTTTTTCGTTTTCCTTTGTTTCATTTCTTTTGTTTGTTTTCTCGTTTTTTTTCTTTCGTTTTATTTCCTCTTCTTGTTTCTTAGTCTTTGTTTTCTCTCTCTCTTTTCCGTTTCTTTTTACCCTATCCTTTAATAATTCTTTTTTTTCCATTCTCCTATTCCTCTTTGGTTTTCCTCTGCCTCTCCCAGAAACACTAAAAACGCACTCAATCCATCTCTCTCCTTTTCCTTTCTCTCTCCTTGTTCTCTCGTCTCCCTCTCTCTCTCCTTCCTTCCTCTTCTCTCATCTCTCTTCTTTTTCTCTCTCTTCTCTTCTCATTTCCCTCTTCGCCTCTTGCTCTTCCTCTCTCTCCTCTTCTCCCTGGTTCTCGTCGCTGGTGCTCACGCTCCTCAGTGCCTCTCATCTCTCCGCTCCTATCCTCTCCGTTCTCCTCCGCCGTCTACTCGCTGTGACTCGTCGTCTCCTCCTCCCTCTGTCGTCTCGTTTCTCTCTCTCTCATCTCCTGGTCCTCCTTTCCTCTCCATCTTCTTCCCCTCTCTCTCTCCTCCTCCTCCCCTCCTCCCCTTCTTCTCTCTACCTGCTCTCTCTCTCGTCTCTTCTTCCTCTCTATTCCCTTCGTCTCTCTTCTCTCTCTCTCTCTCTCTTCTCTCCATCCCTCTTTTTCCTTTTCTCTTTCTCTCATCGCTTCTCACTCCTCTCTGTCTTCTCCTCTCTCTCTTCTGTCTCTCTCTCTTTCTCTTTCTCTCTTTCTCTTTCTCTTTTCTTTCTCTTTGCTTTCTCCCTCTCTCTCTCTCTTCTCTCTCTAGCTCTTCTTCTTCTCCTCTCTCTCCTTGTCCTCTCCTCCTCTCTCGCCTCCTTCTCATCATCCTTTCTTCGTCCTCTCTCTCTTCGCGCTTCCTCTCTTCTCCCTCTCTCTCTTCTTCCTCATCTCTCCTCTCCTCCTCATCCCCTCTCTCTTGTCTCTGTTCCTCTCTATATATTATATTATATATATATATTATATATATATATATATATATATATTATATTATAGAAAATTTAAATAATATAATGCGTCAAGTGAATGTAAAATGTAAAAATAAAGTGCGATAAGATAATTAGATAAGTGGCGATATCAGAAGAGAATATAGAAGAAACGATTAATGAGAAAAATAAAAGTAACAGATAAAGAAATAAAGAAAATAAAGTGTGCGATATCAGAAATGTAGGATAAAGTATGCGATACGAAAAGAAAATAATATGAACAAAGGAAATGAGAATATAGAAGTAATAGAAAAATAATGTGTGCACAAAATAAAGAGAAAATAGAATACAAAGCGATCCTTAAGGGAAATAGAAAATAAAAGGGGGATGAAAAGAAAATAAGAAAATAAGTGCGGAGAAGAAGAAAATAAGAAAATATTTATATGCGTGAGCATATGAAACACTAGAAAATGAATTTAATCAGATTAATAATAGTGCGATAGAAGAAATAGAAATAAAATAAAAAACCTGAGCGTGTGCGAAATAGAAAATAAAAGAAATAATGCAATCATTCTTAGAAATGATACAAATAATAGAAAAAAAACAAAATAGTAGAAATATGCGACTTGGTCGGGGAATATAACGATAGAAAATATGAAATATTTGCATATTCCGTAATAGAACAGATAGATAATATATATTATATTAGACGATAATAAAACAAAATAACAAATTAACAACATAGTAAAATTAAATGCGTGAAAATGCGATAGGAAATTAGAAAATTTGCCTTTCTACGTATATATATTATTATATAATAATATATATATTATGTAATTAATTATATATATAAGTTATATTAATATATTATAATTAGATGAGAGAGAGAGAGATGAGAGAGAGAGAGAGAGAGAGAGAGAGAGAGAGGAGAGAGAGAGAGAGAGAGAAGAGAAGAGCAGAGGAGAAGAGAAGGAGAGGAAAGGAGAGAGAGAGAGAGAAAGAGGAGAGAGAGAGAGAGAGAGAGAGAGAGAGAGAGAGAGAGAGAGAGAGAGAGAGAGGGAGAGAGAGAGGAGAGAGAGAGAGAGAGAGAGAGAGAGAGGAAAGAGAGGAGAGAGAGGAGAGAGGAGAGAGAGAGAGAGAGAGGAGAGAGAGAGAGAGAGAAGAGAGAGAGAGAAGAGAGAGAGGGAGAGAAGGAGGAGGACACCAAACAAAAGAAATAGGAGGACAGACGACAGACAGAGTGAGAGAGAGGGAGAGAGAGAGGAAGAGAGAGTGGAAGAGAGAGAGAAGAGAGGAGAGAGAGACAGAGAAGGACTAGAGACAGAGGACAGAGTACAAGACAGAGACTAGAGACAGATAGACGAGAAAGAGAGAGGAAGTATGGTGAGGACTCAGAGCAGAGAGACTAGACGAGACAGTTGACTAGACCAGACAGAGACAGAGACAGACAGAGAGAGAGAGAGATGCATTCATTTCTGCGTATATACATGTCTGCACATTCGAATATTCCTTTCTCCCTTTTAACGAACCGGCCGAGTGTCTTAGTGAAACCACTGTCAGGGAATGCAACGGAATCTTCCCTGGCCGATTTTCCCTTCTATTTGCGGCCGAAATCCCAGGATAATGTGATAATCATGATAATAATGATCATGATGATAATGATGATAATGTCCTGTATATATAGTCATGATTATTATAATGATCCCATTTGATGAAATGATGATGAATCAGAAATGACAGAATACTTTACACTAGTAATAATGGTCCACAATAATAATCGATTCTAGTAATGAAATAACACGCACCGAAGTGTGACAAGTGATAACTGCTGAATGATGAAATAGCGATTAACAGTACACATTAAAATAATGAAAATATATGATAATAATAATATTGATAATGATAAGTGATGAATGATAAATGACAATAATAATAAAAATAATAATAATATAATTAAAAATAATCCGCATAATAGTTGCCAATAACAATAAGAATACTTAACCAACAACAATTTATAATAATGCGATAATAATAGAGATAATGAATTTAATGATAACGATAGTAATGATGATGATAATAAGGATAATAATTATTATTACGATAATAGAAATAAATGAGTGGTAGTATAGTAGTAATGGCAATCAAAATGACAATAATGGATGATAAGCCATAAAAAGAATTGATAATATAAATAATCGATAATAGTAATAGCAACAACCAGATTTAAAATAATAACAACAAGTGATGAAATAATAACAGTGATATAAATGAAAATTCTATAAGAATTAAAAATAAAATGATGATAATTGATAACAGATAATAAAAATAATGATAATGATATTACAAAAATATTACCAACAGTAATGCATGCACAGAAAACATTGGATAATCAAGACTATAATCATGGTAATAACGGATGATATATAAGTAGTAGTAGTAATAATAATATGATAATGATAATAATAAATGAAAACTTTTTAATACTCGATAATAATTATAAATATCAATAATGATGATAACAATAATATTAATAATTTATAATCATAATGTTAATATCAGTGATGAGATCAATAACAATTAATATGGATGAATGATAATCAATAATAATTTGTAACAATTAAAGATTAATAATCAATTGAATAGATAATTATATAATAAAATCAAGTGGAATTAATTAATAATCCTGGCTTAAGGTTCGGTAAATAATATATAAATAATAGTACATGAGAGAGCGATGACTCTTTAAATATTTATTATTTTTTTTTTGTTTTTTTTTTTTTTTAAGGCTCATATAATAGCAGACAAATGGATATGGAAAGAATTATGAAATATAAACATCAAAATTAATATTATATTGGAGGTGCATCAGAATGATGGGTAGAAAGTGTTGAACATTATTATCTTTATGTGTTTATATGTTTTATTTTTTCTTAACCATTTACGATCCGCTTTTAGAATAAGAAATGGACAATAGAGTGGTGGGGCAGGGGGTATGGTTGGTGCGTCAGGAGGTCGTGGAAGAACGTGTGCAGCATAAGAGTTGACATGGGCACGTGGGGCTATGGACGGGGTGGGGGATTGAGTCTGGGGTCGTCGGTAGGAGTTGATCGGGTAGGAATATTCGGGACCTGAAGGGGGAGAGTGCGACTTATCCCGGGATAGGTTACAAGTACCTGCCCAATTTGGGGTGCAGGGAAGAGGATGGTGGAGGGAGTAGGAGGGGTGGGGTGACGCGGTTCGAAAGCTTTGGTAGAAGGAGGGTGTGAAGCACACACAGGGAGGGTATGTAGGTGGTGTTGGGGAAGGAAGAGGGAGGTGCTTCCTCCGGCAGTGGCACCGGGGTGATACACACTCATGGCAGGAAGAGGAAAGTGTATGAGGGGGAGAGGAAGGGGGAGGGGCTGTAGGTCCGGGTCGGTGCCATAGGGAAGCAGAGGAGGATGGTGGTGGCCACGAGAGGAAAGAGGAAGGGGGGAAGGGAGGAAGAGAGAGGAGGGAGAGGAGGAGAAGGGTTAGTGAGAGGATGAGAGAGAGAGAGGGATGGGCAGGTAGTGAAAGGGAGTAGGACTCCAGAAGATATGTGTAAACCAGGGTAGGGGGAAGAGAGGGAGAGGAGAGAGGAGGCAGAGAGAGGATTGAGGAGACTGCCGCAAATGAGAGTAGTTCGGTGCGGGGTAAGGATGATGTATGGGCGTCGAGCAGAAGAGAAGGTCAACATTAAGTCTGTATGAATTTCCGCAGGCTTTTACAAAATTACCCCTCTATCCTACAACACTTAAAAAGAATATATTCACAGGGGGCTTAAACAGAGCTTTGAAGGATAGAGTGCAAAGCTTATATGTTGCCGAGGCTTGATGTGTTTGTTGGTTGGTTATGAAGGCTCTCGGCATAACATTTTACCAAGGGAATATTTCGGTGGGCATGGCTGTTGTGCCTGCGCGTGCCTGTTGCAAGTGCCTGTGTCTGGCGTGCATGGTTGGTGACGTGTATTTTTTTTTTTTTTAGTAATGTTGTTTTTTTTTTTTTATTTTTCTTTTATTTGTTGTGTTTTTTGTCATCTTTGTGTCTGGTGCTTGAGTTGATAGGATTTTTTTTTTTTATTATTCTTTTTGCTTTTGTGTTGCGTGTGTTGCTATTGAGTTTGTAGGTGTGGTACTGTATTGTTTATTGTTTGTTTTTCTTGCGTTTGGTGAGTCTGTGTGTGCTATGAGATAGTTAGGAGGCACCGTCATATATTTTTATTGAGGTCTTTGTAGTGTATGACTTGGTTTTGTCTATTTGACATTTGCCCTGGTTGTGCTTTTGTCAGTGTCGACAGAGTCTTTTTTTTATATATTGCTGATCTGTATGAGAGTGTTCTTACTCTGCAAATTCTCGGAGTCGAAGGAGTGTAGTGGTTATCTTTTTTTTTTGTCATAATGTGAATCGCCTGCCTGAGTAGTTGGGCTGTGTGTCATGTTTGTGTTTTTGGTGTTTGTTTTTTGCGTTTGTGGTCTGTGTACTTTCTGCGTGTGTTGGTTAGATTAGTTGGTGTTTTTGGCTGTGTAGATCTTGCGCCGAGGTATGGTTAGGTTGGGTGTACGATAGGTTCTGTGTTTGTTAGGTTGTTCTAGGTTAGTTGTGATGGTGCTAAGTGGTTGTCACTGTATACATAATGCTGTCTAACACAATTCTATTTTGATATATGTATGTTATGATGTACAGAGGAACTACTCAAATTTGAGAATTTTCGTGTAACTTTATCATCGATATCTAGTAAACAGTTTGTAG
>NW_020872510.1:14911-19911 GCF_003789085.1 Penaeus vannamei
TTTTTTTTTTTTTTTTCTCTCGGTCCAGAAGGCCAGGGGTTAACCTACTATTACCTGCTAATATGGTTGGTGCGGTGAGAGGGAGTAGGAGAGGGTGGGGGGAGGTGAGGAGAGGGTGGGGGGGGGGGAGGGTAAGGGGGGGAGGGGGGGAGAGGGGGATTGGGTTGGGATAGGGTGGGTGGGGTGGAGGGAGGGGGGATAGGGGGAGGGGGGGGGGAGGGAGAGGGAGAGGGGGGTTCTCTCTCTCTCTCTGCATACAGTCTATCGTCATTCTCTCTCCTTTCCTCGGCTCTCCTCTCTCTCTCTCTCTCTCTCTCTCTCTCTCTCTCTCTCTCTCTCTCTTCTCTCTCTGCTCTCTCTCTCTCTCTCTCTCTCTCATCTCTCTCTCTCTCTCTCTCTCTCTCCCTCTCATCTCTCCTCTCTCTCTCTCTCTCCTCTCTCTCTCTCTCTCTCTCTCTCTCTCTCTTCTCTCTCTTCTCTCTCTCTCTCTCTCTCGTCGTCTACTCTCTCTTATCCACTGTATTTATTTGCCGTTTTCCCATCCTCAATTCCTTTCGCAATGTCCACTCACCGTCTTCTTTCTTCCCAAAATCTATACTTAATTCTATTATCCTAACTCTCTCTCCCACCTCCTGTCTTCTTAGACCTCCTCTCCTCCGCCTTTTTTATCACCCCTCCCCCCCCCCCTTCCCCCCCCCCCACACACACACACACCTCGTTACCTTCCCTCCGCTGTCCAGGTAGGTTGTGACCCTCCCCCCCCTTTCCCCTCCCTTTACCCTCCTCTTTTCCTTCTCCTCCTTCTCCGTATCTCCTCTCTTCGTCTTCCTGTCTCTCTCCCTTTCTTTTTCTCTCCGTCTTGCTTCTCCTTCCTCCTCCCTTATCTCCCTCTCTCCTCTTCACCTCTCTTTCATTTCCTCGCCTCTCTCTTCTCCCTCTTCCTTCCTTCTTCCCCCTTCCCTCCCTCATCTCCCTCTCCCTTCCTCTTTCCCTCCCCTCCACCTCCTTCCCCCTTTATTCCCTCAATCTCCTCCCCCCTTTCCTCCCCTCCCTCCTCTCCCTCTCCTCCTCCTCCACCTCCTCTCGCTCCTCCTCCTCCTCCACCTCCTCTCCCTTCCCTCTTTCCCCTCCCCTCCCTCATCTCCTCCCTCTCCCCTTCCTACCGCCTCTCCCTTCCCTCTTTCCCCCCCCTCCCTCATCTCCCTCTCTCCTCTCCACCTCCTCTCCCTCTCCTCCTCCTCCACCTCCTCTCTCCCTTCCCTTCCTTTCCCCTCCCCTCCCTCATCTCTCCCTCCTCCCTCCACCTCCTCTCCCTCTCCTCCTCCCTCCACCTCCTCTCCCTTCCCTCTTCCCTCCCTCCCTCATCTCCCTCTCCTCCCCTTCCTACCGCCTCTCCTTCCCTCTTTTCCCTCCCTCCCTCCTCTCTCCTCTCCTCCTCCCTCCACCTCCTCTCCCTCTCCTCCTCCCTCCACCGCCTCTCCCTTCCCTCTTTCCCTCCCTCCCTCCTCTCCTCTCCTCCCCCTCCACCTCCTCTCCCTCTCTCCTCCTCCACCTCCTCTCCCTTCCCTCTTCCCCTCTCCCTCCCTCATCTCCCTCTCCTCCCCCTTCCTACCGCCTCTCCCTTCCCTCTTTTCCTCCCCTCCCTCCTCTCCCTCTCTCCTCCCTCACCTCCTCCCTCCTCCTCCTCCTCACCTCCTCTCCTTCCCTCTTCCCCTCTCCCTTCATCTCCCTCTCCTCCCCTTCCTACCGGCCTCTCCCTTCCCTTCCGCCTCTCCCTCCTCCTCTCCTCCCTCTCCTCCTCCCTCCACCTCCTCTCCACTCTCTCGCCTCCATCCTCTCTCCCTCTTTCCCCCTCCCCTCCCTCATCTCCCTCTCCTCCTCCTCCACCTCCTTCTCCCTTCCCTCTTTCCCCTCCCCTCCCTCATCTCCCTCTCCTCCCCTTCCTACCGCCTCTCCTTCCCTCTTCCCCCTCCCCTCCCTCCTCTCCCTCCTCCTCGCCTCGCTCCACCTCACTCTCCCTCTCCCCCCTCCTCCCTCCAACCTCCTCTCCCTCCCTCTTCCCCCTCCCCTCCCTGNCTCTCTCTCTCTCCTCTCTCTCTCTCTCTCTCTCTCTCATCTCCTCTCTCTCCTTCTCCTATCTATCTTATCCCCTAATTGTCTCTACTCTCTATCGTGTTTCTCTCTCCCTCTCTCTACTCGTCACTAACTCCTCTCTCTCTCTCCCTCTCTCCCTACTCTCTCTCGATCTCGTACTCTATCCTCTTCTCGTCTCTCTCTCTCCCTCCTCATCTCCCCATCCTAATCTGCTTCTCCATCCTCTCTTCATCATTTCTATCTTATCTATCTATTATTGTCTCCGCTCTCCTCTCGTCTCTCTCTCTCTTCTCTTCTCTTCTGTCTCTCTTCTCTCTCCCCATCTCCTTCCTTTAACTCTACTTGTTTCGTTCTCCCTGGTCATCGTGTCATTACCGATTCTCCCGTGCTTTTGGACACAGGACTGGGCATGGATTTATCTCGGGGTTATGTATTACCGCGTTCCTCCCCGGCCTTTCAGTTTCGCGGATGTGTTGCTTTTGAAAGACTCTGTGAACAGACGTTTTTTTTTTCTTTTTCCATTTTCATTTTTTCGTTATCTTTTGCCCGTTAATTTTGTGTATTTTCTGCGTTTTCTTTCTTTTATTTTTTTCTTTACTCATAGTTATTTTTTTTCCTTTACTTAATTTTTTTTCCGTTTGCATGTTGTTTATGATATCTATTTTGTATTTGTTTTGTTACAATATATATATATATATATATATATATATATATATATTTTACTTAACGTCCTCTGTCATTTTTATGAAGTTGCTAATTATTTCTGTTCATTTACTTTTCTGGGAAATGTTGGTTGTTCACATAATTACTGAGTTAATGAATAATGCTGTTTATTTGCCTAGTTTAAAATGATGCTAAAAGGATTTTTTTTATTCAGTTGGTTATAAAACATGATTATTTGTTAATTTATACACATTCTCGTTAATTTATATACATGTTTTTTTTTTTTTTTTTTTTTTTTTTGTTTTTTTTGGGGGGTATTTTTTGCGATAGATTATTTTCGTTGTTTTTGCTTGTTTAATGATGATGTTAAATTCTTGCATGTTTTTCTTACTTGTTTTGTACATTATATTTTGGAAATGTAGTTTATTTACATTTTGTTATATAGATTTGGCTGCTTTTGTATATGTATTTGCTGATATATACTTTTAATGTATTTTTCATCCATATTTGCTTTATTATTATTATTATTGTTATTATTATTGTTATTATTGTTATTATTATCATTATTATTATTATTATTATTATTATTGTTATTATTATTATTATTATTAATATTATTATTATCGTTTACACCTATTTCTATCATTTGCATAATTATCTATCGGTCTCTAATCGACCTTGTTAGATTTGAAACGGAACTGACCTTGTAAGAAAACAAATCATCCCCTGACCTTGTTTTGCAGAATAACCTGTTTTGTTTTGCAGCTTCTTGCTTGCAATGCAACATGCTTTATCCTATAAACTGTATCTGTTTTCTTTTGCTGTTGTTGTTTTTATTGTTGCATTTGTGTTTATTGTTATGATTTTTTTTGGTTTTGGATTATAAGTGTAATTTGTGTATGTGTGTGTTTGTGTGCGTGTGCGTCTGTGTGTGATTTTCTGTTTTATCTTTGTTGCGTGGTTATCTGTTGTCTTTAGTTTCCTGTTTCTGCTTTTGTTTTTTTTTTCTCTTTTTTTTGTACGGAAAAAAAAGTTTCGAGTTTGGCTTTGAAGTTGATTTACCTGATGAAATGACTCGATTTCTGAAATGATTTTTGTTTGTTTGTCTTTATTTATTCAGTTCATTCGTCGTTGACTTTACTTTTATATATTGGTTTATATCTTTGTGTAGTTATTTAATTAGACATGCGTGTTATTGTTCATTTATTCATCTTATCAGCTTCTTATCATCCATTTATTCGAATTGTTACTCATATATTCCGTACACCGTGACCTTTGACCTCGGTGCACAGTCTTTATCGAATTTGTCGTGACATTCGCTGGTCTGTTTTGTTTGGCCGGTTATCGCCTGTTCGGTCTGGGTCTCGGACACGCTTTGTTGTTGGAATTGTAAACTGTTTCCTTTTTTATTCTTCGTGCGGTCTGTCTGGTCTGTCAATTCTGTCTGTCTGTCGTCTATCTATCTATCTATCTATCTATATCTAATCTATCCCCTTTCTCTCTCTCATTCTCTCTCTCTCTCTGTCTCGTTTCTCTCTCGTTCTCTCTCGTTCTCTCTCCTCTTCTCTCTCGTTCTCTCTCTCTCTCTCGTCTCTCTCTCTTCTCTCTCTCTCTCTCTCTCTCTCTCTCTCTCTCTCTCTCTCTCTCTCTCTCTCTCTCTCTATCTCTATCTATCTATCTATCTATCTATCTATCTATCTATCTATCATCTATCTATCTATCTATCTATCTATCTATCTATCTATCTATCTATCTATCTATCTATCTATCATATCTATCTATCTATATATATATATTATATATATATATATATATATGTCTGTCTGTCTGCCTGTATCTTTTTTTTTCATGTTTATTAAAGAGAAAAGAGATAAAGAAAAAAAGAGTAATTGTGAGACATAGAGAGGAGAGAGAGGAGACAGGAGAGAGAAGGAGAGAGAGAGTGAGTGAGTGAGTGAGTGAGTGATGAGTGAGTGAGTGATGTGAGTGAGTGAGTGAGTGATGTGTGTGTGTGTGGTGTGTGTGAGGAAGAGAGAGAGAGAGGAGAGAGAGAGAGAGAGAGAGAGAGAGAGAGAGAGAGAGAGAGAAGAGAGAGAGAAGAGAGAGAGAGAGGGGGGTGAGAGAGCGAGAGCGAATATATGCAAGAGAGACTGAAAGAGAGAAAGAAAAGGAGATATATAGAGCTAGAGCCAGAGAAGAGGAGACGAGCCAGAGCAAGCGATAGGGAGCAAGCCACAAAAGCG
>NW_020872510.1:24911-27411 GCF_003789085.1 Penaeus vannamei
ACACACACCACAATATATCTTAATATATTAGCTTCATATTCAGATACCGCCTACCATATATATTACCCCCGATCTTATATATCCCCGCCTATTTATTTGTACTATGACCGGTCCACTTCCTCATACCTCACCCCCCTATCCACGCAGCGCTATTATCCCCCACGCCTCTACACTTGTACTACCCTCACCTACCGTTAGCTAGCGTACAAACAAAACACCCCCCACCCCTACCCACACCACCACCCACACTACTCAACCCTAAGCCAGGGCTGTTACGAGGCTACATAACTCACACCGCGACCCCCATATCATTGGGTATCCTGTATGTATGCATATATATATACCAACTAAGTCCTACCAGACACCCTATAACCATACACTCGACTACCGATACTGGAAACGGACCTATAGAACTATTATCACACTCCGATATAATAGAGACACTGAGTACGGTTCACCAAGACCACATTACAGATACACATGACAGCCCACTACCGAACACCGGAAGAGCAGGCCAAAGCAGATAGATAGATATACAAATGGATATATAAATGTGATACCTATAAGATGGGTATTGAGACACCGAAAGATGTATGAATGAGAGAATAAGAAAAGAGAAGAAAACAAGGAGCACAGAAGAACAAACAATAACGAAAGTAAAAAAATATACTCGACCATACCCAAGTTTCCAAAAGTCCGCTGTGTAGCAGGTCCCCTCCCCTCCCTCTCCCTACCACACTCCACCTTCGCCTCCCACCCTTCCTTCGCCCCCGGTTAGGCAAGAAGGAAAACCAAAGCACGAGAAACTTTTTGAGAAAATCATATCGGGGGGGGCGCCCGGGACGGGACGGTGGGGGGGACGGGGTGTTCGTCCTAGCGCGTCGCTGTGTACCATGGACAGATTTTATATCGTCGTTGCACACGCGCTGAATCTTATCTCAGTAATGTATCATTGGTGTTTCTCTCTCGCATATTTCTCCTTGCCCTTCCGCACCTTGGAGAAAGAAGAGGTAAGAATGAAACAAACCCGATAAGGCAACAGAGAAAGAGAAGAGAAAACGAAAGAAAAAGAAAATTCATATCTATCATTAAATTCAATTCTTAAGACATCTTGGAAACGTTTCATAAAGACCTCCTTTAACCAGAAACGAGAAGGAAAAAAAATCACCTTCGTTACGATTTTTAAGAAACGAAGAGAAAAAAAAAATGATTATCTTCTTGTGAGAATGTCTTGTCTCTCGCCAAGCATGAGGCGGAGTGAACTCAATACGCTCCATGAATTTGAGAATGTCCGCAAAAACGTTAGACGTAAATAAAGAGAGGGAAGGCAAACTAGATTAGGAGGGAAGAGAATGGACAATCTGAGCAAACAGAGGGGGAGGAAGGGAAGCGGAGAGATTCCGCTAGCTGGAATAGCATAGAGGAGAGAGACGACTAGCAAGAGAATAAGAAGAGAGAGAGACAAGTGGGAGAGCTCGCTAGACTTGGATATATCTATGGATGATGAGATGAGAGAGAGAGAAACAGAGGATAGATAAGCAAAAGAGATAAGAGATGAAACGAGAGAGAGATCACCCACGAAATGAGAGAGGGAGATACCAGCACCAACATAGAGCCGCACCACAACAAATAGAAGCAAACAAGCAACAGACAGCCACACCGGACACAAAGAGCAAGACACAAAGAAGGCGTGCGTGTTGATAGTCTGATGTGTGTAGGTGTACGTGTGGGGGCGGGTGATGCTCCCCGTAGTTTCAATTCACTTGTCACATAATTGGAGACAAGAAAGAAGAAGAATAGATGCAAAAGAAGAGAAATTAAAAGAACCAAGAACCTACTAATAAAGAGATAAAAGAAGAAGAAGAGAAGAAAGAAGAAATACACAAGAGAAGTAACCATGACAACGGAGGAGGAGCAATAGAAAGATGGATTTAACAAAAGAAAACCTGAATACGCATCCTTATCACAAAAATATCCATAAAGTAGGTGACGTTTCCGTTTGCCCAACGAGGACCGGAGGAGATGGTAGTCCATTGAGCCCTGACGAAATAATACTGAATACACATTACAAAGGAACATGAGTTTCATCTGTGTCGATTGAGACTCCTAAGGAAGGTCTCGCGCTAGTGGAGGAAAGGTCTTAGAGCTTGATCGGCACTAAAAGGAAACACTAACGTTACTTACTTCCTCCTCTCAAATGTGTGTATGCTATGGATGTATTTTTCTTTCTTACTTTTTCCTTTTTCTTTCTTTTTTCTTGTCTTCTTCCTCTTCTCTTTCTTTTTTTTTCTTTTCTTTCTCTCGACTTCTCCTGATGAAATCTCGATCCGAGCATGAATAGAAACTGCGCGGTAACGTAACTAGAAGGAGTATGATAAATAAAACAAAAACTGTACATCAGATATCCTGACATACACCGGAAGGAAATAAAACGGCGAAAGCAATGTTTACTTAAACTAATCGACCTGAAAAATTGGAGGTAGAAACCGTGCGGCTCTTG
>NW_020872510.1:49911-52411 GCF_003789085.1 Penaeus vannamei
CTGTTGTATAAGCTTTTTCATTTTCGTTTTCGTTATCAAATTTGTTATCGTTTTTGCCTTAATCTTTACTTTCCTTTTTATTCTTATTAATATTTTCATCTTTCTATTTGTTCGGTTTTCGTTTCTTTTCCCTCTTTCCCTTCCTCGTTCTTTCTCATGTCCTTGAATGAAGGGAGGTTTCCCCACACTTAGCTCTGTATGTGATGTATATTCACATACCTAAGTTTTTTTGTGTGTGTTTCTGTTAATTCTACACAGAAATAATTTGTATTTTTTCTGCTATATCTAGATTCTATACACTTCATTAGATTTAATCATTGAAAGGTTTGCTCCTCTCACTATTTCATGAATTTGTTTGTAATTCTTTCTTTCAATGCTATCATATATTTGATTACATTTAATTTCTGATTTCATGAACATTTATTTTGGTTTGACTTACGGATTGGAGTTCACTTATCTACCCCGCAATCACCCCAGCTGACTATTCCAATACCCAATCCGACACCCTGTCCCTTATACGAACCCCCCTCCCCCAATCCATAGACAACCGATCCTCTTCAATAGAGGATTGGATTCGCTCCAAATTATCCTCGAGGGTTTATACGCATCTCGATTCCATAATACCGGTGGCCTCATCCTCGTCGCGTCTCGGTGCCAGGTGCCATAGTTCGCAGGCAGGACCGAGGGGGGCCAGCACTGGAGGGCCACGGATGCCGGTCTAGTGTCTTTGGGGAAGTTTAAGCGTTAATATTGTGCCAGGGGTGTTAGTGCTGCATGATGCTGATGGATTTGTGCATTGTTCTCATCATCATTATCATCATCGTCATCATTATCATTTCTGTCATTATCATTACTATTAATATTATCGCCTTCGTAATTATTATTATCATGGCATCATCCTCGTAATAATTACACTCTCTGGTATATCTATCAAGTTGACATTGAATCCTTGTCATCATCATTAACACCCTCCAAGTTATAGTTTATATCATTTCAGCCATTATCATTACATTATTTATTCATTCACTACACGCATAATAATTATTGTGATGATTATGATTCCGATGGCCAGAATCTGTTGCATATGCGACTTCATGAAGCAAATTGTGCACTGTAACTTTGTCGCATTTCCAGTTGCTAACGTTGCAGCCAATAAGGTTATATGAGAAATACTGAAATTCTGTAAGCACATCTCATTAAAAATAAAAATGTTTAGCTTTCCAGAGTATCAAACTATTTTCGAAACAATTTTTTATCAGCATCATTATCATCATCGTTAATATTAATGTGGAGATGCTGCAGACCTCAAACAAACACGTAGCGACGCATGGAAAAAAATAGTGTTGTAAAATGGGATAGATCACATTCTTTTTATTTCATTTTTTTCGCAGTAAAATGAAAACTGCTCTTACACGTGTACATGTTATTTACAAATATACAACCTGACAAATAAAAAGAAAAAGAAAGAAGAAGAAGAAGAAAAAAAAGAATTCTATAAAATGTTTATTGCGTTTAGTGTTACACTTCAGAGATAGTTTACCAGGAATTTGATAATAACACCGAACCCCCCCCCCAACCCCCCAAAAAAATCTCACAAACGTTACATTGGATTTTATTTTCCTTTTTTAATTTATTTATATTATCTTTATTTATCTATTTTTATTTATTCTTTATTTTTATGAAGAGAGAAAGAGAGAGAGAGAGAGAGAAAATCAAAATTGCCAAAGAGACGAAAGCATTGTAACACGTGTGTGAACCAGAAACATGAAAAAGAAATTCGAGAAGCACCGTGTTTACCAGTGTCTAAAAAGAAAAGAAAAGAAGAAAGAAGAAGAAGAAGGAGAGAGGACACAAAGGATGAGAGTTGCCAAGAGGGGAGTTTTTAAAAAAATCTTAAAGAGCAGTGCATAAAAAAGGCTATACATCGTGACCCTCTATCATTATTGAATATCTTATATTTCTAAATGATGATAATAATAATTGTGATAACAATGATAATAATGATAATAATAATAACAATGATAATAGTGATAATAATGATAATGATAATAATTCTGATAATAATAATAATAATGACAATAATAATGATAATAATAATGATAACAAATAATATAATAATAAAAATAATATAAATAATAATGATGATAATAATAATGATAATAATAACGATAATGAAAATAATAATAATAATTACAATAATGATAATAATAATGATATTAATAATAATGATTATAATAATAATAACAATAATAATAGTCATAATAATGATAATGATGATAATAATAATAAGAAATTATAATAATGTTGATAACAATAATCATAATAATAATAATGATAATGATAACAAAACTACTACTACTACTACTACTACTAATAATAATAATAATATGATGATAATAATGATGATGATAATAAAATAATAATAACAATATAATAAAAATAATAATAATAATGATAATAAAAATAATAATTACAATATAATATAATAATAATGATAATA
>NW_020872510.1:59911-62411 GCF_003789085.1 Penaeus vannamei
ACACTACCTCGAGCTACACTATTTCTGGTTGCATTACCTCGGCTGCTGTACGTCATATGTTTTGCTACAGTGATTTTATTTTTGTCGATTTTGTATATATATTAATAATATACATTGGAAAATATGTTTGAGTTTACTACCTCACACACACACACACACACACATATATATTATATATATATATATATATATATATATATAATATATATATTATATATAATATATATATATATATATATATATATATATATATATATATATATATATATATATATATATATATATATATATATATATATATTTAATATTAAATATAATATATATAATATATATAATATATATATATAATATATATATATATATATATATATATATATATATATATATATATATATATATATATATATATATATATATATATATATATATATATATATATATAGATATATATATATATATATATATATATATATATATAATTTATATATATATATATACATATATATATATATATATATATATATATATATATATATATAATATATATATATATATATATATATATATATATATATATATATATATATATATATATATATATATATAACAAGTATATGCATGAAGTTAAAAAATAAGGACACCATCTAACTTTCACGCAGTATATTTCACGGGTCTGGAGAGTAAAGTGCTGCGACGAGAACTTATTTCCCGGTTAATAGCCTGCCCGCGGAACGTCTGGAGGAGAGGCGAAGGAAGTGCTTGGGAGGGAGGGAGAGGGGAGAGGAGGGAGGAGGGAGGGAAGGAGGAGGGAGGGAGAGGGAGAGGGAGGAGGAGAGAGGAGAGGGAAGGAGAGGGAGGAGAGAGGGGAAGGAGAGGGAGAGAGGAGGGAAGGAGAGGAAGGAGGAAGGGAGAGGAGAGGGAGGAGGAGAGGAGGAGGGAAGGAGAGGAGGAGGAGAGAGGAGGGAAGGAGAGGGAGAGGCGAAGGAAGGCTTGGGGAGGGAGGGAGAGGAGAAGGGAGGAGGAGGGAAGGAGGAGGAGGGAGAGGGAGGAGGAGAAGGAGGAGGGAAGGAGAGGGAGGGAGGGAAGGAGAGGGAGAGAGAAGGGAAGGAGAGGGAGGGGAGAGGGAGGAAGGAGGAGAGAAGGCGAGAGGCGAGGACGTGCTTGGGAAGGGAGGGAGACGGAGGAGGAGGGAGGGAGAGGAAGAGGGGAAGGAAGCAATTCGAAAGATAAAAAGCTGGAGAAGGAAAAGGGAGAAGGGGGAAGATGGATTGAGATGGAGCGAAATGGAGAAGAGGGAGGAAGGAAGAGATTAAGATGAGAGGGAGGTGGTGGAGAGAGAGAGAGAGAGAGAGAGAGAGAGAGAGAGAGAGAGAGAGAGAGAGAGAGAGAGAGAGAGAGAGAGAGAGAGAGAGAGAGAGAGAGAGAGAGGAGAGAGAGAGAGAGAGAGAGAGAGAGAGAGAAGAGAGAGAGAGAGAGAGAGAGAGAGAGAGAGAGAGAGAGAGAGAGAGAGAGAGAGAGAGAGAGAGAGAGAGAGAGAGAGAGAGAGAGAGAGAGAGAGAGAGAGAGAGAGAGAGAGAGAGAGAGAGAGAGAGGAGAGAGATAGAGAGAGAGATGAGAAGAGAGAGAGAGGAGAGAGAGAGAGAGAGAGAGAGAGAGAGAGAGAGAGAGAGAGAGAGAGAGAGAGAGAGAGAGAGAGAGAGAGAGAGAGAGAGAGAGAGAGAGAGAGAGAGAGAAGAGAGAGAGAGAGAGAGAGAGAGAGAAGAGAGAGAGAGAGAGATGAGAGAGATTGTTGTGATGGTTACTCTCTTCAGGAGAAACAGTGGTAAAAGATAAAACTCAACTGACAGTTACTATTGGAAATAACAGTAGGAAGGGAGAACAAAGAAAGAGAAAAGATAGAATAAAAATTAGGATGTGAAAAGTATAAAGAAATGATAAACAAGACGAAAAAGATAATATAATTAATCTCAAAATAGTTAAGCATGAAGTCAAAATGAAGGAGATGCCTTAAAATGCAGCACTAGAGGCATTTTTTCAAAAGATATAGTTGAAAGTTTAACCTCAAAGTGGCTGTTTGCCCAAGCTGTTATGGATGCGTGCATACTAATATTTGCAGACGACTTTTCAGGATAAAAGCATAACATTTCAGCAACGACCAAAATTGCAAGGTAACCAGACTGTAGGCCTACCACTAACGAAAGGAATGATAATGATAATGGCGAGGATAATTATGGTATTAAGATTACTAATTTTGTTAGGATTATAATTACCATAATCACTAATATCAATCTGATAATTAATATTAGTTGTATATTATTAGTATCGCCATCCTTATCATTATTACAATCATTCAGCTATTACTCTCTCTCTCTCTCTCTTTTTAAATTCTTTCAGCCTCCTCTTTTAAATCCGTTGCTGGGCATAGTTTTTTTTTCCCACACTACTTCCACCTCGTTCTGTCTCCAGTCTTCCGGTACCATGTCTTTGAAACTCGCTGACA
>NW_020872510.1:72411-82411 GCF_003789085.1 Penaeus vannamei
TTTGATTTTAAGCATTGAGACCTTGAATGAATAACAGGTAAAGTGTTGGTCATTTGATTGTTATTTATGTTACTCAAACTACTAGATCATTTTTTAGACGAAAACTGATCTTAGGGAAAATGAGAAGAAGAATAACGGAGAGATAAATACAGAGAAAGAGAGAGAGATAGAGGAGGTGTGTGGGGAGCTTAGTGAGAGAGAGAAATAGAACTAGCGAAGAAAATATACATATACATATATATATATATAATATATATATATATATATATATATATTATATATATATATATGTATACTATATATAATAATATATATATATAGAGAGAGAGAGAGAGAGAGAGAGAGAGGAGATATAGAGAGAAATATCAGAAAGATGCTATCCAACGGGGTTCCGCGAACCCGGGTCCAACCGACCATCAACAGGGGTTCAGGGAAAATAAGCGCAAATAAATGATGTTGTGTGTGTATGTATGCATATAAGCGGTTCCTTGGAATATGAAAAAAAAAAATTATTCCAGGATCCCTCCAACGGTGTAAAGTTAAGGAATCACTTAATGATTCTATCTAAAAGATTCTACACAAGTGTAAATGCTCTTTTCTTATTCGGTTTCTCTTGATATATTCGTCATTCTCTCTCATTCTCTATCTCTCTTGCTTATTTTCTTTCTTTCGCTCTTCCTCCCATTTCTTTTTCTTCCTCTCCTTTTCTCTTATTATATTCTCTTTCCTAATTGATAAATTCTTATGAAACGTAATGGAAGCAGTACACACGTGAAGTCATTATAAAGGGATACGGGATCTGTAGCATATTTCTGGAACGGAATATTAATACGCTGTTTGAGCTCTTCTGATCTCTTCGGATTATACTGATTGGAAATGAATTTTTAAAATCATCTTAATCTTTATGTCTACTGTCCTTATGTGCAAGAGGCGCGCGACACATACACACACACACACAGTGGGTCGCGAGAGAGAGAGAGAGGGGGGGGGGGGGAGGGAGAGAGAGAGAAAAGACAGACAACGGGCGGTCAAACACAGGGTGTGTGTGTTGTGTGTGTGTGTGTGTGTGTGTGTCGTGTTGTGCGGTGTGTGTGTGTCCTTATATAGCCTACCACCATCACGACAATAAAAATAAGCAAAAACAACAACGAAAAAGAAAAAACAACACTCCCCGCCCCCCCAAACGACCATCAGACTCTAAACCGCCTCAGCGACCTTGTTCCAGAACATGTCAATTGTTATTCCAGGCCCGTGACCTCGTTTCGGAGTACGCAGCTTTGTCCAGCTCAAGATCCGTTTGTACAAGACCTTCCCCCTTTCCTCCGACGCACGTTCTCTGCCCTTCGTCTCGCTCGCCAGCTCGTAGACTCTTGTTCGTTTTAAACGTTTAAGGTCTGTTTTATGGTGTTCTCCTTCTGCCTTGCTCACCTTAGCCCCGTGTGTGTATAAAATGTGTATGTCTGTATATAGATAGATAGTAGATGGATGTAGATATATAGGTAGGTAGAGAGATAGTAGATAGAAAAATAGATGCATGGATGGGTGGAGTGGATGATAGATAGAATAGAATAGATAGATATAGATAGATGGACACACAGCACACATATAATATGTGGATGTGTGTGTGTGTGTGTGTGTGTGTACTATACACATCTTATATATATATATATAATATATATATATATATATTATATATATATATATACTATACTATATATATATAATATATATATATATATATATATATATATAATATATTGATATATAATTTGTTATTTATGCTCACACAAAGACTGAATGTGCAAGAGAAAGTCTATTCCACTGTTTCTGGTGTTTCCAATGCAAACTAATGAACAATCAATTTGCACAAGATTTAAGAATAATGCAATTCATAATGAACATTCGTATTACAGAGACAAAAGGGAAACTGTTGCCAACTCCTTTTCCAACCTTTACACGTCGCGCTCTTCAACTGAAATCAATATTGCAAATGACATGTGATTAATGAACGTCCATTGCTTGTGTGTTTGGCGTGAGTCTTACCATATGGTTGCAGACAGTAAGTGAATTATTATAATTCATTATATTATGTTGTTGTTATCGTTGTTGCTGCTTGCTATTAATTGTTGCTGCTGCTGTTGTTATTGTTGTTGTTGTTGATGGCATTAGTATTCCTATTACTATTATCATTTTATTGTTGAATTTCTGATAATTACTGTATCGCATATCTATAACCATTATTATAACCATTGCCGTTGTCATTAACATTATTTTGTTACTAATATTGATACTATGATCATTCTTATTATCATTTATCATTATTATTAGTATCATCATCATTATTAATTATCCCTATTATTATCATCATCATCATCATTATCAATCATTATTATTATTATCATTATTATTATTATTATTAGTCATTTTCATTATCATTATTATTGTTGTTGCTGTTGTTATCATCCTTATAGTCATGATCATTAATTACTCCTTCATCATTTTCTATCATTATCATTATTTCTTCTTTCGGCAGCAATCGGCTTAGGGATCGCCAGAACGGATCATCATTTTCCCATTTATCGTACCTGTGGCAACTTCCTCTGTCACACTGTCCTCTTTGCATGTCCTCTTTAACAATATCCATGAACCTTCTTTTTGGTTTTCTTCTTTTCCTCTTGCCTGGTAACTCCATCCTCGACATTGTCTTACCGATGTTCTGCGTGTCACTCCGGAGAACATGGCCAAACCAACTAAGTCTTGTCTTTCTTATTTTTCCTCCTAGGCGTCCAACTTAAAAATTCTTTCTCCTATGTAGTCGGTCCTAATGCTGTCATTTCTCTTTACTCCAAAAGAGAATATCGACGTCTTGAGGTCAGCAGGCTCTGGGTATGAGTCCTTGTCTTTCCGTCAATGGTACCGTTTCTAGGTCACATGCAACTGCCGGACTCACAACTGTCTTGTATATTTTCTCTTTCACTTTAGCGTATATCCGTTTGTTACAGATCACTCCTGACACTTTTCTCCGTCCGTTCCACCCTGCTTGCACCCTCTTCTTCACCTCTTTCGTGTAGTCCCTTTTACCCTGAACAATTGAGTCAAGGTATATGAATTCTTCTACCTTTGTCTCGTCTCACCTATCCTCTATCAACCCCTTCGTTTACACATATGTATTCCGTCTTGCTCCTACTGACTTCCATCCCTCTTTTCTCCAGTTTATTCCTTCATATCTCTAGGTTTTCCTCCACCTGTTGTCTCCTCTCGCTGCAGGTCATCCGCGAACATCATCGTCCAAGGTGACTCCTGTCTAATCTCACCCATCAGCTGGTCCGTATCATTGCAAACAAGAACGGGCTTAAAGTCGAACCTTGATGTTATCCTTCCTCTAATTTGAAATCCTCTGTCATTCCCATTGCACATCTCACCTCCGTCTCACTTCCCTCATACTGTTGCACTGTTCTTATATATTTCTATGCCACTTCATATAATATCATACACCTTCTCTTGGCAGTCTGTTATAAGCTTTTTCTAAATCTACAAACTCACGGTGCAGTTCTTTTTGTCCCTCTCCATATGACTCCATTAGAATTCCCAAAGCAAACAACGCACGAGTAGTACTTTTACGTGGCATGAAGCCAGACTGCTGGTCACTGATTACTGCCTCATTTCTCAACTTAGCTTCCAGAGTTTTTTTCCTGAAGCTTCATGCTAATAATCCCTATGCCTCTGTACATCACCTTCGTTCTTGAAGATCTTGCACTTTTCCTCCATTCACTGAGTATCGTTTCGTCTTCCATGAACTTGTTAAACATTCTCTTTCAGAATCTTACTTATATTTTTTCCAGATATTTCCACGCTTCTGGACCAACTCTCCGTTTTTCATTCTCCTTTGTTCTCTATCCTTAATTACCATCTCTACCACTTCCGACCTTTAAGTCTCTCATTTTCTTCATTCATCAGTTCTTCGAAGGACTTTTCCATCCTTTCAAAACACTTTCCTCACTTTCCAGTCCGTTTCCACTTATATCTTTCGTCACTCTAACTCGTATATTCTCCCAGCCCGGTCCTTTTAGGTCTTTTTCTCCTTTGAGCCCCAACGATCGAACAGCCCCTCCTATGCCTTCTGTTTTGTAATCATTCCTTCTTCCTTTGTCTTGCATCGTCCTTGTATTTCACTCGGCTTTCTCCAACCTCTTGAGTATTCCACTTCCTTTTCCTTTTTCATGCTTGTTCATTTTTATTCCACCAGTAGGTTTTTTTCTGTCATCATAATCATAATTATCATCACCGTCATTATTATTATTATTATTATATTATATATTATTATTCATCATCATTATTATTGGTTCACACAAATTGACTTCTGGGCGTTATAATGTTTTATTTCAACCTGCAGAGCAAAATATTTTACATGTAACATACAAAGTTAAATCAGAACAAAACATTTAATCCTTAGATTAAACTGTAGATAAGAAATCCTTTGTAAATAGCTTGTTGTTGAAGATTTACCAAAACAATATACCACACAGCTCCAAAACATTTTACATAACCATATTTTCACATCCACATTCTACAAAACAACCAAAACAGAATTATATAAGTGAATTCTTGAATAAATGATTCCATGAATATATGTGAACTTCAATACAAAAAAGCATATACATAAATGAATAATAAAAAAAAAAACAAGCTTAGAATGATCCCTTTGATGACCCTGTAAAATCCCAAATAACCTTTCACTATTCCCACCCAATATATCAATGATTAGCACATTAACAAACTGTAAGTTGTTGAGTTCCAGTCTTTAAGGTGAAGTGTAAGAAAACCACCTGCACATGGTGTTTAAATCCCATATTTAACATGAAATAAGTCACACGTGGATACTCGCCAAGCGTGACGTCACCATCAACAACAAAAAACAAAAGCGCAGCGGCATGAACTGGCAGGAACTCCTTGCTATAAAGTTTCCTTAGAAATATAGAATAATATTTCACCGTACAAATACAAAATATTATTTCAATATTCAAAATAAAAACACGCTTTCATATCAAATATCAGAAAAATATCACAATAAATCACTTTCTAACATAGAATAATCACAATTATATGATAGCATCATTTTTGATGATACAATTATAATGATCATTATTATTATTATTATTATTATTATTATTATCATTATCATTACTATTGTTGTTGTTGTTATCATTATTTATCATTATTATTGATACTATTATTATTGTCATAAATGTTATTATTATCAACATCTTTTTTGTTTCTTATTATTGTTATAAAATTATCATTATCATTATTTTTATTATCCTCAATCATTATCATTATCATCATTTATACTATCGTTCTCATATTTGTAACATATCACGATATCACATCATTATCAGATTGATGATAACGATAATAAAATGGAGGGTTATCACAAATTACATACGTTTATATCTAGCATCATTGGGTACTATTTTCATACAGCTTTTATGGCTCCCTTCTCAGTGCATTTCAGAGTCAATCATGTAGATATGTCTCCCTCTTTTAATATCTAACTGCGATTCCTTTATGAGGTCCCTGTGTAGTCTAGGGTTGCCATTGTGTGATAAGTGAGTATCTGAGTATCGGGGAGGAAGGATTGTTTAACATCCCCCAATGCAGGATTTTTTTCTTTTCTTTTGTCTGTTTGTTAGTTTGTATGTTTGTCTGGCTCTGTCTCTCTCTCTCTGTCTTGCTTTCTCTATCTCCCTCTCTCTCTATCTGTCTATTTATCTCTCTCTATCTATCTATCTATCTCTCGCTCTCTCTCTCTCTCTCTCTCTCTCTCTCTCTCTCTCTCTCTCTCTCTCTCTCTCCTCTCTCTCTCTCTCTCTCTCTCTCTCTCTCTCTCTCTCTCTCTCTCTCTCTCTCTCTCTCTCTCTCTCTCTCTCTCTCTCTCTCTCTCTCTATCTCTCTTCTCTCTCTCTCTCTCTCTCTCTCTCTCTCTCTCTCTCTCTCTCTCTTCTCTTCTCTTCTCTTCTCTTCTCTCTCTTTCTCTTCTCTTCTCTTCTCTTCTCTTCTCTTCTCTTCTCTTCTTCTCTTCTCTTCTCTTCTGTCTCTCTACATGTCAAGCCAAAGTCATACATGCTGTCACTACAATATAGATGTACTTTTTAGAGAAGCATCTCTCTCAGACTCAGGAACGAAATAATGACAAGGAAATGAAAAAGGAGAGATGAAAGTCCTTCAAAGAGGAAAGATAAAGAGAGTAACGAAGGATTATGTAATTACGACAGGGGAGGACATATGTAAGGGACGGGAACTTATTTCAGTGAACAGTTGTATGTGTCTTCATGTGGAGTTCATTGTTTATCGTTAAATGGTGTGTATTTTGTGCAATGAACGTTGGCTGCATATAGCAGGAGTATGTTTGTATTATATTTGTCTATAGATAGATAGAGAGATAGATAGATATAGATAGATATAGATATATACATACAAACTTACACATATATATGCATATATATGTATATATATATATATATATATATATATATATATATATATATATATATATATATATATATATATATATATATATATATGCGTGTGTGTGTGTGTGTGTGTGTGTGTGTGTGTGTGTGTATAATATATATATATTATATATATATATATAATATATATATATATATATATATACTATATATATGCACACACATACACACAAACACACACATAAACACCGTAGCGTATCACTAGACTAGCATGGTATTTATTGCTTACAATATCAGGCCCCGAGTGTAACACATAAAAGAACGTAGCTGCAGATGCGAAGATTAGAATTGCAAGTATAAAGAACATGAATGTATATCGTAATAATATAAGGACTCTTATTAATCGAGATACTTTCGTATCTGTACCTATGTATTTTGATCTTTTATTGTGGATATATTTCATTAACAGTTTCTAGAGTAATGGTAAGTGACACTTTCATATCAAATATAAAAAATATCACAATAAATTACTTTCTAGAATAGAATACACTTTCATATCAAATATAAAAAATATCACAATAAATTACTTTCTAGAATAGAATAATCACAATCACATGATATCATCATCTTTGATGATACAAATATTATTATTATTGTTGTTATCATTATCATTATTATTATTAACATCAGTCATTATCATTATCATGTCGTGCTCATGTTTGTAACATATCACGATTTCACGTCATTATCAGACTGATGATAACGATAATAAAGAGGATGGTTATCACAAATTACATACGTTTATATCTAGCATCATTGGGTACTATTTTCATACAGCTTTTATGGCTCCCTTCTCAGTGCATTTCAAAGTCAATCATGTAGATATGTCTCCCTCTTTTAATATCTAACTGCGATTCCTTTATGAGGTCCCTATGTAGTCTAGGGTTGCCATTGTGTGATAAGTGAGTATCTGAGTATCGGGAGAAGGATTGTTTAACATCCCCCCATGCAGGATTTTTTTCTTTTCTCTTGTCTGTTTGTTAGTTTGTATGTTTGTCTGGCTCTGTCCTCTCTCTCTTTCTCTATCTCCTCTCTCTCTATCTGTCTATTTATCTCTCTCTATTATCTCTATCTCTCTCTCTCTCTCTCTCTCTCCTCTCTCTCTCTCTCTCCTCTCTCTCTCCTCTCTCTCTCTCTCTTTCTCTCTCTCTCTCTCTCTCTCTCTCTCTCTCTCTCTCTCTCTCTCTCTCTCTCTTCTCTCTCTCTCTCTCTCTCTCTCTCTCTCTCTCTCTACCTCTCTCTCTCCTCTCTTCTCTCTTCTTCTCTTCTCTTCTCTTCTCTCTTCTCTTCTCTTCTCTTCTCTTCTCTTCTCTTCTCTTCTCTCTTCTCTTCTCTCTCTCTCTTCTCCTCTGTCTCTCTACATGTCAAGCCAAAGTCATACATGCTGTCACTACAATATAGATGTACTTTTTAGAGAAGCATCTCTCTCAGACTCAGGAACGAAATAATGACAAGGAAATTAAAAAGGAGAGATGAAAGTCCTTCAAAGAGGAAAGATAAAGAGAGTAACGAAGGGATTATGTAATTACGACAGGGAGGACATATGTAAGGGACGGGAACTTATTTCAGTGAACAGTTGTATGTGTCTTCATGTGGAGTTCATTGTTTATCGTTAAATGGGTGTGTATTTTGTGCAATGAATGTTGTTGCCATATAGCAGGATGTGTTTGTATTGTCTGTCTATATATACAGTAATAATATATATATATATATATATATATATATATATATATATATATATATATATATATATATATATATATATATATATATATATATACTATATGTATATATAATATATATATATATATATATATATATATATATATATATATATATATATATATATACTATATATATATATATATATATATATATATATATATATATATATATATATATATATTATATATGTGTTATATATGTATGTGTACAATTGTGTGTGTTTTGTGTGTGTGTGTATGTTTTGTATACAAAATACACTATAAGTAACACGTCAGAGAGTGAAAGCCTATCGCTAAAAGGACTAGCATGGTATTTATTATGCTTACAATATCAGGCCCCGAGTGTCTCACATAAAAGCACGTAGCTGCAGATACGAAGATTAGAATTGCAAGTATAAACAATATTCAGTGAATGTATATCGTAGAAATATAAGGACTATTATTAATCGAGATACTTCTCTATCTGTATCTATGTATCTTGATATTTTAATGTGGATATATTTAATGAACAGTTTCTACCGTGATGGTAAGTGACGAGTGATAAGAGTAACTATAATGCTATATTTATTATTTTATACTTAATACCATATACCTGCCTCTCGTGAAGTAAATACTTTATGGGAATCAGAAAGGTAACAGAAAAGAGAGAAAGAAAGGCTGATAAAGTTTGAAAAAAAAAAACAATGGGTGATATTCGATTGTCCTTGAAAGCAGATGTTACTATGATTAATAACTTTTTACATATTTTAATGAGAATGTGTTTTTCCTCGCCATCCAAAAGGGGGAAAAATATGATCAAAGAGTCCATAGAGCTGATTTTTATATAACTTTAGGCTCTGGAACTTTTTACGGAGAAAAAAAAAGTTTTGAAAGGTGGCTCATAAAAAAGTAAAAGGGTAATAAATAAAAAAGATAATGAACAACTACTTTTGAGTTTTGTCTTTAAAGAATATTTTTTACATTTACAATTTTGGTGTTTATTGTTGTATTACATCCCGTTATGCAAGATATTAATCTTAATGCTTGATACCTTGTTGTCTCTCTCTCTCTCTCTCTCTCTTTTCCTTTCTCGTTATTTCCCTATCCTTCTCCTTATCTTCCTCTTCCATCTCTCTTGCTAGCTCTCTCTTCCATATTACTCTCCGCTCTTCTCCTTCCCCTTTCGCTTCCCTCCTTTCTAATCCCTCTCCCTCTCTCTCTTTTATATCTGCCTCTTTCCTTCCTCATCCCTTCGTTATCTCTCTTTGCTTGTCCCTCTCTCTCTCTTCCTTTTCTCCCTCTCTCTCTCTTCCTTTTCTCTCCCTCTCTCCTTCCCTATCCCACTCGCTCTCCCCTTTCTTATTCTTCGCCCTTTTTCTCCCTCCCCTTCTCTCTCCCTCTCTTTCCTCTTCCCTCTCCCTCTCTTTTTCCTTATCCCTCCCCCCTTTTTTCTCTCTCTCCTTCTTCCCTCTCACTCTCTTTCCTCATTCCTCTCTTTCTCTCTTTCTTTACCCCCCCCCCTCTTCCTCTCTTAGTATCTTCTCCCTCCCACTCCCTCTTCCTCTTTCTTTCCTTATCCTTCCTCCTCTTCCTCTCTCTCCTTCTCTTTCCTTTGCCTCTCACTTTCCTCTTCCCTCTCCCTCTCTCTTTCCTTATCCCTCCTCCTCTTCCTCTCTCTCCTTCTCTTCCCTCTTCCTCTCTCTCCTCTCTTCCCTCTATCCCTTATCCTCCACCCTCCACAAAGGAGGTAGTATTTCCCTGCTGCGT
>NW_020872510.1:99911-117411 GCF_003789085.1 Penaeus vannamei
GGAGGAAAGAGAGAGAGAGGTGAAGGAGGAGAGAATAGAGAGGGGGGTAAAAGATATATATATATATATTAATATATATATATATATATATATATATATATATATACAGAGAGAGAGAGGAGAGAGAGAGAGAGAGAGAGAGAGAGAGAGAGAGAGAGAGAGAGAGAGAGAGAGAGAGAGAGAGAGAGAGAGAGAGAGAGAGAGAGAGAGAGAGAAGAGAGAGACAGAGAGGAGTAAGGGAGAGAAGAGAGAGAGAGTGATGAAGAGAGAGAGAGAGAGAGAGAGAGAGAGAGAGAGGAGAGAGAGAGAGAGAGAGTGAGAGAGAGAGAGAGAGAGAGAGAGAGACGAGAGAGAGAGAGAGAGAGAGAGAGAGAGAGAGAGAGAGAGAGAGAGAGAGAGAGAGAGTGAGAGAGAGAGAGAGAGAAGAGAGAGAGAGAGAGAGAGAGAGAGAGAGAGAGAGAGAGAGAGAGAGAGAGAGAGAGAGAGAGAGAGAGAGAGAGACAGAGAGACAGACAGACAGACAGACAGACAGACAGACAGAGACAGACACAGACAGAGAGAGAGAAAGAAAGAGACGGCAAATAAGAAGACGAAAGAGCGAAAGAGACGGAGAGAGTTTGGGTGAATCCGAAATCAGGCTCGTCCATCAATATTCGCTGTTGCAGTAGATATGCAGTAAGAATCTCATACACGTCGATATTTCGCCCCAACACATGCTCTCTGGGTAGTTGCCAAAATACCCCCTTCCATTTTCCTGCTTTTTTCTCTCCTTCTTTTTTTTCCTCTTCCTTCCCTTTCTCTCCTCTCTCCTCTCTTTTCTCCATCCTCTTCTTTCTTTCTTTCCTTTTTTTCGATCTTCCTTTTCGCTTCCTCTTTCTTTCTTCTCTCTCCCCCTCTTCCCTTCTTTATCTTTATTTGCCCCACCTGGTCTCTTTTTGATGTGGAAATGGAGTTTTTATCCAATTACCTTGACACACATGGATACCAGGACAGTATGTTCCAGAAAACACTGAGATTATTCTTGAATAATAAGATGTGCTAGAGACAAAACAATCGTCGCTTGCTAAACAAATTAAATGCATCAAATTACCATATCTTGCGAGTTAAAGTTATTGCAGTGACAAACAATTGTGTGATTGTCCAAAATTTCATTGTCTGACTTTAATATGGTTCTCGCGAATACCTACAAAACAGCAGTATCTTAAAGAAGAGGGGCTTGTCCTTGAAATTCAAGTCTTCGCTGTGTTATTAGGTGTATTGGATCAAAAACACGTAGGTTCATGCGCAGAATCCTTAAACATAAGGGAATTCAATAAGAATAGTCATACCTCTTCCCTAGGATTTATGTTCAAGAATTTTTAATCCGACTCCTCTTCACACGGAGAGTTCCCAAGAGTTCCTTAAGGTTTATTTTCAAGCAGCATATATATGTTTAGTTTTCCTAGCTAGATCAGTAATACGGTTCAAGCACAGACTCCTTGAAGATGTGGGAAGATCCATAAGAATAGTTCAACCTCTGAACAAATTGACCTTTTCTGCTGTTCGCAAACACACACACAAGGAAAACCATCAATGCACTCATAGCGATTTTAGAATAGTGCCAATATATATGTATTATACATATATATGCACATACATACATATAATACATACATATATATACATATATATATATATATATATATATATATATATATATATATATATATATGTGTGTGTGTGTGTGTGTGTGTGTGTGTGTGTGTGTGTGTGTGTGTGTGTGTGTGTGTGTGTGTGTGTGTGGGTGTGTTGTGTGTGTGTGTGTGTTGTCTGTGCATATTTGCGTCTGGGCGTGAAGGCTTGCATTACAGCTGCATATACACCAACAAAAAAAAAGGTTCATGTGCTCTGAAAACGTAATCCTCTTGCGCGATTCCATTTGATGTTTCGCGTCTCACAAAACGTTCATCAAATGTCAATCTTCCGTAAGTCTCGCTTTCACCAGAGAGACAGGAAACGAAAAAATGCACGGAAGGGATTTTAGGATTTAAAGATTTTTACGATGAATAAAATGTAAAAAAAAGAAAAAAAAAAAAAAAAAAAAATAGTGATAATAAAAAAATGATAGTGATAAAAAAATATGATAGTGATAATATATGTTGATAATTGTTTTAATGATAATGGTAATACTAGTAATAATGATGATAATAATGATAATGATAAGGGATAATGGTAACAGTAATAAAGATAATAACAACAATACTAATAATAAGAGTAATGATACCAATAACAATAATAATTACTATTATCATTATTACTATCATTATATAAAACCATTAGTACAGGTAATAACAATAACAATGATGGAAATAGAAATGTAAATAATGGTAACTGAAATGATAATGATAACATTGATAATAATAATAATAATAACAAAAACATAGTAATAATGGTAATAATAATTTTTAAAAAATAATGACAATAATAATAATATGAATGAAGTTAATGGTAGTAATTCAAATAATGATACTAGAAATAATAATAATGATGATAGGGATACTCATGAAAAAATAACAATAAAAATAGTAATAATGATAATGATACTAACAATAATAGTAATAATTCTAATAATGGAAAAGGAATATCCTTGATAATCATAATCATCATAATGATAATGATAAGGCCACACCGATTTCAATTGTTTGCTTCTCGGATTTAGCGCTTCAATATTTTTTCAATAATAAAATGATAATAAGGCCGGACTAGAAACCGCTACAGGTTTTACTTTCGGAAACCTGTAAATATTACATGCTACCTATATCATTAGTGATTTCGTATCATGAATAATAATTTTGTCATTTACGTTTGTTTCAAACGTTTGAACATGTTTTTCTTCCGTGGATTTTTATTTGTGCTGTTTTGTAGTATCCGCCTTCGTTTCGCGCAAGGCATTGTGGGTCTGTCTTGACTGGAGCGAGCTGCGCCTCCTGCATTTATTTTACTTAGAAAGGATGTTTTTTTTAATATTACTGGCTTATAAAACGTTGAATTGACATATAAAGCAAAATTTAGGATAATAGCAGTAAATGAAACACGTAAAGTTAGTCAAAACTAATGTTCTTCATTCGGGATTGTAGTAATAGATTAAAGAACGGGATTCATTACATATAACGTGCCTGCAAAAGCTGAAAACTTGAATAATCCTGTGATTCTTTATGCTATGTAATCCCTTTATCTTCAGCTCACAATTTTTGTTTCTCTTTCATTCTGTCGCTCCATTTTTTACACCTATTTTTATTTAATTGGTGTGGTCTAACACACACACATACATATTTGTATATGTGTTTATGTATACATATATATCTATATATGTATTTGTATATATATATATATATATATATATATATATATATATATATATATATATATAGAGAGAGAGAGAGAGAGAGAGAGAGAGAGAGAGAGAGAGAGAGAGAGAGAGAGAGAGCAAAATCAATATGTATTGAATGTACTTTCCAAATCAGATTTGATGATCTAATTTTGCAAATGGACTTTGACCGGAGTCTGACGGTCCCAAATTTGGTCGAATCGATGTTGATTTGTAATTTTTCCTCAAAATTACTAGCGTAGGTTTATTATTCCGAAATGTTGTAATCTGTTCAGCTTTCGAGTTGCACACATTGCGGCACTTTCAGGTGTCATTGCAATATTCTCGGGCGCCTGGGAATAAAACCGCTCAATTCTGTTTTTTTTTTTTTTTTTTTTTTTTTTGGGCTCCAATCTCTTTTCTCTCTCTCTTTCTCTCTCTCTCTCTCTCTCTCTCTCTCTCTCTCTCTCTCTCTCTCTCTCTCTCTCTCTCTCTCTCTCTCTCTCTCTCTCTCTCTCTCTCTCTCTCTCTCTCTCTCTCTCTCTCTCTCTCTCTCCTCTCTCTCTTCTCTCTCTCTCTCTCTCTCTCCATATCTCTTTCTCTTACTCGCCCTCACTCACTCACTTATTCACACATACAGACATAAATTCGCACACACTCACAAACTCTAACAAACACACGCATACACATAATTCCATTATCATTAGTATTACTATTATTATTATCATCATCAATATTATCATCATTGTTATCACTAACACCATCCCTTTAATTATTCCTATCTTTATGTCAATGTTTCAGGTATTGCTTTTATTTGCATCATTATTATCATTATCGTCAATGTCATATGAAAACATGATAATAATAATGATAGCAATGATGATGATCATCATGGTGTGGTAATCATGATCATGATATTGATAATTATAATAATGATAATAGTTATAATAATAATAATAATAATGATCATAATAATTGTAATGATGGTAATAATAATAATGTTAATAATTGTAAAAATAATAATAATAATAATAATATCAATTGTAATGATATTATTATTAACAATTTAATGAAAGGAACAAGAATTTTTATGATGCATGATGATAATGATGACGATGGTAATGATGTTAATAATAATGATAATAATAGTAATAATGGTACTGATAGTAATGAGATATTTCGGACACCTTTTCCAGTGAAGGTCCGCCGTCACCAGGGTTTTGATTGACTGCGACGCGAAATAGCTTGAAGGTGATTGGCTGCGGCGCGAGATACCCCGACGGTGATTGGTCGACGGACGTATGATACTGGTCCAACTCTCCCATTCAGGTGTCCGAAGTGTCTCTGAATACGAACCTCCAGACACCGGCGAGTAAACAAAAGCAAGTCAGTTTCCCATGACGGTTCAGAGGTGACTGACGCCGAAACACTCCTCTGACTGACGACAGATTACTTCACTCGAAACCGATTTTCCCACATGATGATTTTTTCTTCGAATTATCAATGTGATTCCAAGGACTGCATCGATTTAAGCGATGTTGTCGTATCTCCTTGAGTCGAGTCTAATTAGTGGGATGGTAAATAATGATGTGGCCCATCAAGACACATGACATAATCACCAATTTCCGTTAAATAAGTTATTTGATATAAATTCAACATTAATTAAACGAAAGAATACAAGAAACAAATACTGCATATCGAAAGCATTCTTAAAATGTTATTCAAAAGTAAGAGATAATTTATACAATTTACCTGTAAATAAATTAATTAATTAATTAATAATAGTAATAATAAATAAATGAATAAATAATAAGAAATCTATGGGGTGATAATACAGATTGCTTTACAATGATACTCGGGAATCATAGACAGTGTCATAGCGTGGAAATATGGAATATTTACCAAAGGAGATCAATCACTGAATTATTTACAAGAATAGCAAAAAAAAAAAAAAAAAAAAAAAAAAAAGAAAATTAAAACTAAGTGGCGAAATTCACTTCGTATAATTATCAACTGTAAAAATTTTACCCCGACGTTCTAATTTCCACTTCTTATAAAAATAGAGGCAGAGAAAGTTCATATTTTAACGCCATCTGGTTCCTTAAACGTCGCCAACGCTTGGAGTATAATTAAACGAACAATAATTTTAATTACGTCGGTGATTTTATCGTGATTTTTTTTCTGAAAACTTCGTCTTTTTTCGCTCCTTCCCTTTTTCTTATTTCCAACTTTCTTAATATCTTGGAGAAGCAGTATTTTCGTTCCTTTTCCTTTTTAATTTCCTATGAGTTTAGATTATTTTATTATGCATATATGTTTATGTTACTGTTATCCTTATCATCACCATCATTATTATTTCTGATGTTATACATATATATACACTTATGTGTATATATACATATATATATATATATATATATATATATATATATATATATATATATATTATATATATATATATATATATATATAATATATATATATATATATATATATATATATATATATATATATATATATATATATGTATATGTGTATATATATATATATATATATATATATATATATATATATATATATATATATATATATATATATATACTATACATCCAGACATATATCATACATACATATTATATATGTATGTATATATAAATATATATATATCTATGTTTGTGTGTGAGAGAGTGTATCAGTATGTTGATATGTATGTTTGTATACTACATACAATCACAGTAAAAAATGAAACCCAATCGTAATTTTTCGAACCTATCAAGAATTCCTCATCAGACGGAAAAATAACCAAAATGGATACTCACAGAGGATATTAACAAGACTTTCAGTGGTAAAGAGACCATACGAACAAAAAGCTGAACCAGGAACAGGAGGAAGGCCAAGTTCAAAGAGACTTGGGAAGGTCATCGAAGGCCTAGCACTCAAGTTGAAAATAGCCAAAAATAGCCAAAATAGTCAATGTAAACTTCGGGTAGTCCTTATATGGAAGTGTCAATACCTGGAGGAGCATCAAGAGCACCGTTGACCGCATTATAATTCAACAATGTATTATGTAACGGGGTTCTATAAAAGATAATATACGGAATAATATATAACTGGCACTATCCTGTTGTGTATGAAGGGAATGAGTATATATTTTTCCAAATCGCAAACTTGGCTGAGCTCTTGTTCGTTGCGTCTCACTACAGCTATATGATTTTGTCAAAATCTCTCTGTGTATCTACTTCACTTATTTATTCGTCTGGTGAGGACCGCTTGACCAGTTCGAAACGTTACGATTTGATATATATATATATATATATATATATATATATATATATATATATATATATATATATATATATATATATATATATATATCCCAGTTTTTCGTTCCAGCGTTTCATCAAATCTTGTAAGAAGCATTCGAAAACTCAACCCCACAGGTAATTCTTATATTTGTTTAATTGCATGAATTCCTTTGGTAGCTATATCAAAGAAGACGAGAATTCTTTCATATAGCTGAGACATATTCAGTAAGCAATTCAATCTTCACAAGTATTTACTGTATTTTCGTCAAGGATCATATCCGTCCCTTGCCTTTTATGCTAAGAAATATCCCAGGTGATCATGGCAAAGATTCATTACAGCTGATTAGTATTCTGACACCGTCGTGCCGTTAATGAGTGGATCTCCAGGGGTGTTTTGGGACTTTTTTTTCTCTTATAAGATATAGGTCGTTATAGAGGAATCGAATCTTGGTGATTTTTTTTTTTTTTTTTTTCATCAGCCCTTTTTTCTCGCTTTCTTTTCTTTGTTGATATATTGGCGATAGATAGATATAGATATAGGTAAAACACACACACACACACACATATCATACATTTGTATTTGTCAGCCTCTCTCTCTCTCTCTCTCTCTCTCTCTCTCTCTCTCTCTCTCTCTCTCTCTCTCTCTCTCTCTCTCTCTCTCTCTCTCTCTCTCTCTCTCTCTCTCTCTTCTCTCTCTCTCTCTCTCTCTCTCTCTCTCTCTCTCTCTCTCTCTCTCTTCTCACTAAAAATCTATCTTCTCCCTATCTACCTATCTATCTATCTATATTTCCATCATTCTATATCACTTCCTCTGTCTACAAAGAATAAAATAAATGATATGACGAGTTATTAATTGCTTCAAAATTGAAGAGAGAATGCGTTTACCTGTGGCAAATCATCATAGATTTACACAACACTTGTGTATCGACAGAAAATAACTGTTTCGGTACAATAGGTCAATATCCATTCTGAACCTGAGCCATGCATACATAAAGACGCACACACAGATACAGGAACAGCTGCACAGACACACATATATGTATACAATGAACATGGGCGAGAGAGCGGTTGCACCAACAAACGCACACAGAACTTTTTTAATGGCTGCGCTGATGTCAGAATACACGAGACGCGCACCACTTGAAAAAGAGAGAGAGAGAGAGAGAGAGTGAGAGAGAGAGAGAGAGAGAGTGAGAGAGAGAGAGCGAGAGAGAGAGAGAGAGAGAGAGAGAGAGAGAATGAGAGAGAGAGAGAGAGAGAGAGAGAGAGGAGAGACAGACAGAGAGACAGACAGACAGACAGACAAAGAAAAAATGATCAAATCGAATTGCAAGTCATTCCCGATTCTTGATCATTTAACTGTAATCAATCTTCATTCACTCTCCTTCAAGTTCGTCTCGGTAACTAGTTCCTCGAGGAAATATATATATATATATATATATATATATATATATATATATATATATATATATATATATATATATATATATATATATATATCATCCTTTTCTCCAATGTTTAACAATATAAACCGGTAATTATCTATTTTTAAATTTTACGGTATTTGTCGTTCGTGATCAAACTGACTTAGGGAAGATTTGCAGGATCTGCGAAAATTTAATTCTCGATTTTATAATTCCAGTTTCATTTATGGAAAATGGACACGAACTGGTCAGCAATTATTATCAGCATCACGTTTATTTGAAATCTGGGATCGTGTTTTGTGATTAGATGATTAACGTGATATCTATGATAGTAATATGATGAGGGCACGTGCGAGTCATATAACTATGGCAGTGTGTGTGTGTGTGTGTGTGTGTGTGTGTGTGTGTGTGTGTGTGTGTGTGTGTGTGTGTGTGTGTGTGTGTGTGTGTGTGTGTGTGTGTGTGTGTGTGTGTGTGTGTGTGTGTGTGTGTGTGTGTGTGTGTGGTAAAAATAAATATTTTTTATGGATATTGATGTATGTTCGACAATGATAATGATGATGATAAAGATAATGTGATGGTGATGAGATAATTAAATGATAATGATAAAGATGATGATAATGATAACAATGATGATAGTGATAATAAAGATGATTATAAAAAAGAATGATAACAATGATGCTTATAAAAAAGAATGATAACAATGATGATAATATCAGTAATGATGAAATAGCATAGATGATCAATTAATGATCTTCACAAAAATTATGATAGTAATAGGAACAGCAACAACAATAAAAATAATAATAATGATAATGAAAATAACATTGGTAATAATAGAAGAACTATAATTATGATAAGGATACTAATGATAATTAGAATGAATACACATCAACTGATGTGACTTTACTGTTTGTTTTTAGGTAGAAGCTTGAAATAACATTGTTATAGAATTCCAAATATTTGACACACTAATAGTAGTCATTTTAGAATAATTATATGGATACTTCTACGTTTGTGAATCGATTTATTTCATTTTATTTTTATTATTATGATCTTTTATTTTTCTCTCTTTTTGTCATTTTTGCGGAAAAGAAGTCAGAATAGAATTCTTTCTTTCTTTCTTTCTTTCTTTCTTTCTTGTTGTATCTTAATGCATAAGCTAGTGTATTGCACTTGTGTTCGTAATACGATGTTCAGCATTCCAAACCATCAAGGGGTTCGTATTGCTGTTTAATTATGCTGTATGCTGGGATGGCGCTTAAGTCGACCAACGCTTCGGAGATGGTTCAAGGTATGCAGATCGCAAACTCGTTCAAGAGAATAGAATAACAGAGAAAACAATGAAATAAGAAATGATAGCGGTGGAGTTCTGCTCGTTTAAGTAGAAATAGATAACGAAGAAAATAATGAAGTAAGAAATGATAGCGATGAAGTTCTGTTCGTTGAAGTAGATATAGATAACGAAGAAGACGATGAAATGAGAAATAATAGCAATGAAATTCTGCTCGTTCAAGTAAAATGAAATAACGAAGAAAACGATGAAATAAGAAATGATAGCGAAAGCGTTGAAGTAGAAAAAAAACTAAGAAAAAAAGAAGTAAGAATAATAGCGATGAAATTCTGCTCGTTTCAAGTAGAATAAAATAAAGAAATAATGAAATAAATGATAGCGTGAGTGCTGCTTCGTTCAAGTAGAGCAAAATAACGAAGAACACTAAATGAGAAATAAAATAGCGAAATGAAATTTCTGCTCGTTGAAGTAGAATGAAATAATCGAAGAAAATAATGAAATAAGAAAGGATCAGCGATGAAGCTTGTACTCGTTCAGAGACCAAAAATAACAAAGAAAACAATGAAATAAGAAATAATAGCGACGAAAATTTACTCGTTCAAGTAGAATAAGATAACCGAAACAATGAAGAAGTCAAAAAATAATAGCGGCGGAGTTCGGGCGGTTTACCAACGATTACAGCGCACAAGAGCACACCTGATATCATTGGATGGCTGTTGTTTACTTTACGTTCTCGGCGTGATGTACGTTCTCTATAGTATTATTGACTTTCGCCCTTACGTATGGTCTTTTCGTTATTATTATCAGTTTAGGCTGACATCTTACATTGAGCATAATTTTCAATGCAGCACACACGCACACACACAGACACACACACACACTCGCGCGCGCAAACGTACACACAAACGTATATAAACATATACAGAAAGAGAAGACAGACTGAGACAGAGTGAAAGAGGACACAGACATACAGAAGAGGGGAGAGAGAGAGAGAGAGAGAGAGAGAAAGAGAGAGAGACTGAGCGAGAGAGAGAGAGAGAAGAGAGAGAGAGAGAGAGAGAGAGAGAAGATGAGAGAGAGAGAGAGAGATGAGAGAGAGAGAGAGAGAGAGAGGAAGAGAGAGAGAGAGATGAGAGAGAGAGATGAAGATGAGAGAGAGAGGGAGAGAGAGAGAGAGAGAGAGAGAGATGAGAGAGAGAGAGAGAGAGAGAGAGAGAGAGAGAGAGAGAGACAGAGATGAGAGACAGAACAGAGACACAGAGAGAAAAGAGAGAGAGAGAAGAGAGAAGACATTTGCAGATTTTGTTATAAATGAATATTCAAATGTAGATACATATTTGTGTGTATAAATTCCACATACAATATATCACATCCTCTATGGAAATCCGATTCACAATATAAATCTATATACGTAATAAACACCGCTGAATGATAGTTCAATATCAAACCCAAGTCATATAATATGCAACAGGATTTGCATATGAATTGACTTGTCAATAATACAAAATAAATGCTTAAAAAAGAGTGTTGCATGCACGAGAAAGCCAGAGATTTGAGGATATTGTATCAAATAGCAATAAAATATGATGAGGTTCATATGACTTTAATTAATATAGACTATGAGATCAGATTCAGATACAAAATGCGTTGTCATGTTACGATAATGGTAATAATAGTGATGATAATGTAAGTGATGAGAGCAATGACAGCAGTACAAAAAATATAATGCAAATAATGATAATACAAATAGTTGCTTTGATGATGATGAGATTAATATATATAATGATATATACTAATAATAATAATGATTATGATAACAATAACAATATAAATAAGAATAATATATGAATGATAATCATAATGATGATAATAATCGTAATACTAATAATGATAGATGCAATTGCAATGATAATGATCATGATAATGAAAATAACAGTAATAATATTGATAATGATAAGAATGAAAATATTGTCAGTAATGAATGATAATGATAATATTTATGATTCGAATGATACAAGAAATTATTATATTTTTCATTTCGTGTGAATGTGTGTATATGTGTTAGAGTTTATGTGTGCGTGGGTGCGTCCGTCTGTTCTTAGGCCTGAAATTATATTGTATGTGACTGCGGACTAGAAGTGAATTAGTTTTACAGTAAAATGGGCTGGCTGATTATTAACAACATAAATATTGAGTAATCACATACACACACACATTAAAATTCTATGTGAACCCTAGTCTAACGTGATCATTATCATTATTATTACCATTATTCTTATTATTGATGTTATTAGTGATTTCAAATTTCCGTTTTGTATAATTACATAGTTTCTGTCAAACGTTAAGACAAGAACAAGAAATGTTTTTAAAAAGGATTCCAATGTGTGTTTAAATAAAAAAAAAAAAAGTCATATTAAATTTTCTTCAGAGACCATGAAAATAGTACATGAATATTCTCCCCCCCCCCCTCTCTCGCTCTCTTCTCTCTCTTCTCTCTCTCTCTCTCCTCTCTCTCTCTCTCTCTCTCTCTCTCTCTCTCTCTCTCTCTCTCTCTCATATCCTTCTTGATCTGTATATTTTTTTCTCAATACAGTACCTTCAAATTGCTTCAACGACAAAAATGGGTAAGAAATGATATAAAAGACAAAAAGATCAAGAAATCCTATCAATTTTTGCATTAAATGACGGTAAAGGGGCGGGACTTAGCTGTGGAGTTGCCAAGTAGAATTTCCTTCAAGCTAGAGTTAAACTACCTGTCTTACATGTGCCTTGAGATAGAGATAAAAAAGATAAACAATAAAGAGAAAGTGAATGGATGTTAAGGTTTTGAAACGATGAAAGAAATACAAACCCGAAATTTTGAAATATATGAAATTAAAAACAAATGTAAGTATTCGAAAAGTATAGTTCAAAGCGACTTCAAACAAATTAAATACAAAAATAAAGAAAAGCAGTTACATGACAGGTAAGTATATATTCTTAAATAAAAATTATTCAAACTTTGAGAAGACTTTTCTTGCAATGAGACGCCCATGAGAGAGTGGGCGGCCTCCTCCTGTTCCTTATAACAGCTGTGGGTTGTTGAACAGGTTTCAGCCACATGACGAGGGGAAGAGAAGAGCAAAGTTTTAAAAGGTTATTTGAAATAGAAGATTAAAAAAGGAGTAAAGTACACGAGTGCTGGTTAAATGAAACGTGAAAAGAGTGTAAGTTGTCTAATTGCTTTATGTGAAGAGTTTTCTTTCTTTCTCTCTCTCTCTCTCTCTCTCTCTCTCTCTCTCTCTCTCTCTCTCTCTCTCTCTCTCTCTCTCTCTCCTCTTCTCTCTCTCTCTCTTTCTCTCTCTCTCTCTCCTCTCTCTCTCTCTCTCTCTCTCTCTCTCTCTCTCTCTCTCTCTCTCTCTCTCTCTCTCTCTTCCAAATCCTTCGTCTTAATCTTCTATTCATACGTACAGTTCTATCTGCTAAAGCCTTTTTCGGGAGAAAGCCAAAAGAAATGTCAAGAAAAAAAGGGCAAAGCTCCTTATGTCCACCACAGAGGTACATCAGATTGGAATCCTTCTTGTGTGGGCGTGAGGGCGTGGGTGGGAGACGGAGCGGAAAGTAGAGACAGAGAAAATAGAAAAAAAAAAATGTAGGAATCTATCCCTTTTCCTATGATGTCTAAAACAATATGCCTTAAAGTGTTTATGTATTTTTGTGCAAGATACGATTTGTCTTTTCCATACCAAAAACAGATAATATCGTTGTGGTAGTTTTGATTACATATACAAGCTAGAATTTAACATAGCAATATGAAAAAAATGGTAAAAGTGCGAAAAAGTGCAAATATAAAACTAATGAAAAAGGGTTAATTCATACATTTTCTCTCTCTCTCTCTCTCTTCTCTCTGTCTCTCTCTCTCTCTCTCTCTCTCTCTCTCTCTCTCTCTCTCTCTCTCTCTCTCTCGTCTCTCTCTTCTCTCTCTCTCTCTTCGTCTCTCTCTCTCTCTCTCTCTCTCTCTCTCTCTACCTTTTGCTCCGTCTCACACCCACGCCCTCACGCCCACACAAGAAGGATTCCAATCTCATGTATCTCTGTGGTGGACATCTGTCTTATAAGAAGCTCTGCCCAGTTTACTTGACATTTCTTTTGTCTTTCTCCCGAAAAAAGATTTAGCAGAATAGAAATTGGTAAGTGTGACATAGNGCTTTTTCTACCAACGCAAGTTGCAAGATCCCGTGCTGGTGCTTTTCTACAACCCGGTCTTTCCCTTTCTCCATTCGCAACTGTAGGGCCTTTTGACGTACATATACCCCCTTACGTGGGATCTGTATAATTGCTTCTGTCGTGTGTGTGTGTGTTTTTTTTCTTTCTCTTTTTGTTCATAATGGCGAATTATTTTTTATTTCTCGATATGTCCTTTGTTGCACTGCGTTGCAAATTTATTCCTTTGCTCGGGAGAACCGGTTTTGAGATGTCTTGGTGGAAATGTGGAAGTGGAACGATCTCTTTGTAATACTGGCTTTTGGTTATCATGTTTGGCACGGAAAAGTATTTTACTTTTAGTGTTATTATATTGTTATTAGTATAATTGTTATTACTGTTAATACTATGATATAATTCTATTATCATTATAGTTATTTTTATTATTATCATCCTTATCATTCTATTATTATATTATTTTTTCTTATTATACTTTTTGTTATTATTGTTATTTTATTATCAATATTTTATTATTATTATTATTATTATTATTATTATTATCATTATTGTTTTTGTTGTTGTTTTTGATGTTGTGGTTGCTTTTGCTGTTATGATTATCAATGGTATATTACAATTAACATTATTACTATTATTTTATTATAATAATTATCATTATCATTATTATGACCATTACTATATACTACTACTACTATTATTATTGTTATGATCTTTATTATCATTATTATTTTTGTTATTATTATTATTATGTTTAGTTCTTTTTATTACCATTCTATTATTGTTATTACTTTTAATAGCATAACTATTATTATAGTTGCTGTTAGCTTATTAACATTATTTGTATAAAAATTAGTATTAGTATTAATTACATGATAATCATAATCACCATTAACATTATCATTATCACTTTTGTTTTATCTTTATCCTTAGAACTCTAGGTATTACATTTATCATCTTCAATAATAGCAGTATGGTCAAAAGTAGTAGTAGTAGAAATAGTAGTAATAGTAATAGTAATATTTGTTGTAGTAGTAATAGTAAATAGTAAGTGTTGTAGTAATATCAGTAGTCGTATTATCAAAATCACAAATATATATTATCATGAACGATTTAATAACAATATGACGATTGTTGTTCTTGTTCATATTTGACTTAATAATCTATAATAACTCACTGAGGAAAGAAATATGCATCGTATTTATAAAAGGAAATTGAATTATTCATACGAGTACATGTAAACAATAAAGAACGAGATGGATAAACATGTGACTAATTAATTGGATTATTATTTGATACATCTTTTCATAAGTACGAATGTGGTTGATTAGATTTTGAATTTACGAGGAACAATTAATAAATCAGCAAATTCCTTAATATGCACAGCTATTTTGTATACGTGTGTGTGTGTGTGTGATAAATGTGTGTGTGTGCATATAAATATAATGTGTGTGTGTGTGTGTGTGTGTGTGTGTGTGTGTGGTGTGTGTGTGTGTGTGTGTGTGTGTGTGTGTGTGTGTGTGTGTGTGTTGTGTGAGAGAGAGAGAGAGAGAGAGAGAGAGAGAGAGAGAGAGAGAGAGAGAGAGAGAGAGAGAGAGACAGACAGACAGACAGACAGACAGACAGACAGACAGACAGGTGTGTGTCTGTTTATATGTATGTGTTTGTGTTTGTACATATATTTATCTACATTCTAATCACAATATTTCGTACCCCATGATGACGAGAAGATGCACTGTTATAACTATACGAAAGACAATAAACTATAGTTATTGTTCAGACCGTCGCTTTGCCTGAACCACTATATCATTTTGTACAGTATCTGTTGCTCTCCATTTCCTTGCATTCAACTGTGAACAACAAAGCCCAAACGGCAATCAAACAACCTGAATACACTTCTGCAACTGATGTGGTGTTCATTACGAAATACATCTCTGTTTACAAGTCGATCCTCCCGGAAAAGAGTCGAAGAAAGGAAGCAGCGAACCAACCCTCAATAGAAGGAAAGATTCGATTCCCGTTCGAAATAAGTTCAAGACAAGAGCTCGAGTTGGGAAAAGACCCGAGTAATGAATCCCAGAGAAGGGAATATGCCAGGAGGGAGTTCACCGAACACCAATTAGTCAACACTCCTTTGTGCCTCAACAAACTGTCGGTCTGCAGCTTAACAAAATAAGGCCTTCCCTCTCGGGTATCGGGAGCTTTAGAAAGCAGGACACGGAAGGGGGAAATGCTCATGTGAAAAGGGAAATGGTCGAGTGCTAAATGGCAGAACTCTCTGACGGGCTGATAAAATGGACAAGAAAGATCCACCACACGCGTAAGGACCTTGGTGAAAGAGGAAAACCACTTTTTTCTTTCTTTCTTTTTTTTAGATTATTCTGGATATTCCTCTTCTCTTCTTCTCCTTGACCTTCTTTTGTATTTCGTTTTTTTTTTTTCTGTCGTCACGAGTGTCCTCTAGACCAGCTGAGGTCTATTAAAAACCTCCCAACAGAAAAAGAAACAGAGTGAAAATAAATAAACGAAATATTGTCATTTCGACTATTTCCCATCCGAAAAGAATAATCAAGCTGAGAAAATATACAAACACAAATAAAACCGACACAGAAAAAAAAGATATAAATCCACGAACCATCCAGAAAAGAAAGGAAAAAATAAAGAAATACAGAGACACACACAAAGACAGAAACCACTCCCCGTTGACGAGGGATTCAGTATCCTGAAGAGATCTTTCATAGACGTTCCCTTCGCTCTTTGGAAAACGACTGGATCTCAGTCCTGGAACGTTAATTTACTTGTTTTTTGACAAATCGCTGTCGTTCTGTCGAATGTCATACGAAAACAGGCTTTCTTATGAACGGTATTCATGTTGATAAATGTGGAAAGGTATGAATGAGAACGAATATCTTGTATGAATATCTCTTGTATTGTGAAGGTATTCTTTCTTATTCATACCTTTCCACAAGGCTTTCGTATATAATAATTTTCTATTTTAAGATGATAAAAAGAACAATTATAATACTACTATGTTGAATAATAGTAATAGAAACAGCATTGACAATAAAATCGGCAATACTATTAATAAAAATTCAAAATAATCTTAGTGCGTTATAACCCAGTTTATAAACCGTTCTTTATGGATAATCATAAATAACCTACTATTTTTTATCATTAGAATATCCATATCACTGTTTACGAGGAAAATTTTAATGATGGTAGTAGCGCTAGCAATATTAATCATGATAATTATATCAATGCTGACAATGATAATTATGTTAATGGTAATAACGATGATAAGGAAAATCATGACGATGATATAAAAAACGGTAATAACAACACTGATGATAATAATAATAATTAACAACAGTAATGATCATGATGATAGTTATAATAAATAATGATATTAGTAAAAACAACAACAGCAATAACAATAATGATTGTATTAATGGAAAGGATAATCAAATTAATGATAATCAGTAATAATAACGATAAAGAAATAATAATAATATTGAAAATAATTATAAATATAATAATAACGATTATGATAATGATAAATAGTGATAATGATATTGATGATGATGCAAATAATCATAAAAATTATAAGGAAACTAATTATGATTGGGGTAATCATAGTAATAATAAAAAATGGTAATCATAATGATGACAATGACAATGAAAATAACAACAAAAATAACAATACTTACAATCTTATAAGCATTCAAATCAACAGAAGGCAATACCACTGGAACTTCTCTCCATAACATTTATAAAGTACGTCAAGTTGTATTTAAATTAGAATGTATAATCTAACATTAAAGAAATAAAAGTACAGACGCTCAGTTATATTATAATTCTGTCATGCGTTCTACACCCATTTATATTCCGTCGAACTATCTATTTTTTCACTCATTAAGCACGAAAAGTCACTTCA
>NW_020872510.1:127411-130850 GCF_003789085.1 Penaeus vannamei
GCAATAAAATGTAAAAATGAAACTATTTGTAAAAGTTCGGACCCGTGATCCAGGTACTAGGTTTTCGGTCACTGATGGAAATACCGAACATTATGTGGTCCATTGGAAGTTTGGCGTCCACCATTTTTTTTCATTTTTCGAAATTGTTGTCATATATATTTGTATATATATATATATATATATATATATATATATATATATATTTATATATATATATATATATTATATACTATATATATATACATATATATTATATATATATATATATATATATATATATATATATATATTAATAATATATATACACACACACACACCACATACTATAATCACAATAATAAAACGAAAACAAAAACATAAATACGAGAACACACAAAACACCACAACGACAAGCCCCAAAAAATACAACGAACCAAAATAAAACGAAGCACGGGACAGGAGACCCGATGAGACAGGGACACGAAGCAAGCCTCGAGGCAAAGGGTTAAAGCAAGGGAGGCAAGACACGTGATTATACGCTGAATTATCGATACTGACATAGGGGCGAGGATCAAAGAGGAGGCTGGCTGGAAGGGCGTGTGTGCCGTTGCTGGATCCTGTTGGACTGGAGGGCGAGGTTTGTACTCTCGAGGAAGAAGAAGGAGGGAGTGAGAGAGGGAAAGGAAGATGGTGGATAAGAGGAAGAGAGAAGGAAAGGAAGATGGTGGATAAGAGGAAGAGAGAAGGGAAGGGAAAAGGTGGACAAGAAGAAGGCTGGAAGGGCGTGTGTGCCGTTGCTGGATCCTGTTGGACTGGAGGGCGAGGTTTGTACTCTCGAAGAAGAAGAAGGAGGGAGGTGAAGATGGTGGATAAGGAGAAGAGACAAGGAGAGGAAGAGGGTGGATAAGGAGAAGAGAGAGGGGAATGGAAAAGGTGGATAAGAAGAAGGCTGGAAGAGGTTTGTACTCTCGAAATGGAGAGGAACTGGGGAATATAGAAGAAGAAGGAGGAGGGAGATGAAGAAGGTGGATTGAAGAAGAAGTGAAGGATTAGGATACGTTAAAGATTGGTGAAGAAGGTAGATTAAGGAGAAGAGAGATGAGGAAAGGAAAGATGGTGGATAAGAAGAGATGATGGGATATGAAGATGGTTGGATAAGGAGAAGAGAGAGGGGAATGAAGATGGTGGATAAGAGGAAAGAGTGGAATGGAAAAGGTGGAAGAAAGGAGGGAGGTGAAGATGGTGGATGAGAAGAAGTGAAGGATTGGGATACGTTAAAGAAGAGAGGGGGGGCATGAATATGTGGATAAAGAAAGAGTGAAAGATAGGATACGTTTAAGAAGATAGAATAAGAGAGAGGGAAGCGAATAAGGTGGATAAGAAGAAGAGAGAGAGAAAGGAAGAAGGTGGATAAGGAGAAGAATAAGGGAAATGAGTGAGGTGATAAGCAGTAGGGAAAGATTGTGATAATTTAAAATGGGAACCGGAAGAAGAAGGGAAATGAAGATAGCAGAGAAAAAGAGCAGGACTGGGATAATTTTAAAAATGGGGAAAATAGAGAAGAAGGGAATGATGGGAGAGAAGGATTGGGGTACGTTAAAGATTGGTTTAAGTAGAAAAGAAATAGGGGAGGAAGATGGTGGATAAGGAGAAGAAGAGATAGGGGAACGAGATGGTGGATAAGGAGAAGAAGGGGATAAGGGAATGAAGATGGTGGATAAGAAGAAGAAGAGATAGGAGAAAACAGAGATGGTGGATAAGGAGAAGAGAGAAAGAAAACGAAGATGGTGGATAAGGAGAAGAGAGAGGAAAATGAAAAAAGGGTGGATTAAGAAGAGAGAGAGGGATGGAAGAGGTGGATAAGAAAAAGAGATGGGATTGGGATAATTTAAAGATTGGTGAAAATAGAGAGAGAGAGAGAAACGAATAAGGTGGATAAGAAGAAAAGAGAGGGAAAGGAAGATGGTGGATAAAAAGAACTGAAGGATGTGATAATTAAAACTGGTGAAAAATTGATATTGACTTTATCAATTAAGTAATGAACAGCACAATACCTGTTAGAGTAGAAGTGGAAGAACTTCATATATTATTAGAAATAATTTAAAAGATATATTATATTCTAGAAATGGATAATTCTTATATTCTAGATTATTCTCTAGATATATTATATTCTAGATATATTCTCTAGATATATTCTCTAGATATATTATATTCTAGATATATTCTCTAGATATATTCTCTTTTAGATATATTATAGAAAGGTAGAGCAAACAATTTCTTTTTCTTTTCTTCTAACCTTAATAAAAAGTTAATCACAGGATAACTTCCATAATTACTTTACACATTAATCACTCAGGTAATTTACACAGTAATAAAAAGAGAAGCTATTTTATGTGGCTTTGTATGTAAAAGTTGATTAAAATCTTTTGTCTTTGATAAAGTTTTATATAGTTTGTATATTCTCTCAAAACAGCTGATCTGTATCTATCTAGATTTCAAGCAGTACATTTTTAAGTGCATCCCAGTCTGTGTGTGTGTGTGTGTGTGTGTGTGTGTGTGTGTGTGTGTGTGTGTGTGTGTGTGTTGTGTTTGTACGGTCGTGTATGTACGTACGTGTGTGTGTGTTTGTACGCGCGTGTGTGTGTGTGTTTTGTACGCGTGTGTACGTACGTGTGTGTGTGTGTGTATCTATGGAATACGACACCCACAACCCAGCCAAGAACAATACCAACACAAGCAATTGTTTCTACCCCCCCCCCCCCCTCCCCGCCCCTTCACCCTCCACTCCCCCTCCAAATGGATATAAGCCATTCTTTGTCTCCTTCATAACACATCAATAACACAACCCGGTAACTCAGGCCAGGTTTAACACAGGTTTAACACACCTCCCCCTCCGCCTAAACAAACAAACAAACAAAACACAATATAATTAATTCACATAAAAATGCGATGAACAAAACCTATTCAAAGAGTTAGAAAAGAGGGGAGGAGGGAGTAAATAAAAGGGTAATACATGTAGTAATTTATAAAATTCACGGCCTATTGTAAAAGAGTGTAGAGGGAGTTCCTGTATAACGGTTCATATTGTTCACGAATTCTATAGAGAAAATGTCAGAGTTAAAAACCGGGAGAAGGTAATTTTGACCTTAAATGCAATCCTTGTCCTTGCATTTCCCAACGGTGTGTTGTAAACCAAGGGAGTGCTTCGTATCTAAAAAAGGGTACTTTTGCTCTATGGTCTATTTTTTTTTTTCTTTCTCTTTCTTACTTTCTTGCTCTCTCTGTCTTTGTCTGTCTGTCTTCTCTCTCTGTCTGTCTGTCTCTCTCTATCTATCTATCTCTATCTCTCTATCTCTATCTCTTTCTCTCTTTCCTCTCTCTCTCTCTCTCTCTCTCTCTCTCTCTCTCTTTCTCTCTTCCTCTCTCTCTCTCTCTCTCTCTCTCTTCTCTCTCTCTCTCT
>NW_020872510.1:144229-149229 GCF_003789085.1 Penaeus vannamei
TTATTATTATCATTTTCATTATCATTGTTGTTATTTTTGTTGATATTATTATCATCATAATTACTTTGATCATTATTATTATCATTATTTTATTATCATCATTATCATCATTATTGTTATTGTTATCATGATTATCATTACCATTATTTTTGTCAATATTATCATTGCTATCATTATCTATATTATTATTGCTATTATTATTATTATTATTATTATTATTATTATTATTATTATTATTATTGTTATTATTATTATCATTATTATTATCATTATCATTTTTATTATCATGTTATTGCTTTTACTTTTATTATTTTATTGTTATCATTGTTATTATCAATATACTGATAATCTAAGCATAATAGTAATAATAATAAGAATGATATGAATAAAATATAAAGATATAGAAATAAGAAGAACAATAATAATAATAATAATAGTAATAATATAAATAGAATAATAATGATAATATATAATAATAATAATAATAATAATAATAATATATAATATAATAATATTAATAATAATAATAATGATAATATATAATAATAATAATAATAATAACAATAATGATAATAATAATAATAATAATAATAATAATAATAATAATAATAATAATAATAATAATAATAATAATAATAATGATAACAATAACAACAACAAGAATAATGATAATAATAATGATAATGATAATGACAATAATGATAAAAATAATAAAAATAATAAATAGCAACAAAGATAATAAAAATAACAACAATAATAATAATAGCAATAGTAGTAGTAATAATAGTAATAATAATAATAAAAGTAATACTACTAATACTCCTAATAACAATGATAATCATAATTATGATGCTAATGGTGATAATAATAATAATAACAACAATAATAACAATAACATTAATGATGATAATGATAAAATGAATTATAATGATAATAATATTAGGTATAATATGATAATAATGATTATCATTATTATCATTAATATGTTAATAATCACAGTGCTAATATTACTAGCAAAAACATCGACAACAATAATAATAGTAATGACAATAACGATAATAATAATAATAACCAATAATAACAATAATATCTGTAACAATATTATGCCTGATAGAAATATTAATGATAAGAGTAACGGTTAATGGTGATAATCATAATAGCAAGTGTAATTACTAATGATAATGATGAATACGGTATGCAATAATACTTGACATAATAGCAAGTGCAATTACTTAATTAATGATGAATATGCTATGCAATAATACTTAACAGTACAAACGTATTCAGATCTTGCGCAATAATCATGAAAAAAAGTGAAAACAAAATACCTTCTGTTAGAAATCAACACCATCTCTTTTTTTCCCCTTATCTGACATAGACGATTATTAACCAGAACGAAAAAAAAATTGTGATACGAGAGGTATAAATAACTTCAAAAACTTGAGTCAAAGGAAATCTGTTTTGAGCCCGCGGTAAGTGGGTCCCTGTGACTTCATCCGCATGGCGAAGTAGTGCGTGCATGCGAGATACTATCGTCTCACCATTATGACAAGGGGCTCTTTGTGCAAGGCTTAATTACAGGGATGCAGTGTGGGGTAATAGATAAGTTTGCACTCATTAGGATGGCGACATGTACATATAAAAGCCATGTGAGTGTCTTCTCTCTCCCTCTCTCCCTCCGCCCTTCCCCGCGCGGAGTGATCTTGTATGTTTCCTTTCGGAGGGACAAGAATTTCCCTGTGGCTTCACTTCGGCGCAAGTTGTGTTTATTTAATTACATTCTCTGGGGGTTGATTCTCTCCGTCTGTAACTCAACGCGCGCGCAGTGGCTGGCCCAAGTATGTGTTTAAATGGCGGTTCTTCTTTTTTTTTCGGGTTTCTGAGGGGGCTCTGATTAGCTCTTGTGGCTAGGTATAATTATGATATCAGGCGGGAATTTCAGCTCCATGGCGACTCTCTTTTTTGATGTATTATGGAAGGCGGTCTGCTTGGGGGGAAGAAATGGCGGGTTGTCGGCTTTCAGATTCGACTCTCTCTCCTTCCTCTCTTCTCTCGCTGGCCCTCTCGCTTGTGGGTGGGGGGGGGGTTGGGGGGCTGTCTTGGGTGAATTTGTGGTGATGGTGATGATGATGGTGATGATAATGATGGCGATGGTAATGGTGATGATAATGATGGTAATGGTGATGATAATGATGGTGAAGGTAATGGTGATGTAATGATGGTGAGTAATGATGTAATGGTGATCATGATGGTGATGATGGTAATGATGGTGATGGTAATGGTGATGGTAATGATGATGGTAATGGTGATGATATTGATAATGGTAATGGTGATGATAATGATGGTGAAGGTAATGGTGATGATAATGATGGTGAAGGTAATGGTGATGATAATGATGGTGATGATGAGGGTGAGGGCCTTTTTCGGTGCGTGAAACAATAGGACATCTATGAGTGGGAGGGGGGGAGAGGGGAGGGGGAGGAAAGAGAAACAGAGAGGGAATGAAGTGAAAGAGAAAGAGATATGGAGAGAAAACAGGAGACGAGAGCAAGAGTAAAAATGGAGGTAGAATAAGAGAGAGACAGGAGGAGTAAGGAGAGATAAGAGAGAGAAAAGGGAAAGAGAAAGACGAGCAAGAGAAAGAGAGATGGAGAGAAAGAGAGAGGGGAGAAAGGAGGAGAACCAGAAGGGATATTTGTGTATATTGACATGTATATATATGTATATATATATTATATATATATATATATATATATATATATATATATATATATACATTATATATTATATATATATATATATATATATATATATATATATATATATGTATGTATGTATGTATACACACACGCATACATATGTGTGTGTGTGTACACCCTTACCTACTCCTCCCTTCCCCTCATTCCCTCCCCTCCGCCTGCCTTCACTTTTTCTCTCTTTCTTTCCTAACCTCTTACTCTTTCCTTCTCCTTCCCCATTTCCCTATTCTCTCCTTCCCTCACCTCACCTTTTCAATGCTCCCTTCCTCCCCTCTCCTCCTTTCATCTCCCTTTCCCCTTTTCCTCCCTTCGTCTCCTTATCCTCTCCCTTCCTCTCTTACCCCTCCTCCTTCTCCCTCACCTTTCCTCATCACGCCTTCCCTTTCCTCTCCCTTTCTCTCAACCTTCTCTCCCTTCTCTCCCCTTCCCCTCTCCTCTCCTTCTTTACCCATCCCTTCCCTACCCCGTCCTCCCTCCCTTCCCCTCACCCCCAACCTCGCCCTTTCCTTAGCCCTTACCTCACCTCTTCACTTCCTTCCTCCCCTCCCCCACTCCTCCCTACCCTCTACCTCCCTCACCCCTTGCCTTCCCCTCGCCTCCCTACCCTCTCCTTACCACCTCCCCTCTCCTTCCCTCCTCATCCTCTCACCTCCCCCCATATCCCTACCCTCTCCCTCCTCCCTTCCCCTCTCTCTCATCCTCTCCTCCCTCCCTCCCTCCCCCCTCTTCCCTCACTCTCCCTCTCTCCATCCCTCTCACCTCCTCCCTCACCCTCCCTCCTCCTTCCTCATCTCTCCCCTCATCCTCACCTCCTCCTCCCTCTTCCCTCACTCTCCCTCTCTCTCATCCTCTCCTCTCCTCTCCCTCCCTCCCTCCTTCCCTCATCTCTCCCTCTCTCTCATCCTCTCACCTCCCTCCCTCCCCTCCTCCCTCATCTCCTCCCTCTCTCTCATCACCTCCCTCCTCCCCTCCCTCCCTCCTTCCCCTCATCTCCTCTCTCTCTCCTCTCACCTCCCTCCCTCCTCATTCTTCTCCCTCCCTCACCCTCTCAACCTCTCACCTCCTTCCCTCACCCTTCCCCTCCCTCCCTCCCTACCCTCCCTCTCCTCGTCATCGCGACAGAAGGAGCTGATGAGGAGCGCTGTGTTATCTCTCCATCCATCACCATCTTCCTTTGCGACTTTCTTGGCTCGACGATCCCCGTCTATCGTCTCTCTCGCGCGGTTCTCAAGGTGCCGAGATAAGAACGTTTGCAATAACAAGAGGACACGGGTGGATGAGGGTGGGTGGGTGAGGGTGGGTGGCGGGTGGGTGGGTGGAGGGGTGGTGGGTGGGTGGGTGGTTGGTTGGGTGGATAGAGGGTGGGTGGTGGGTGGATAGAGGGTGGATGAGGGTGGGTGGTGGATAGAGGGTGGGTGGATAGAGGGTGGATGAGGGTGGGTGGTGGGTGGATAGAGGGTGGATAGAGGGTGGTTGGATGGTTTGGGTGGTTAGATCACTGTTTTTTTTTTTTTTTTTGGGGGGGGTTCTGTTTGGTTTTCTGTCTTTCTCTTTTTCTGTCTTTTTCTCTGTTTCGTTCTCTCTCTCTCTCTCTCTCTCTCTCTCTCTCTCTCTCTCTCTCTCTCTCTCTCCTCTCTCTCTCTCTCTCTCTATCTATCTATCTATCTCCCTTCTAACTAATGATTATGATAACACTAATAGCAATGGTAATGCTGATAATAATGATAGCAGTGATGATAACGATAGTGGTAACAATAAAGATAATTCTACCACTACTAATGATGATGAAGATTATGATAATGATAAAATTATTAATAAAAATAATAATGATGAATATGACAGTGATATTAATAATAATGATAAAAATCATAACAATAATAAAAATGTTAACAATAATGATAATAGCAGCAGCAATAATAATCAGGATAATAGTAATAACGATAACGATAATAATGATAGTAATAATAATAACAATAATAATAACAATGATGATAATAAATATATTGATAATAACAATAATAACAACAAAATGGTGGTAATAATGAAAATGATAATGATGAGAATAACAGTAATTATAAAGAAATTTAAGCAATGACGATAAAGATAAGAATGGTGATGATAATGATAATAATATAAAGAACAATGATAATAATGATAATAATAGTAATAATGACAATGATAACATTAATACTAATGATGATGATAATTATGACAACAATAATGATAGTACCAATAACAATA
>NW_020872510.1:159229-162682 GCF_003789085.1 Penaeus vannamei
TTTTTTATGTTTTTTTCTGTTTTGTTTTGATTCTTCTTTCTCTTCCTTTCCCTTTTTCTGTTTTGTTTTTGATTCTTCTTTCTCTTCCTTTTCCCCCTTTTTGTTTTGTTTTGATTCTTCTTTCTCTTCCTTTTCCCTTTTTTTCTGTTTTGTTTTGATTCTTCTTTCTCTTCCTTTCCCCTTTTTTCTGTTTTGTTTGATGTTCCTTTTTCTGTTTGTTTTGATTCTTCTTTCTCTTCTTTCCTTTTTTCTGTTTTGTTTTGATTCTTTCTTTCTCTTCCTTTTCCTTTTTTCTGTTTTGTTTGATTCTTCTTCTCTTTTTTCCCTTTTTTTTCTGTTTGTTTTGATTCTTCTTTCTCTTCCTTTTCCCTTTTTCTGTTTTGTTTTGATTCTTCTTTCTATTCCTTTCCCCTTTTTCTGTTTTGTTTTGATTCTTCTTTCTCTTCCTTTTCCCTTTTTTCTGTTTTGTTTTGATTCTTCTTTCTCTTCCTTTTCCCTTTTTCTGTTTTGTTTTGATTCTTCTTTCTCTTCCTTTCCCTTTTTCTGTTTGTTTTGATTCTTCTTTCTCTTCCTTTCCCCTTTTTTCTGTTTTGTTTTGATTCTTCTTTCTCTTCCTTTTCCCTTTTTTCTGTTTTGTTTTGATTCTTCTTTCTCTTCCTTTCCCTTCCCCTGTTTTTGTTTTTTCTTCTTTCTCTTCCTTTTCCCTTTTTTTCTGTTTTGTTTTGATTCTTCTTTCTCTTCCTTTCCTTTTTTTCTGTTTTGTTTTGATTCTTCTTTCTCTTCCTTTTCCTTTTTTCTGTTTTGTTTTGATTCTTCTTTCTCTTCCTTTTTTTTTTTCTGTTTGTTTTGATTCTTCTTTCTCTTCTTTTCCCTTTTTTCTGTTTTGTTTGATTCTTCTTTCTTCCTTTCCCCTTTTTTTCTTGTTTTGTTTTGATTCTTCTTTTCTCTCTCTCCTTTTCCCTTTTTTCTGTTTTGTTTTGATTCTTCTTTCTCTTCTTTTCTTTTTCTGTTTTGTTTTGTTCTTTCTTCTTTCTCTTTTTTCCCTTTTTCTGTTTTGTTTTGATTCTTCTTTCTCTTCCTTTTCCCTTTTTTTCTGTTTTGTTTTGATTCTTCTTTTCTCTTCCTTTCTTTTCTGTTTTGTTTTGATTCTTCTTTCTTCTTTCCTTTTTTCTGTTTTGTTTTGATTCTTCTTTCTCTTCCTTTTCCCTTTTTCTGTTTTGTTTTGATTCTTCTTTCTCTTCCTTTCCCTTTTTTTTGTTTTGTTTTGATTCTTCTTTCTCTTCCTTTCCCTTTTTTCTGTTTTGTTTTGATTCTTCTTTCTCTTCTTTTCGTTTTGTTTTGATTCTTCTTCTCTTCCTTTCCCTTTTTTCTGTTTTTGTTTTGATTCTTCTTTCTCTTCCTTTCCCTTTTCTGTTTTGTTTTTGATTCTTCTTTCTATTCCACACTTTCTCTTTCCTTTCCTTTTTCTCTATTTTTTTATATTTTCATACATATGGGATTTTTTTTAATTCCTTTTTCCCCTTTCTTTCTTTCTTTTTTATCTCTTTCTATCTTTTTATTTCCTTCGTATTTTTTATTACCTTTCGCTGGGATTTTTTTGTTTCTTTTTCTCACTCTCTCTCTTTCTCTCTTTCCATTTCCTTCTTTTTGTCTTTGTTTCTTAAAGCTGGGTATTTTTTTTCTTCTCATAGTCATACTTTTTCAATTTCTCTCACGCTTTCTTTCTGTCTTTCCTCTTCCATTTTCTTTTTACATCTATCTTTGTTTCTCACAACTGTAAACTTTCTCTCCCTCTCTCTTTCCTCTTTCATTTTCTTCTTTTAGCACTGGGAACTTATTTTTTATTTTTCACACACTTTCACACTTTCTCTCTTTCCGTTTTCTTTTTTCTCTTTCTCCCACCCTCGTTTTCTCTCTTTCCTTATCCATTTCCTTTTTTTTTTTTTTTTTTGCATCTATCTTTATTTCTAAAGGAAACCTTTTTATTTTATTTTTCAGGCACTCTCTTTCTCTCTCTCTTTCCTCTTCTATTTTCCTTTTCATTCTATTTTTTTAATCTTTGTTTCTTACATTTGGAAAACTTTCTACAAAATTCTTCGATCTGTTTTTTTTTTTTTTTTTTTGTCTCCTTTGTTGCTCTGTTTCTCTGGCCGTTTGTTATTCTTCCTGTCTATTTGTCTATCCGGTCTTCGGAGTGTTTATGTTTCTTTTTTGTCTTTGTTTATCTTATATTTGTTTATTTCTTTTTCTTTTTTATGTCTTTTTTTTTGAGGGGGGATGTATTTTTTTTTATTTTGGAACTTAAAAAAATATTTGGTTTAGTTTATATTTTCAAATTATATTTTTCCTTTCTGTCCCAATTATTATGCATTTTTATATACATTTTGAAGCTGTCACATTTTTTTTATTCTTTTTTGTTTTATTTCTATTATTATTATTTATTAAATTATTATTATTATTATTATTTATTATTATTATTATCATTATTATCATTATTTACTCTCAGCTTCATTGGTTAACACCTGTCTATTCTAGTTATTGCATAGATAAATAGATAGACAGATAGATAAAAAGATAGATAAAAAGATGGGTAAACAGATAGACAGACAGATAGATAGCTAGATAGATAAAAAGAAAATGGATAGCCAGGTAGACAGGTAGACAGGTAGACAGATAGCTATAATAGATATTTCACATTAATTCTTATATTCTCTAAGACTTTTTCCGCATTCGTCTCTTTGTCTATTTATCGACTACTTTTGCCTAAGACAACTCAACTACTTACCTTTCAGCACCTTGCCACTTTCCCTCTTTGCGACCTTACCTACTTACCTAAACACTTATTATATTATCTATATTATATTTATATAATATTATATATTATATTATATTATATTATATTATTTATAATCATTATATTATCTATATTATATTATATTATACCTATCGACCTGCCTGCTTACTTACCTGCCTACCTACCTACTTACATACTTACTACCTACATAAATTTACCTACCTACCTACCAACCTCCTCCCTACTTACTACATACCTACTCCCTCCCTACACAACTACCTACTTACCAACCTCCCTCCCTACTTACCTACTTACCTAACTACCAACTCCCTCCTCCCTCCCTACTAACCTCCCTCCCTCCCCCTCCCTCCTTCCTCCCTTCCTCCTCCTCCCTCCTCCCCCCTCCCTCCCCCCTACTTACCCCCCTCCTTCCCTCCCTTCCCTCCCTATCCCTCTTCCTACTTACACCCTTTCGCAACTTCCAGGCGCAAGATGGCACAACACGCAGATCGTCTGAGCCTCTTATTGTTTTCAACTGCTCCGCCCTTTTGCCTCTGCGTCAAAGGTCCGGAATTCGGGGAAAAGAGCCATAAGCATGTTTTCTGGGTCAATATTGGGATAGGATTTGGAATTGAGAGGAAAGGGGTGGGGAGAGGGGA
>NW_020872510.1:180229-182729 GCF_003789085.1 Penaeus vannamei
GACTCCATATCATCTCTCTATTTAGTATATAATTCAGTGCAAGAAAACATTTGCTTGTTTGTGTCACATATCTCATTTTTTTGTAATTTTTAATTTTCTGTAATACAACCTGCTTGCTGGTCACAGTGGTCAGGAATATGGTGCACAACATCGAAATGGCGTCTTCCCTGGAGCTGGCACTCTTCCAGTCATGGCTTACGCACATTATATCCCACATTTATTTATTGATAGGAAAGATGACAAAGACCCGTTCTAAGCACCAAATGAGTCAGATCACACTCCAAGAGGTTTGTGCACTCGTGACGAGTCTTTTCCATCACCCTGGCCTTTATGACAGCAAGTTGGCTTCACCTGGCCTGTGGCCATTTTGCCCAATGACAGCATGTTCATGTCAACCCGGCCCTCGACCCAGATTTTTCCAAGGCGTGACCATAACGTCATCCCGATCATGTGCATTCAAAATTTCATTGATAAGGAGATAAGCTTTTTTAGTTATTGTCTGCCCTCGTGGAAGGATAAATAGCTTTTCTGACTCCCTTATCCAGTAGCTCCTCTTTCAAGCCCTTGCTTGTTGTTGCGGTGGGTGGGGTTAGGAGATGGAGACTGAGGCCCATTGTAAAGGATCACCCGTACCTTGGGCCTCAGCCCTTGTCTTAACTAATTTTTCATAGTTTTTTCTTTTCCCTTTTCTTCTCAAGTATCTTCTTCATCCCCTTCTTCTGTCCAATTCCTAAGGTGTGAGAGCTGTGCTGAAAGGATGAAAGGCGGGCTTTATATCAGTCATGAACAATCTCCGGGAGGCATAGACATGGTATTCCTGTGGTTAATCGCCTAGCCCGTATTCCCTATGGGGACACTGAGGGATAGACTCTTTTCCCCACTTATTTCAGGCTCACTATGGCCAATAATGAAGATGTTTTATCCTTATTAAGGGCATTTAGACTTGCCCCATCATCAAATAGCCTATCTAAATTTGATTTCACTGTTGTTTTTATTTTTTACCCCCCCCTCTTCTTTGACCATGACTATCCACTGATACCTCCTCCCAAACTTTTACTGACAACTCTGTCCATTCCAAACCACTCACCCAGGCCATTACTCAACCTTTAGAAAGTACCTTTTCCTCTCTCCCAACATTCTCTACTTCATCTCTTACTGCAAAGTCTTCTTTCTTGTCTTCCCCCTTCCCCCACTATTACTTCTCTTCATCCTTATTTTCCTCCTCCCCACAATACTACTTCACCCCACACCACCCTATCTTCCTCCTGCCCATTTCCTTCAACTACTTCCACCTCTGTAAACCTTTTGAGTACTCTCTTTAGCCCAGCCAAGTGGGATTGATTATTTGTGATTCCCCCTACAGCCCCTTACTCTGACAATACCCTTCTCTTCCAACAATGTATCTTGAAATAAGTAGGCAAAGTTTCCATTTGCAGTCATTCCAGTCGTTCACGCCTTGTCACAGTTACATCTGAATCCCAAGCTTGTGCACTATCTACCCTGACTGACTTCACTGGAAAATCTTTTCTTGCAGAACCCCAATCCTCTCTTAATACTTGTCCTGGAACTGTTTCCATCTCCCTGACTGATTGTCCTATCTATGACAAAAACTGGGCAGACTGTGAAAATGACGTACTTACCCACCTTGCTGACTGTGATGCAGTGGTAGTACAGTACTACACTATTCCGCCCAAATTGCAGCATAAGTCACACCAGTATTGTCAAGATTATCTTCCGTAGGCATGACCTCCCCATGGTGTCCTGCTGTGTCCAGCCATGTCGGCCCCTTTCTTGTCAGTGTCAGAAATGTTGGCGTTTTGGCCACCCAGCCAAACACTGTTGCTCCAGAGCCCATTGCCTTCTATGTGCCCAACCCGGTCATGACTTCAAATTGCCTTCCTCAGTCACGGATGTGTGCAAATTGTGGTGGCTCCCATAATGTTTTTTTTTTTTTTTTTTTTTTTTGAGCTGCCCACCCTTTTATGCTCAAATGTGAGATAGCAGATCTCAGATGCATATTAGGCCTCACTCTACATGAAGTCAGACAGGAAACACAGAGATAAGGTTTTTCTCTCTATACCTATTCCAAAACTGTCCTTTGCTTCTCTCCCAGCTTCTCAAAATGTCTCAGAATATCTGTTAGTATCACTTCTTTCTACCTTGAACCATCTTACCCCTACTTCCCCTCTCCCCTAGTCAAAATCCAGATACTTCAATCTCTATCACTTCCCTGATGCCTGCCCCTCCTCCTCGCTTTACTTGTCGCACCAGACAACTTAAACACTCCACCTTCTCTTACCACATCCTCTCCAGCACTGTCTGCTTCCTCTGATCCTTGGATATCTATCCCCCCTCTCCTCACAAGAGAACCTTTGTTTCTCAGTCCTCTTCACCCAGCTCCCCTCCAGAAACTCTTGAAGATATCCAAAAATTCTTAAGCATGACCCGGTGGAACCCACCCTCCAATCCCTTTGTTCCTATTCCTTCTACATTTAGAGTA
>NW_020872510.1:200229-205229 GCF_003789085.1 Penaeus vannamei
ATATAAACAGATAGCCTGACAGACAGACAAACACTTAAATAGAGACCAAAAAAAAAAAAAAAAAACGAAAGCAAAAAAAAAAAAGAGAGAAAGAGAAAGAAGCGACCGACAAGAAAGTGATTAAAAAAGAGGCATAAAAAAAGTCCTTGAAACACCAATTAAAAGTTCCCAACCGCGGCAGAAGATAGAATCGTTTCCTGATCTGTTCTTGTCAGGTAACATAAGGAACGAATCTCGTAGGATGAGGCTGGGATTAGGGACTGGGGACAGTGATTTGTTATTTCCACGGGGGGTTGGGGGGATGGGGGGACTTGGGAGGGAGGTTGAAGGTAAAAGACCGGGGAGAGAGAAAAGTAGGGGAAGGAGGTGTTGAAGGGAGAGGGGGTGTGGAGAAAGAGGGCAGGGGATGGAGGGGGATGCGGGGGATGGGGGAGGTGGAGAGGGTGAGGTAGAGCGAGGGGAGAGAGGAATAGGGGAAGGAGGTGTGAGGGAGGGGGGAGAAAGGGTGAGGGAGGGTAAGGGGAGGGTAGAAAGGGCAGGGGATGGAGAGGGGATGGCGGGGGATGGGGGGAAGGGAGGAGGTGTGAAGGGTAGAAGAGAGGGGAGAGAGAAAAGGTAGGGGAAGGGAGGTGTGAGGAGAGGGGGTGGAGAAAGGGTGAAGGAGGTTGTGAAGGGAGAGGTGGAGGAAAGGAGTGCAGGGGATGAGGGGGAGATGCGGGGATGGGGGGACTGGGGAGGGAGGTGTGAGGGTAGAAGACGAGGGGAGCAGGAGAAAGGTAGGGAAGGAGGTGTGAAAGGGAGAGGGGGTGGACGACGAGGCGTGAAGGGGAAGGAGGGATGTGAAGGGAGAGGTGGAGACAACGGATGGAAGGGGAGCAGGGGGATGGCGGGGTTGTGGGGGGGATGGGGAGGAGGGGATGGGGAGAGGTGTGAGGAGGAGGAGGTGGAGAAAGGGTGAAGGGGAGGGCCCTCAGTTGAAGGGAGAGAGGGTGTGGAGAAAGGGTGAGGGGATGGGAGGGGGGGATGGCGGGGATGGGGAGGGGAGTGTGAAGGGAGAGGGGTTGGAAAAAGGGTGAAGGGGAGGTTGAAGGAGAGAGGGGGTGAGGAAAGGTGAAGGGGAGGGAGGTGGAAGGCGAGAGGGGGAGAAGGGTGAAAGGGGAGGGAGATGTGAAGGGAGAGGGGTGTGGGGAAGGGTGAAGGGGAGGTTGAAGGGAGAGAGGGTGGGGAAAAAGGGTTGAGAGGGAGGGCAGGGGGGAGGGGAGGCAGGGGGGATGGGGGGAGAAGGGAAGAAAGGGGGAAGGATAGCAAAGGAGAGAGAGAAAAGGTAGGGAAGGAGGTTGGTGAAAGAGGGGAATGGGAGAGGAGGGGAGAATGGGAAGAAGGGGGAAGGGTGGAAGACGAGGGAGAGAGGAAGGGGGAAAGGGAGGGAGAGACGAAGGTAGAGAGAGAAGAAGGTAGAGGAAGGAAGTGTGAAGGAGAGGGAGAGGGAAAGAAGGGAAGGGTCGGGGGGGAGAGAAGGGGGAAGGGGAAGGTGAGGAGTGTAAAGATGGAAGGAGAAAGGGAGAGGAAGAGGGAAGAAGATGGATGGAGGAAGGAAGGAGAACAGGAAAAGGAGAGAGAGATGAATTGGAATAAGCAAATAAAAGCAACATGAACTATTAATGTATTTACGCATCGTTATTCTTTTCTCATGATTTTATTTTTCTCTGCAGAAGAAATGTTCTCTCTTTCTTTCTCCATTTTTCAACTTTATCATCAGTATAATCTTTATCACCCTCGTTATTTCCAATTCTTTGCGTGGAATTTCACTATTACTAGTTAGCCAAACACTCCTTCATTCTGTGTACGAAAAATATATACAAAATCTTTTTGAATGATTCGATTTTGGGTCACGTCTTTTTTTTTCTTTCTTTTTTTATTATTTTTTTTTTTATTTTTTATTTTTTTTTTTTTTTTTTTTTTTTTTTTTTTTTTTTTTTTACTTAATCCGCTCACTTCAGTATCAAATTATATTTTCCTTTTAGAGTAGTAATCCTCAGGTCAGGACTGGATTAGCTGGCTTTGGTCGCTGACTTCGTGTATGTATGCAGTTCCTTTTTTTTCCTTTTCTCATTGTCTCTTTCTACACGCACACCCACCAACACGCACACACACAACACACCCACACGTCTGTCTTTGCTTTCCTCACATACATACATATGTTTTGATATGTATATGCATACATACATATCTGCACACACACACACACACACACACACACCACATATATATATATATATATATATATATATATATATATATATATATATATATATATATATATATATATATATATATATATATATATATATTATATATATATATATATATATATTATATATATATGTATACATATATACATATATATATATATATATATATATATATATATATATATATATATATTATATATATATATATATATATATATATATATATATATATATATATATATATATATATATATATATATATATATATATGTATATATATGTACATATATATATATATATATATATATATATATATATATATATATATATATATATATATATATATATATATATATATATATTATATATTATTTATTTATTTATTCATCCATTCATATTCATATACAGCAGAAAGTATTTTGCCGTGACAACTGTTATCTTGCTTGCGAATTGCCAAGAGAGCTACAGCTGATGAGTCGACGAGATCCGTCCGCGGAAGTCGCAAGGCTCCGTCCGTCCCGCAGGAGATCTGAATCGCATCTGGCCGAACACCGGAAGCAGACGTCGCCTTATATACGGGGTGAGAGGAGGAGGTGAGACCATATAAGGAAGTGCTGGGCTGGAAGACGCGTGAGGTGTAGACAGCTGGCGTCGTCGGATTCTGGTCTGATGTTATTAATTATGTATGTGTAGATACGTGAGCGTTCGGAATGGATGTATGTGAATTAATATTGGATGTGTAGTACTGAGTGAGTAGTACTGCTAATAGTGTTATATGTGTGATTGCAGTGAATAACGTGAAGAGATGTAGAATACTAACAATATATAAATAGGTAAACTAGGGTAACACGTGGGCAATAAAATACTATACTGTAGGTATGTATTTACCTGTCACTAATGAAATAATTTACAGATACCAACACGGTGAGCAGTTGATAAACTTATGCGAAGTGAGCCACACACACACACACACACACGCACACACACACAGACACATACACACAGATTGTGTGCGTCAATCAACATTTACACGTATTTCCTCAAGCATGAAGAATAGATCTGCGATATAGATACCTACATGCATGAAGATATACACGCACATATACACACACGTATGCAAGAACACATAATACACCAACGGACTTTTGAATGTCACCACGCTTGTCCGAACGCACTTGTCCGAACTTCCTGTACGTGTTTGTGTGTGCAGGAGCTCGTCAGAGAGAATTAAAAGGAACAATTGAAGGTAGAGTGAACGAATGCAATTACCGAAGGCGAGGGGAATCGAGGACCTCCCCTGCAGCCGCTCCTGCAACTCGTCTGCCTTCAGGGCGAGTCTTCGAAAAAGGGGAGGTCGTCAGTATTATTGGAACGTGTGAATTAGCCCTTCGATCCAGAGGCAGTTTCGATTTGTTTTTGTGGACGGGTATATGAGGGTATATTTGTGTTGGTATGTGTATGTATATCAGGATGTATGTCCAAATGAGTACGTATATGTATGTATGTATGTATGTATGTATGTATGTATGTATGTATGTATGTATGTATCTATATATATGTATGTATATGTATATATACACATCTATCTCTCTGTCCATATCTATATCTATATCTGTATCTGTCTATTTATCAACACACACATACACACACTCACACACACACACGCACACACACACACACACACACGACACAAGCACACACACACATACACACACACACACACACACACACACACAACACACACACACACACACACACACACACACACACACACACACACACACACACACACACCAACACACACCCAACACACACATATATATGTGTATATATATATGTATGTATGTATATACGTGTGTGTGAGTGTGTGCATTCCTCCCCCATGTCTTTTCTGCCCTTCCGCTGGATGCTCAAATAGATTTGACCTTAGCAAAGTTAGGTAACGTCCTCAGCTCTTTCAAATATTAGATATATGCACACACAACCTTTTTTTGGAAACGTGTTTGGGAGCTTTGTGTGTGTATTTAGGTGCCTGCGTGTCTGTTTATCTGTGTATCTATAAGTTTACATGTGTATGTGGAGATGTGTCGTTGTACTTTGGTGTATGCGAGTGTATTCATTATGTCTGTCTGTGTATGCGATAATGATTTCTATATACCTGTCTTTGTCGACGAGGAGGGAAAAGTAAACAGAGCGGGGAGCAGAAACTAACAAGCATTCTTATTGGTTCTCTCGCTTGCTCTTCCAACCAATCACACACCAGCTTTCAAACAAACAAGTTGCAGCAAGACACGCAATTTACTATAAACAAGAAAGAGACGAGGGACGGAGAGGGAAGTGGGAGGGAAAGAGTGTGTGAGATACGGAGATGGAAGAGGGAGTAGAAAAGAGAGAGAGAAAGAGAAGCAAACAAACAGACAGACAAACACACAAACGGAAAAAACAAAAAAAAACAAAACAGACAAACACAAGTAAGGCTGTCAGAGATCAGGAAGCATAGGAAATATGTAGATCTTATTACATGATAAAAAAAAAATCTTTGATGCTGTCATAGTCCAACTCCTGCTGGTGACATATTAACCCCCCTCCCCCTCCCCCACTCCCCAATACCCCTCTCTTCTATTGACTCGCATTCTCTCTTCCCTTCTCTCCTCCTCCTCCTCTTTCCCAATTTATTGTCTTTCCTCTTATCTCCTCTCGTTTATTCACACCTCTTTTTTGGCCTTTCTCTTTAACCCTCTCCTGCTT
>NW_020872510.1:212729-217729 GCF_003789085.1 Penaeus vannamei
GAATTCCGACATGGATTATTGGATTAATAGCAAGCCTATATACTGGTACTGAAAGTGCTGTAAAGCGTGGTGGGGGCCTGTCGAGCTTCTTTCCTGTTAACTCGGGAGTGAAGCAAGGCTGTGTCTTTGCACCAACACTTTTCAACACTTGCTTGGACTTGCTACTGGGCAGAACTACTATCCAAAGTCAGTGTGGAGTAACACTGGGCAATATCAAGGACACGGGCCTCGACTTTGCAGACGATGTTGCAATTCTATCTGAGTCTCTGGAATCTCTGGTATCGGGTCTTGGTGTATTGAGCAATGAGGCAAATCCCCTGTGCTTGCAGGTCTTCTGGACTAAGATCAAGAATCAGGATTATTATCATTATCATTGCTATCATTATTAACATTATCGTAATGATTATTATTGTTAATATCATTATTGTCATTATTGCAACTAGTATTACCATTCATATCATCATTAGTATCATCATCATCATCATCATCATCTTTTCTGGTGTTATTATTATGAACATCATTAACGTTAATCTCATTCTTATTCCTCTCCCCCTCTCTCTATTTCCGCTTTCTCCTTTCTTTCCTATTCTATGTTCGCAACACTAAGATATAGCATTGTCAATGTATATAAAAATCATTTGTTTTTTTGAAAGTAGTTTGATTATGAAACAAGCATTTTTTGTGGCTTTTTTTTTTTTTTTTTTTTTTTTTTTTTTTTGCTTTTGAAAAATTCGTCGATTCACATGAAAACTAAAACGAAAAAGAGAGTGGACATAAAAATCCTGCTCTGATAAACAATTTTTATAGACGTACCTGTAACTGAATACGAGAGCTTAGTATTTTGTTGATGGTCATTGATTTTCAGCGGAAGTCATACCTAAACCAAACTGGTTCATGTAACACAACCACAGCTAGATTAAAATTTGCATATATATATGTATATAAATAAGTGTATAATTGAATATATATATATATATAATATATATATATATATATATATATATATATATATATATATATATATATCTATATTACATATATATTTATGTATACATATATGTACATATATTATATATACATACATATATATATATATATATATATATATATATATATATATATATATATATATTATATATATATATATATATATATATATATATATATATATATATATATATATATATATATGTATATACAATAATGTATACATATATCATATATATATACATAGATGTGTATATATGTATATATCATATAATATATATATATATATATATATATTATATATATATATATATATATATATATATATATATATATATATATATACTTCAGAGTTTATTTTGACATCTAATTTACTTTTCCTTGAAGTCCTTAAAGCACAATGACATGCCTGGCTAACGAGAAGTTCCGGACTCTGATCCTCTTAAGACATCTTGGCTGTTATTCCACGTTTTGTACAGGAAAAAAACAATGCTATATTATGACATGACGGAGCAAAATCTTACTTAAATTTCTCTCATTCTTTCTTTTTTTATCTCTCTTTCCTTTTTTTTCTCTTTTTCTTTCTTTTTTTCTTTTTTTTTCTTTTTTCTCTTTTTCGTTCTTTTTTTTCTTTCGTTCTTTTTTTTTTCTTTCCTTCTTTTACTCTTTTTTCTTTTTACTTTTCTTTTCTCTTCTCCTTCTTTCCTTCTTTTTTCCTCTCTTTCCTTCTTTTTTACTCTTTCTTTCTATTTTACTCTTTCCTTCTTTTCTCTCTCTTTCCTTCTTTTGGTCTCTCTTTCCTCTCTTTTGCTTTAAGTATTGCTATCTTCATTATTAACGCCATGAACACGGTATCACTTTAAACAGGAAATACAAAAGTACAAGTATCAATTCATGGACACATACGTGCGTACGCATATACGAGAGAGAGAGAGAGAGAGAGAGAGAGAGAGAGAGAGAGAGAGAGAAGAGAGAGAGAGAGAGAGAGAGAGAGAGAGAGAGAGAGAGTGAGTGAGTGAGTGAGTGAGTGAGTGAGTGAGTGAGTGAGTAAGAGAGAGATTGACTGAGTGAGTGAATGAGAGACAGAGAGACAGATAGATAGGCAGATAGACACAAACACACACACACACACACACACAGAAAAAAAAACATATAAACAGATTTAATGATTAAAAAAAACACCAAAAAAACACACAAGCAGAAAATGAGAAGAAGCAACAGAATATAGGAAGGAGTTGAAAAAAAAAAGAGAATCTAAGCACACATGTTCGTGAAAGGGAAAGACTAGTGCAAAGAAGAAGAAGAAGGAAAAAAAGAGAAAGAACCAAAGGGAGTCTACATCACGGCCATGTTTACAAGTGGTCGAGTGTTTACATTAGCAAGAAAATACCGTTAACTTAATTTGATGCAGCGAGCGGCGTCTTTCGGGAGAAGGAAACACACACACACACGCGCACACAGCTGACGTAAACACACACACATATATACACACAACAGCACGTAAACACACACACACACACACAGCTGACAACACACACACACACACACACACACACACACAGCTGACCGTAAACACACACACACACACACACACAGCTGACGTAAACACACACACGCACACGCACACACACACAGCTGACGTAAACACATACACACACACACACACACAGCTGACGTAACACACACACACACACACACACAGCTGACGTAAACACACACACACATATATACGTATACACACACAGCGACAGCTAAACACACACAACATACACACAGCTGACGTAAACACACAGAACAACACACACACACACACACATACACACACAGCTGACGTAAACACAGACGTACATCACACACACATATATACGTATAAACACACACACACACAGCTGACGTAAACACACACACGTAACACACACACACAACAGCTGACGTAAAACACACACACATATATACGCACACACAGCTAATATACGTATACACACACACACAACACACAAGCGTGACACACACACACACACACACACACACACACACAGCTGACGTAAACACACACACATACAACGTATACAATATATCTATAATATATTTAAACGCTATATACATATATAATATATATGTCAATATATGATATGTAATGTGTGTGTATGTGTGTGTGTATATATGTTGTGTTGTGTTGTGTGTGTTGTTTGTTTGTGTGTGTGTATGTGTGAGTGTATGTAATTGTTTGCGGTGTTGTGTGCGTACGTGTTGTGTGTAATGTTTGTGCGTACGTGTGTCTGTGTATGTGTTACTGATAGCAATTTCTCAACTGTTTGCTCTAAACTTTCATGCACAAATTTCTAAAACAGGCCTTCAAAGCGTGTACGAAGAACCTGGCGGGGGTGGGGGGGGTGGGTGGGGGGGTGGGGGTGGAAGCGAAGCCATTGACTGAGAAGATCGACACAGGCACAGGTAGATGTCTATGAGAATAGGAAAGAAAGAAGTTATGTCTAAGAGAAGAAAGAGAGAAAGGAAGTTAATGTCTAAGAGAAGAGAATGTTGAGAGAAGAGAAAGAAGAAAAAGGAAGTTAATGTCTAGGAGAAGAGAAGAAGAAAAGGAAAAGTTAATGTCAAGAGAAAGAGAAAGAAAGGAAGTTAATGTCTAAGAGAAGAGAATGAGAAAGGAAAAGTTAATGTCTAAGAGAAGAGAAAGAGAAAGGAAGTTAAATGTCTAAGAGAAGAGAAGAGAAAGGAAGTTAATGTCTAAGAGAAGAGAAGAGAAGGAAGAAAGTTAATGTCTAAGAGAAAGAAGTTAGAGAAAGAAAGGAAGTTAATGTCTAAGAGAAGAGAAGAAAAGAAAGGAATTAAGTCTAAGAGAAAGAAGAGAAAGGAAGTAATGGTCTAAGAGAAGAGAAGAGAAGGAAGTTTAATGTCTAAGAGAAGAGAAAGAGAAGAGAAGAAGAGAAAGGAAGTTAATGTCTAAGAAAAAGAGAAGAAGAAAGGTAATGTCTAAAGAGAAGAGAAGAGAAGGAATAATGTTTGAAGAGAAGAGAAAAAGAAAGGAAAGTTAAGTCTAGAAAGGAATAGAAGAGAAAAGCGAAGTTAATGTCTAAGAGAGAGAAGAGAAAGGAAGTTAATGTCTAAAAGAGAAGAGAAGAGAAAGGAAGTTAATGTCTAAGAGAAGAGAAGAGAAAGGAAGTTAATGTCTAAGAGAAGAGAAGAGAAAGGAAGTTAATGTCTAAAGAGAAGAGAAGAGAAAGGAAGTTAATGTCTCAAAGAAGAAGAGAAGTAATGTCTAAGAGAAGAGAAAGAGAAAGGGAATGTTAATGTCTAAGTTTAATGTCTAAAGAAGAGAAGAGAAGGAAGTCTTAATGTCTAGAGAAGAATAGAAGAGAAAGGAAGTTAATGTCTAAGAGAAGAAAGAAGAGAAAAGGAAGTTAATGTCTAAGAGAAGAGAGAGAAAAGAAAGGAGAGTTAATGTCTAAAGAGAAGAGAAAGAAAAGAAGTTAAAGTAAGAAGAGAAGAGAAAGGAAAGTTAAAAGAGAAAAAGAAAGGAAGTTTAATGTCTAAGAAGAAGAGAAGAGAGAAGGAAGTTAATGTCTAAAAAAGAGAAGAGAAAGGAAAGGTTAATGTAACTAAGAGAAGAAGAGAAGAGAAAGGAAGTTAATGCCTGAAGAGAAAGAAGAGAAAAGAAGAAAAGGAAGTTAAGTGTTTAAGAGAAGAGAAGAGAAAGGAAGTTAATGTCTACAGAGGAAGAGAAAAGAAAAAGAAAGAGAAGTTAAAATGTCTAAGAGAAGAAGAAGGAGAAAGGAAGTTAATAGTCTAAAGAGAAGAGAAAGAGAAAGGAAAGTTAATGTCTAAGAGAAGAGAAGAGAAAGGAAGTTAATGTCTAAAGAGAAGAGAAGAGAAAGGAAGTTAATGTCTAAGAGAAGAGAAGAAGAAAGGAAAGTTAATGTCTAAGAGAGGAATAGATAAGAAAGGAAAGTTACATGTCTAGAGAAGAGAAGAGAAAGGAAATTAAATATCTAAGA
>NW_020872510.1:225229-237729 GCF_003789085.1 Penaeus vannamei
CTGGCACTGGCACTGGCCCTCGAGATCATACATCGGTTGAGTGACTTGTACTAATCACAGACGTTTTTTTTTTTTTTTTTTTTTATTTTTTATGTCCTTAAATTGGTTTATTGATTTCCGTTAATCTATTTTTGTGTCATGATTAATAATTATCGTCATCATTACATGCATTGATCGTGTTATCATAAATCATCGTGTTATCATAAATTATTGTTATAAATTATCGTGTTATCATAAATTATTGTTATAAATTATCGTGTTATCATAAATTATTGTTATAAATTATTATCATAAACGCCATGATCATTATATGGATCGTTGACGTCACAGTATTTCATCATTACTGTAATCATTGTTAATATTGTTTTTATTATATTTTTCTTCTCGCCATTATATAATTTCTTTATCATCTTTTTTCTTTTTCTTATTATCGTCAATTATCACTATTTATTTTACTTTATCTTTTATTTTATTTATTTATTTATTTTTTTTTTTTTTTTTTTTTTTTTTCGTCCATCTCCTTCTCTTCATAAATTGATTTCCTTCAATCCCCTCCTTTCTCTTTTCTCTTCTTCCTCCTTTATTCTCTTTTCCTTCCCTTCTTCATCTCTTTGATTTGATAAGTAACTTTTCCTCGACTCCTCCTACCGCCTTTCCGACCGCTGTAGGACCTTGATCGGGGGGGCCTCCTCTTCTTTTTCTCTTATTTGATTCCCTTCGTAGCATGTCATGATCGTCGGTTCGAGTAGAATGAAATACAAAGCTGAATTTTTGGTCGCTATTCCGCTCCTCCTCCATACCTTCTTCCACTATCACCTTTTGTGCCCCCGCTGACCCTCTCTGCCTCCTCGCCGTTATTCGAGCTCGTGTCCACAGATCATCACCGCGGACCAGCGGACGTTATGAGAGAGACCTGCCCCTGCGAGACCTCCTCCTGATCCTTGAGATGAGACGAGAGACGACGATCCTCGAGACCCTGACGCATTGAGATCCACTGATCGAAGCCGAAGACGCCAAGCCCTCCTCCGATCCTAGCGAGACGCCCTCCTTCTCCACTATCACCAGGACCGAACCTCGGCTCTCTTTCCCTTCNCTCCTACCTTCTCCTCCTCCTCCTCCTCCACCCACCCCCTCCTCTCACCCTCGGCATCACAAGTCACACTTCACAGACCGTTACGATATTGCCAAGACGTACAACGACCTCCCGCGCGAGCCGTTCGCAGCCACGACTTCGAAACGACTCGGTTCGCGGTGTTTTCTCGTCTTCCGAAAGCTGTTTTCGAACGACGCTCAAAGCTCTTCTCGGAGTCTATTTGAGTGAAGCGGTTATCTTGGATGTACTCTGTCTGTCTGTTTGTTTGTCTGTCGGTCTAATTCTCTCTCTCTCTCTCTCTCTCTCTCTCTCTCTCTCTCTCTCTCCTCTCTCGTCTCTCTCTCTTCTCTCTCTCTCTCTCTCTCCTCTCTCTCCTCTCTCTCTCTCTCTCTCTCTCTACTCCTTTCTCATTCACTCACTATACGCACACATTATTCTCTCAATCTCTAATCTCTCTTCTCTCTCTCTTCTCTCTCTCTCTCTCTCATCTCTCTCTCTATCTTCTCTATCTTTCATTCACTCACTCACTCACACACTTATTCACTCTCTCCTCTTCTCTCTTCTCTCTCTTCTCTCTCTCTCTCTCTCTCTCATTCTCCCCCTTCCCTCTTGATGCTTAAACAACCCCGAATCCTGTCGCAGCAATCTCCTTCCACTCCATCTTACTCTCTGGATCTTTTACATTTTCTTTTTTTCTTTTTCTTTCTTTCTTGATCTCCACTTGTTTTCCTTAAGAGTTCATTATCCATCGCTTTCTTCCTCTTTTATCGGTACGCCCCTTCCTCTGTCTCTCCTTTATTCTCCCGTTTGCTTACTCTTATGCTTCTTTTCATTTTGGCTTTTTTCTTCTCCTTCTTTCATCCTCTCCTTCTCGTTCCCCTTCCTTCATTACTTTTCACTTTTCCCCATTTCTCTTGTTCTCATTCACACCCACTCCTCTTCCTCTTCCTCTCTTCCTCCTCCTATTCCCCTTTCTCCTCTTTCCGTCCCAAGGAGTACTACATCACCCTTTTCACTTTTCTCCCATTTCTCTTTTCTCATTTCACACCCACTCCTCTTCCTCTCTTTCCTCCACCTATTCCCCTTCCCTCTACGTCCAAGGAGGTCTTTTCACTCCTTTTCCCCTATTTCCTCCTTTTTCTAACGTTTCACACTGCTCCACTCCTCACCCCCTCCTCTCCTTCCACCTATCCTTCTCCCTCTAACGTCAAGGAGGAAGCTCTACATCACCCTTTCACTTTTCTCATAATTTCTCTTTGTTCTTATTCACACCCACTCCTCTTCCTCTCTTCCTCCACCTATTCCCCTTCTCCTCTACGTCCCAAGGAGGTTCTACATCACCTTTCACTTTTCCCCATTTCTCTTGTTCTCATTCCCACCCACTCCTCTTCCTCTCTTCCTCCACCTATTCCCCTTCTCCTCTTACGTCCACCAGAATTTCATCACCCTTTCACTTTCTTCCCATTCTCTTTTCTCATTCACACCCACTCCTCTTCCTCTCTTCCCCACCTATTTCCCCTTTCTCCTCTCGCTCCCAAGGAAGTCTACATCACCCTTTCTCTTCTCCCTATTTCTCTCTGTTCTCATTCCACCCACTCTCCTCTTTCCTCTCTTCCTCCACCTTTTTCTCCTCTCGTCAAGGAAGGTCTACATCACCCTTCTTTTTTCCCATTCTCTTGTTCTCATTCACACCCACTCCTCTTCCTCTCTTCCTCCACCTATTCCCCTTCTCCTCTACGTCCCAAGGAGGTTCTACATCACCCTTTCACTTCTCCCTATTTCTCTTGTTCTCATTCACACCCACTCCTCTTCCTCTCTTCCTCCACCTATTCCCCTTTCTCCTCTACGTTCTAAGGAGGGTCTACACCAACCCTTTCTTCTTTCCCCTAATTTCTCCTTGTTCTATTCACACCCACTCCTCTTCCTCTCTTCCTCCACCTATTCCCTCTTCCCTCTTACGTCTATATGGAAGTTCTATCATCAACCCTTTGACTTTTCCTCAATTTCTCTTGTTCTTTATTTCACACCTACTCCTCTTTCCTCTTTCTCCACCTATTCCCTTTCCTCTACGTCTAAGGAGGGTCTACATCACCCTTTCTCTTCTTCACCTATTTCTTTGTTCTCATTCACACCCACTCCTCTTCTCTTCGTCTTCCTCCACCTCTCTTTTACACCCACCCTTTTCTCTTCGCTCGGTGTGGCAATACAGCACATTAACACAGGGTCATTTATTTAGGATTTTTTCTCTTCCTTTTTTATGGCTTGTCTTAAATGAATGGTTTTCTCTCTTTCCCTTCTTGTCTCTTTCGTCTCCTCTTCTTCTTTTCTTCGTCATAAGTGTTCGTTTTTTTATAGATTTCTATTGTTTTCTCTCTCTTTTATCTGTTTGTTTTGCTTGCGTGTAGCTTTGAACTTTCTCTTTCTCTTCGTTTTCCTATCCTTCGCTTTCCATTCCTCTTTTCCATCGTTCGTCATTTCTCTCTTTCTTTTTCTATTTTCTTCTTTTTCTTTCCCCTCTCGTTTCTTTATCCTTTATCCTCCCATTCTCTTTTCTCCCTTCCCCACCTCGTCGATTTTATCCTTTCTTTTCTCTTCCCTCTCTCCTTTCTCCCTTCCTCCCATCAACTCTTCCCTCCTTCTCTCCTCTCTCTCCTTCCCCTTCCTATTTTCTCCCCATCTTTCTATTCCCTCTCTCTTTCCTCCCCTTCCCCCTCATTTTTCTCTCTCCCTCCTTTCCCTCCTATCTCTCTTTTCTCCCCTTCCCATTTTCCCTCCCTCCTTTCCCTCCCATCTCTCTTTTCTGCCCTCCCTTCATTTTCCTCCCCTCCCCTCTCTTCTCTCCCCTCCCCTTCTCTCCTTCTCCCCCTTCATTTTCCTCCCCTCCCCTCCTTCTCTCCCCTCTTCTCTCTCTCCCTCTTCTCTTTCCCCTCTTCGCGAACAACCCATTCCCTTATCGTTTCCCTCGCCTCTCTACCTTTCCCCTTCCTCGCAGGGTAACTTTAGTTAATGACAAGACAGCTATTACACCTTACAACTACCGACCATGGCCACCCAGGTCCTCCCTTTTCCCCTGTTCTCTAAATGCCTTTTCTCTCGGCGGGGGAAAAATATGGTTTATTTCCTCCTTGGTTTGTTTCGTTCCTGTTTCTCTCTGTGTTTGTTTCTGTGTGTGTGTGTGTGTGAAGGTGTGTGGTGTGTTGGTGTGTGTGTGTGTGCTGTGGTGTTGTGTGTGTGTGTGTGTGTGTGTGTGTGTGTGTGTTGTGTGTGTGTGTGTGTGTGTGTGTGTTGTTGTCTTTTTGGGTGTTGTTTCTTTTCTACTCTTCTTTTTTTTTTTTATTTATCATTCTCTTATTCTTTCTATTTTCTTTCTCCTCTCACCTCTCTTCTCTCTCTTCTCTCTCTCTCTCTCTCTCTCTCTCTCTCTCTCTCTCTCTCTCTCTCTCTCTCTCTCTCTCTCTCTCTCTCTCTCTCTCTCTCTCTCTCTCTCTCTCCCCATTCATTTTCTCTCTCCCTTTATCCGCAACACATTTGCCATATTTTTACTTGCAGTTCCCAGCGTGCAACATCTTCAGTGAGGTTCCTGTTAACGCAAAATGTTTATTCCGACCAAACATCGATTTTATGTAAATTACGCATTTCCCTTATTGCTAATCAACGAATTCAATCAGGATAATGATTATAATGTCTTATTTTCCCTTCTTCTATTCCCCCTTTCGTTTCTTTCTCTTTCCTCTTCCTCTCTCTCTCTGCTTTACTTCTCTTTTAATTTTCCCCCTTTCGCTTCCATCTCCCTTATCTCTCTCTTCGTCCCCTCTCTCTGTCCTTTTTTTTTCCCTCTCATTTCCCTTCCCCCTCTGTCAACCCCTCTCCCATCTTTCCCTTTTCGTCCCTCCCCTCATATCCCTGTTTTCTGTACATCGCTCAGTCCTTTCCTACGCATTTTCTCTCTCTTTCGTGTCTCTTATCTTTCTCCTCCCCTTTTCCCTATTTCTCTTCTCTGTTTTTATTATCCCTTTCTCTCCCTCAACTTATCCGCTTTAGACACAAAGTACACATCCACCCTCCCCCCCCCACAACCCCCTTTCCGAATCCCCCTTCCTAACCCACCCTGAAACCCCATCCTACCGCCCACCTCTGACCACTCACCCCCCCTCCTCCGTCTCTCCCACAACCACTCTATCCCCCCACTATTTCCTCATTTCTATCCCCACCACAAAACCCCCCTTCCATCGTCCCCTAATCCTGCCCCCACCCCCACCACCGACCCCAAATCTGTCCCCCACCCCATTCCATATCCTACCCCCCCCCCACAAACCCCCCATCCTCACACAACCCCCCCGCCTGGCCTTCCCTCAGAGGTGACCAACAAGTCGCCTTCGTGATTTTAAGAGCCGTTAAATCCAATATCAAAATTATCCAGACCTTCGTCCTCTCTCTCTTTCTTTCTCTCTTCTCTTCTCCTTCCTCTCTGTCTCTCCGTCTAGTGTTCTCCGTCTCTGTCTCTCTGTCTCCTGTCTGTTCAATGTCATCATCTCTCTTAACTTTATCTCTCTTTCTTTTCTTTCTTTTCTATTCTTTCATCTCTCTCTTCCTCTCTCTCTCTCTCTCTTCTCGTCTCTCTCTCTCTCTCTCTCTCTCTTCTCTCTCTACTCTCTCTCTTCTCTCTCTCTCTCTTCTCTCTCTCTCCGTCTCGGTCTTCTGTCTTTCCCTCTTTCTATTCTCTGTCTCCGATTCTCTCTCTCTCTCTCTGTCTGTCTATCTGCCTGTCTGTCTCTCTCTGCTCTGCCTGTCTCCTCTCTCTCTGACTGTCTCTCTCTCTCTCTCTCCTCTTCTCTCTCTCTCTCTCTCTCTCTCTCTCTCTCTCTCTCTCTCTCTCTCTCTCTCTCATCTTCTCTCCTCTCTCTCTTTCCCTCTCTCTCTCATGCATTCATCCGACTTCACATTTTCTTTTTCTTTTCAAAAAACTTTCAAAAAAGAGAGTTGAAATTTTTTTTTCATTCGATCTTATAGAATTATCTTTTTCTTCTTAGTTTATGACAGTGAGATGAGAGGGGGGGAGGGGGTGAAGTGAGGTGGGGGGGGGGTGAGAGGAGGTCGACTTTCCTTCGTTAAATCGACTGTCGTTTTGGTTGTGATTATAAACCGTCATTGTTGTTATTTGCTGTTATCATTCTTATCAGTTCGCATTTCAGCTGACTTGGCTGTTGTAATGTACAGATTAGAAGTGCGTTTGTTAGCATCGTTTTAGCGTCGTATCCTTTATCTTATTGTTACTTTATCAGCTAATCAAATACATTATCAGTGTTTTTTTCATCATTTAATCTCAATTAGAGAGAGAAGACAGACAGACAAACAGAGAGAGAGAGAGAGAGAAAGAAAGAAGAGAAGGAAGAGAGAGCAAAAAGAAAGAGAAAGAAAAATAGAGAAAGAAAGAGAGAGAGAGACAGAGAGAGATAAAGATACAAAGAACAAACAATCCTAAAACGGCAACAACACGACAAGAGACGAAAGCGACGAAACGACAAAATCAAGGTGTTTTATATTTTTATTTTTTCATTTCTCAAGGTGTTTTATATTTTTATTTTCTTATTTCTCCTCAGACGTATTCAGATTTCTCACTCCACTCCAATTTCAGACAGGACCTTTTCCGCGTGTGTCTGTGTCTGTCTGTCTGCTTGTCTGCTTGCGGTCTCCTCACTATCGTCTATCAAACGACCCCCCCCCAACCCCAACCCCCCGCCCCCCATCCCCACCACCCACCCCCTCACCCCTCAGTTTTGTCTGCTTGTCTGTCTGTCTGTTTTTTTTTTCGGGGTTTTCTGTTCTTGCTCTAACTTCTGTTTGTTATTGATTCTTTAGTTTGTATCTTCTTTCTTTTCTCTTTGGGTGTATCTGTCTGTCTATGTGGTCTGTCTTCTGTCTGTTTTTTCTGTCTGTCTGTTATCTGTCTTATCTATCTGTCTGGTCTATATTATCTGTTTATCTGTCTGTCTGTCTGTCTGTCTGTCTGTCTGTCTGTCTGTCTATCTGTCTGTCTATCTATATATCTGTCTGTCTGATGGTGGTTCTGGTGTTCTTGGTGTTCTTACTGCCCTGTCTGTACCGTCCCCTCCCCACCCCCTTTTCCCCAGACAACACGCCCAACTAGCTCTGACTACCTCCCCACCCCCCACCCCCTTTCTCCACGGCCAGCTAAGGCCGACAAGAGAGAAAGAGAGCAAGCGAGAAATTAAGAGAGAGAAGAGAGAGAATTGAGAGAGGAGACGAGAGAGAGAGAGAGAAGGAGAGAGAGACGAGAGGAGAGAGAAGAGAGAGACGAGAGACGAGAGAGACGAGAGAGAGAGAGAGAGAGAGAGAGAGAGAGAGAGAAGAGAGACAGAGAGAGCTGAGAGAACAGAAATGAGAAAGAGAATGAGAGAATAATCCCCGCTCCTTCACGTTTTACTCCTTTTATCAACCTTTCTTTGTTATGTTTTGATTCGCTTTCTTCCCCTTGCCTTTGTTCTTTTCCGCCTTTTTCTTGCTAATATCCTTTTTATCCATTTCCTCTCTTCCCTATTCGTTCTTGCTCTCTCCCCGTTGCCACTGGGCTTGCAATAGCAAAAGGCGGCGCGAAGACCCAGCTGCAAGAAGGGGGGGAGGGAGGGGGAAGGAGGAGTGGAGGGAGGAGGAGGAGGAGGGAGGAATTAGGAGTCAGAGGAGTCAGAGGAGGAGGCAGAAGGAGGAGTAAGAGGCAGGAGAGGAAGAGGAGTAGGAGTAGGAGTCAGAGAAGGAGGAGGAGGGGGAGGAGGAAGAGGAGAAGAATTAGGAGTCAGAGGAGGAGAAGGAAGTAGGAAAAGGAGGATGAGGAGGAGTCGAGTAGGAGTAAGAGGAGGAAGAGGAAGTGAGGAGTAAGAGGTGGAGGAGGAGGAGAAGAATTAGGAGTCAGAGGAGGAGGAAGGGGAGGAGGCAGAGAGCAAGTGGCCGGGCCTTGTTATGTTCCTTTATGTCCTTGTTTTGTACTTGCTGTTCATGTATATGTGTGTGTCGTGTGTTTGCTGTGCGATGGAGAGGAGGAAGAAAGAGGAGAGGAGGAAGAAAGAGGAGAAAGAAGAAAAAGAGATAGGAGAAAGAGGAGAGGAGGAAAGAAGAGAGAGGAGGAAAGAGAGAGAGGAGAAGAAAGGAGAGGAGAAGAAAGAGGAGAGGAGGATGAAGAAAGAGGAGAGGGAGGAAGAAAGAGGAGAGGAGAAGAAAGAGGAAAGGAGGATGAAAGAGGAGAGAAAGAGAGGGAGGAAAGAGGGAAGAGAAGGCGTGAATAGACATGATAATCAGGAAATAATAATAAATAATAAATGGAGCATACGTGGATAGCCATGAAATCAGGAAATGATAATAGATAATATATAAATGATAATCATGTAAAGTAAACTAATATATTCTCTCTCTCTCTCTCCTTCTCCTCTCTCCCTCTACTCCTTCTTCAACTATCCTTCTTTCCACTCAATTTCACGCAAATAAAATCAATAACAAAGAATACCAAAGCAATGAGGAATAAACGCATCTGAACAAGACGAAGACAAAACAATCCTTTCATTTTTTTCTCTTTCTTTCTTTCTTTCTTTCTTTCTTTATTTATTTATTTCTAAGCCCGGTCTTATAATCTTCTCATTTATTTCTATTCATTTATTTATTTAATTTTATCTGATTTTTTAAGGTCCGAGTTTATAAACTTCTCCTCTTCTCCTCCTCCTCCTCCTCCTCCTCCTCTCTATTTTTCTTATTATTCTTTTTTACACTCTGCGTCTCATGAACGACCGAGGCTGGAAATACAGAACTAACCAATAATTATACCGGCACTTTTGGCACCTCGTGGCAAACTCTTTGACACATGATGTATTACACCGTAAGAAACGAGAGAAAAACAACAACAACAGAAAAGGGATTAGAGGATAAGAGAGCTAAAAAGGAGAAAGCAAACGAAAGAAGGCAAAAAGAACAGATAGAAATAGAGAGAAAATACCCATTAAAACAAACAACAAGAACAACAACAAAAAATGAATAAAAAATAGAATAAAATAAAAAATAAAAACAGAAAGGGAACAACACGGAAGAAAAAAACAACAACAGAGGGTATAGGAAGAGAGTAGAGGATGGGAGAGATAAAGAAGAAGGAATAAAGTAAAGAACGATAAAACAAATAGAGAAACACACCACAGACAAACAAAAATACACGGAGAGCAAACACGCGAGCACGAAACAGAAAAAAAAGAAAAAAAAAAGCAAATTTACAAAACAAGACGAAAGAAAACTCCCACCACACCCAACCCAACCTCAGAAAAAACGTTGACCAAGAACACACATACACAAACACACACACACACCCCACACACACACACACACAACACATACACACAAACACACAACGCACCAAGCACACTACAAAAAAAACCACATATACACACAGCACACAAAATAACAAACAAAAAAAAAAAAAAAAACACACACACACACAACAGACACAAATACAAAACAACACACAAAACACACACAGCCACAATACAAAACATAAACACACACACAGCACAATAAAAACACACACAACACAACAAACCACATAAACAACACACACACAACACACCTCACACACACAACACACACACGAGACACACACACAGCCACAATACAAACACACAACACACACACCACACACCACCACCACACACACAGACAGCCATCAATACAAAAACAACACACACACACACACACACAACACACAGCCCAATAATACCACGGAGTCGAAAACGTACACAAACCGACCGAATCTCAGAATTAAAAGCGGTGTGCAGAGAGACCAAACCCGTTGACGNTGAGGGCACGTCGACGCCGCCGTCCATAAGAAACAGGCCTTGCGTGGTTTTTATTCTCTGGAGTGGAGGGGGAGAGGAGGAAGAGGAGGAAAGAGGAGGTAAGGAACGGTGCGGAGGAAGGAGGAGAGGAAGGGAAGGAGGGAAGGAAAGGAGAGAGGGAGGGAGGGAAGGGAGAGGGAAGAGAGAGAGGGAGGAAAAGGAAGAGAGGGAGCAAGAGGAGGAAGAGAGAGAGGGCAGGGGAGGGAGGAGAGAGAGGAGGAGGGAAGGAAGGGAGGGAGGAGGGAGGGAAGAGAAGAGGAGAGAAGGAATAAGGGAGAGAGGAAGGAGGAAAGGAGAGAGAGAGAGAGAGAGAGAGAGAGAGAGAGAGAGAGAGAGAGAAGCGAGAGAGAGAGAGAGAGAGAGAGAGAGAGAGAGAGAGAGAAGAGAGAGAGAGAGAGACAGACAGACAGACAGACTAAATCAGTATCCGTGTTATTGCCACGCGATTTCTAAGCATCCGGCCCAGAGCATTATCCAAACACGCTGAGACTTTTCGAATCAAATGAACGCGGGAATGAAGAAGGAGATGATAAAACTGAGGAGAAGGAAGAGAGGACGAAAGGAAAGGAAATGATGAAGACGTCGACAGGAACTCGCAATAACGAAGGGAAAAAAAAGAAAAAGGAAGAGAAACCAGAAACGCAAGGAATTAAGGACACGGAAGAGGGAGAAGAGATGATAAGAAAAGAATAAGACATAAGAAGAGGGAGACGAGGAGAGAATTGGAAGCCATGACCTTGTAAATGGTGCGAGAGGTGAATACAGAAAAAGACGCTTTGAAGTTGAGTGCATGAAATAACACCGGTAAAGAGGGGAACCAGGAGAGAGGCCGATATAGAAGAGGGAAGGAATGGAGGAAAAAGCCACACTAACTAGTTATCTCTCTCTCTCTCTCTCACTCTCTTCTCACTCTCTCTCTCTCTCTCTCTCTCTCTCTCTCTCTCTCTCTCGGTCTCCTCTCCTCTTCTCTCTCTCTCTCTCTCTGCTCTCTCTCTCTCTCACGTCTCTCTCTCTAAGTCTGTCTTTCACTCTCTCCTCCTCTTTCCTATCCCCCCCTCTCTCTTCTCTTCTCTCTCTCTCTCTCTAATAATATTATATACATTATATAATATATATTATATATATAGTATATATACAGTACATATATATATATATATATATATATATATATATATTATATATATATATATATATATAGTATATATTATGATATATATATGGCAACGGCCTGTTACCATGCACTAGAAGCCGCAGTCCTTCCCGACCGCCTCCACGTGATCAATACTTCCGCAATTATTCTGAATGACGCTCGTAAAACAACATCAACAATAAACACAAGACAATTATTACGTAAAAGGGTAGTTTTCACCAATCGAGGGAAGAGAGAGAGAGAGAGAGAGTGAGAGAGAGAGCAGAGAGAGAAGGGAAGGGGAAAAACAATCTTTTAGTTCCCCTTTTTGAATGGGTTTTCTCCCTCCCTCCCTTCAATTTTTTTTCTTCCTCTCTTTTATTTTTTTCTCCTGTTTCATCGGTTTTTGGCTTTTACCTGGGGACGCGGCTGGGGCTCCCCCCCCCCCCCGTTCCCTCCTCCACCCCACCTATCTGCACCTGCCGTCGTTCCCTCACAACCGATAAAACCTTCTTTTTTCATTCTCTTTTTTCTCTCACCCTATCCTTTTCGCTTTCTTTCACTTTTCCGTTTCGTTGGTTTCCATCTTTCTTTTTATGCTTTCCGGTTCTGTTTTCTAGGTATCTCACTCTTATTCGTTCTTTTTTTCTCTCTTCTCTTCTCGTTCTCGTTTCTCTTCTCCATTCTCTCGTCTCTCTCTCTCCCTCTCTCTACCTCTCTCTTCTCCCTCTTCTCTCTCTCCCAACCATCCTGCCTTCCCCTCTCTTTCCTTACCTCGTTCTTCCTCGATTCAATCCCCTTTTTCCCTCAATTCATACCCTTTCCCTCCCCCTCCCCCCCTGCCCCCACCTTTCTCTCCATCACCCCCCCTCCCCCCCCAGCATACAAGGTGTCTATGCGTGGGCGGGGGCGATCGGGTCGTCATAAATTCCGGGCGCTTTAAATTGGCGGAGTGAGTGGGCGCAAGGTGTGAAACGAGGGGGAGGTGGGAGGAGGGGAGGGCGGGAGGGAGGGAAAGGAGGGGAAGGGAGGGGGAGGGAGGGAGGGAGGGGGGGAGGGAGGGAGGGAGGTCCGTGGGTGGGAGGGAGGTACGTGGGAAGGAGTGAGTGAGTGAGGGAAGGAGAGAGGGAGGAAGGGTTGGGAGGGAGAGAGAGAGAGAGAGAGAGAGAGAGAAGAGAGAGAGAGAGAGAGAGAGCGAGAGAGAGAGAGAGAGAGAAGAGAGAGCGAGAAGAGAGAGAGAAAGCAAGAGAGAGAGAGAGAGAAAGAAGAGAGAGAGAGAGAGAGAGAAGAGAGAGAGAGAGAGAGAGAGAGAGAGAGAGAGAGAGAGAGAGAGAGAAAGCAAGCGAGCGAGCGAGCGAGAGAGAGAGAGAGAGAGAGAGAGAGAGAGAGAGAG
>NW_020872510.1:261729-274229 GCF_003789085.1 Penaeus vannamei
CAAACAAAAAAAATGCAAGCAAACATAAAAACAAAAAACATCAGAGACATGAAAAAATATATGTCGATGATAAAAAGAATGTAAACAGAAAGATAAAAATATTTAAGGAGAAAAGTTAGAGGAAGGGAGAAAAGGGGTTTGGAAAGAGAGGAAGAGGAAGCGAGGAATAAGGTGAAACGGGGGTGAAGAGGAGGAAGGAAGGGAAGTGAGGGGCGATAAGCATTAGGGAATGAAAGAAAAGTAAAAAGAATGAGAAGAAAAGAAGCAAAAGAAATAGAGATGAACAGAAGATAGTAACGAAGATGATAATATATATATATATATATATATATATATATATAATATATATATATATATATATTATATATATACACACACACACACCACATATATATATATATATATTATATATATTATATATATAAATATATATTATATTATATATATATATATAGTATAGAGAGAGAGATGAGAGAGAGAGAGAGAGAGAGAGAGAGAGAGAGAGAGAGAGAGAGAGAGAGAGAGAGAACTAGGAGAAGAAAAGAGAAAAGAGAGATGGAGAGGTAGGAGAGAGAGTCACAGAGAGGTAGAGAGAGAGAAGAGAGAGAGGAAGGAGAGAGAGAGAGAGAGAAGTGAGAAGAGTGAAGAGAGAGAGAGTGAGAGCGAGGAGAGGAGAGAGAGAGAGAGAGAGAGAGAGAGAGAGGAGACGAAGATGAGAGAGACAGAAAGCTAGAGAGAAAAGGATGGAGAGAGAAGAGCAGAGAGAGAGAGAGAGCGGAAACAAGCTTTAGTCATAAAGCAATTTGCTGGTTTGACGCAGATCGTTAGGCGGGTCAGCGGGTGAAGCCCAACGGACAAACTTTCCACCTAAATCCGAAGCTGCTCTATAGAAAGGGGAATTGATTTTCGAATTGGCAACCCCTCTCCCGTCTTCTCCTATTCCCCCTCTCCTTGCATTATCTCATTTCTCTTTCTCACTCTTTCTCTGTCTGTTTTTTTTTCTTGCTCGGTCTAACGTTTTCCTTTTCCTTATCTCTCAATCCTTTTTTTTCTTCTTTTTCTTCTTTCTTCTTCTCTCTTCTTCTTCTTCTTCTTTCTTCTTCTTCTTCTTCTTCTTCTTCTTCTTCTTCTTCTTCTTCTTCTTCTTCTTCTTCTCCTCCTCCTCCTCTTCTTCTTCTTCTTCCTCGTCTTCTTCTTCTTCTTCTTCTTTTTCTTCTTCATCTTCTTTTTCTTCTTACTCTTCTTCTTCTTCTTCTTCTTGCTCTCTTTCTAATTTCTCTTTCGATCTAAATAACAACGTATATCTATTAAACTATATTTTGTACCATATATTGACTTCTATTTATATGTTTGTATCTACATAATGATGTGTGTATATGGAATTCTATAAATATATCATTGCATACACACGTGGCGATAAGAAATAGATAAATAGATGAATAATAACAATTTAAAAGTACTGAAATAATATAGATGAATCTACACGGAAGCTTGAGTATTTTTTTCTCTCTTTCTTTTTCTTTTATTTTCTCTGATTAAGACGTTTCAAAGGCGTTATTGAGGATGAGGTCTGGCGGGAGATGAAACGAAAGCTCACTCTCTTTGTCTCTCTCTCTCTCTCTCTCTCTCTCTCTCTCTCTCTCTCTCTCTCTCTCTCTCTCTCTCTCTCTCTTCTCTCTCTCTCTCTCTCTCTCTCTCTCTCTCTTTCTCTTTCTCTCTTTCTCTCTTCTCTCTCTCCACACACACACACACACACACACACACACATATTTATATGTACATATATATAATATAATATATAATATATATATATTTATATATATATATAATATATATATGTATTATAATTGTAAATATATATGATATATATATAATATATATATATATATATGTATATAGATAAAGAAGAATAGGAGATAGGTGCTAAGGAGGGGTGGGACCAGGGACGATGAGCGGACGCGCCCGCGCCTCAAGACGAGGCAGCCCGTACGCGCAGGGACACGTCCGCGGGCGAGCGTAGACGAGCAGGCCGAGCGTAACACACGCGGACCTCACGTCCCGCGCCGCGACAAGGCAGCACCGGAACGCCACTACCACGCCGCCGGCGCACACACGAGGCATCGCACGTGGGGGCAGGAGGGCGGCGGGTCGAGGGGGGCGGGGCGGCGGCGGGGGTGGGGGGGGAAAGAGCGGGAGGGGGTATTTTCTATTGGTATGGGGTAGTATTTTGTCTTTTCTATCATTTGGTTTTTTTTTTTTTTGATCTTTGGTAGTTTCGGATTTACATAATGTGTTTGTTGTCGTGTGTATCATATATAAGTTATAATATATATATATTATAATTATATAATAATTATATATATATGTGTGTATATGATATATATATATATATATACTTTATATATATAATGTGGTATAATATTTATTATTTAATTATATTTATACCATATATATATATATATTATTACTGTTTTTAATATATATTATTTTATTATATATGATATATAGATGATAGATGGATGAGAGAGATGATTTTATGATTATGTAGTAGTTATTGAATTATGAGACATGAATAAATGTTTAGTGTACAGTTTGATTATTATATAAGTTTTGATTTTTTATTTTTTTGTATATCATATATGATATGGTTGGTGGTGGGGTGTGGGTTTATATATATTATTTATAGTATATATATATATAATATTAATATTATTATATATATATATAATTATATATAATTATTATAGTATATATATGTGTAATATAATATATATATATATATATATATATATAAATATATATATATATATATATATATATATACATACCTAGCCTTCGAAGACCCTGTCACGCAGACATAATCACGACAGAACGCTAGCGACATCTGAGCGTGACAAAACGTAACGCTTCGAATGACACTCAGGAATCACACCCTTGAGTTGTCACGTGATCGAGTGTGCGTCCTGTGAGTTCATTCTGTCTTGTATTTACTATGATCGTTCTTGTTATCACTGTCCTTCCGTGATCATCATTCTTGTTTTCATTGTTTCTTATCATTATGATTGTTATTACTATTATTATTACTTTTATTAGTATCATCGTATTATCATATTTCATTATTATATATTATTATTATTATTATTATTATTATATTACTATTATATTATTATTATTTTTATTATTATTACTATTATTATTATCATTATTATTACTATTATTATTATTATCATTATTATCATTAATATTGTTATTATTATCATCATCATCATTATTATTATTATCATTAATAATACTTTAATTTATTATCATTATCATTATTATCATTATTATCATTATCATTATTATCATCATTATTATCATTATCATTATTATTAGTACTACCACTATTCCAATAATCATTCCTCTTATTATCATTACTGTTGTTATTGCTATTGTTATTATTGTTATCAATATTATTATTTATTATCGTTGTTACTATCATTGTTATTATAATCGTTGTTATTATAATTATCATTATCATTATCATCATTAGTATTATTATCAATATTGTTATCAATATTATCATAATAATAATAATTACTACTATCATCATTATCATGAATGTTTTTTATCATTATGATAAAAAATTATTATGATAATGATGCTAATAATGATAATGATAATGATAATGATTATGATAATGATAATGATGATAATGATAATAGTAATGATAATAATCATAATACTAATAATAATGTAATAGTAATAATGATAATAACAATAATCATATAATGATAACAGTAATAATGATGATGATAGTGAAGATGGTGATAATGAAGATGACAATTAAAAAACAAACATGAGAAACAAACTTGATAATTAATTCTAAGTTAGTAAAATGCAAACGACATAAACGGTCTTGCAAAACAATAATTATGATGATGAAAAAAGGTAAGTAAAGTGGTTCATTATTTCATATTAATCTTAAAAAAAAAAAAAAAAAACGATCTAAACTAAAAAAAAAAAAAAAAAAAATGAAACTCTAGCCAAGAATTACTAAAAAAAAAAGAAAAAAAAAAAAAAAGTCCGAAATAAAAAATAAAGTTTTCCACACAAACTTACATCAAAAGCAAAGGAAGCAACTGAAAAGAAGACGGGAGGAAGAAAAAACATGAGAAAAGCAAAGAAAGGTACGTGAGCCTGCAGACTTCGGACTTGATGTCAAAGAAGGACTGAAAAGAAACAGTGGGACGTTGAAGGGCATGGGGTGGACCCGAAAGCAGCAAGAGCCGGAGTAGTTTTTAAGGCTTCTATATCCATTTTATTGTTGTAAGGAAGGTTGTAGTATGTTATGTTGTTTTTTTTGTTATTTTGTGAAGTTTGTTAGGGTGTGAGGTTTTTTTAAGATTTAATTGATTTTTATTTGTTTAATTATTTCTTTTCAATGTTATTATTACAGTAGTTTATCATTCATTGATATTATTATATTAGTATGAATATTCATTGATATTTTTTATTTTTATATATTATATTTATTATCATTGTTATTATTATTATATTTATTATCATTGTTATTATTATTACCATTTATAATTTTTATCTCTGTTCATTATTATTTTCAACATTATCATTAACATTACTGCTATTATTATTACTATCATTAACATAATCACCATTATTATCATACATTCTTTGTCATTACCATAATTCCTCTCTTTCATGATGACGTTTATTACACAGAAATAAAAGGCAGAGGTTCGGTGTAAGCGTTGTGTAACGAGTCAGAGAATGACGCTTGTTCTTTGTTATACCTTCCCTTGTTCACATTTTTTATTCTTTGATAACACAACGAAATGGACTGTTCGTAAATATGATTGATATGGGCTCTCCTTAACATGTTATCCATCCTTTAAAAAAAATCTGTGATTATTAGACAGCTGCAAAATGTATGGGTGTAGTATACACATACGCATGCACACAACACACATACATACAGATACATACATGCATATACATATATATATATATATATATATAATATATATAATATAATATATATAAATATATATATGTGTGTGTGTGTGTTGTGTGTGTGTGTGTGTGTGTGTTGTGTTGTGTGTGTGTGTGTGTGTGTGTGTGTTGTATGTATGTATAATGTAACATGTGCCTGTGAATGTAATTAGCCTAAAGGATCCCCTCTATAACTATCCTTATAACATCCCCATATAAAGTGCCTTCAACAGATACAAAATACCCATATGCCATCCCTATATATACTAACGACATAAATCTACTCGAACAACATCCCTCTATAACTAGCCTTGTAACAACCAACCCCCCCTGTCCCCCCCTATAAACTAGCCTTATAAAAAAAACTTACCGTCCCCCCTTCCACCCTCCCCCCTATAACTAGCCTTATATAAAAAACAAACTTGCGTCCACCCTATCCCCCTCCCCCCTTATAACTAGCCTTGTAACAACCCCTTTGCCGCCCCCCTATCCCCCTCTCCCCCTCTCCCCTAGCTTATAACAACCCTTACCGTCCCCTATCCCCCCCCTCCTCCCTTTCCCCCCCTCCTCCTCTCCCTCCTCTCCAACCCTTTAACCCTCCCCTCCCCTCCTCCCTCCTCCCCCCCCTCTCCCCTCTCCCTCTCCTCCCTCTCGCTCCCCTCCTCTCCCCCTCCTCTCCCCCCTCCTCCTCTCCCCCTCCCTCCTCCCCCCCTCGTCGCGTCCCTGCATACCAACCACTTCGAGCGACTCTTGACAAAAGTGGCGCAGCAGGGTGGTGGTAGCAAGGGGAAGCCGCAGCTGACAGGGTCGAATTACAGGGCACGCGAGTAAGTACGTCTTTTTAGATATTTTTTTTTTTTTTTTATTTTTTATTTTTTTTTTTTTTTTTATTTTTTTTTTTTTTTAGGTTTTTGGTGTCTTTTTATATCACTGTTTTTTTTTGGGTTTATTCTTTCCTTTTCTTTGGTTTGGTTTTTGTGTTTGTTTATTATTGTTTTCTTTTTTTTTCTTTTTATTATTATGTTTTAATGGTGAATTCAGTCTTTATAGTTTGGGATTTGCTTTACACCCTTTTTAATATCTTTCTCTCTCTCTCTCTCTCTCTCTCTCTCTCTCTCTCTCTCTCTCTCTCTCTCTCTCTCTCTCTCTCTCTCTCTCTCTCTCTCTCTCTCTCTCATAATGATAATAATGGTAATGCTAATAATGATAATGATGCTAGTAATGACAATAATAATCATCATAATAAAGAAAATAATGCTAATAATGATATTGATAAGGATAACAACAACAACAATAATGATGATAGTAATAATGACAATGATAATAAAAGTAATAATAACGATAACATTGGCAATGAAAATGATTATAATAACAATAATAAAGACAGTAGTAATAATTGTAATAATAATGATAATGATAATAATAATAATAATAATAATAATAAAAATAATGATAATAATGATAATAATGGTGATAGCATTGATAATGATAATAATGATGATAATATATCGTTAATAGTAATGATAGTAGTTAGAATAATAGTAGTAATAAAAATAATAACATAAATGATAGCAATAATATCATAAAAAAGTTATCCTGTTAACCAATGAACAAATAAACAAGCAGTACCCAAAACATAACCCTGGAGGAGGTAATAATGATGATAAAAGTAGTAATAATAAGCATAATGATGAGGATAGTGATGATAACAATATCAATAATAATTGTAATAACAGTAATAATAATGACAATGATAATAATAACAATGATAATAATAATAATGATAATGATAATGATAATAATAAATGAATAATAATAATAATAATAAATAATAATAATAATAAAATAATAATAAATAATAATAATAATAATAATAATAATAATAATAATAATAATAATAATAATAATAATAACAACAATAATAATGGTAATGATAATGATGATAATAATGATGATGTTGATAATAATGATGGTGATAATATTAATAATGACAAAAATAATTATAACAATAATGATAATAGTAACTTTAATAGTAATGATAATAACAATAATGAATGGAAAAATACTCTACCGGGCTGATAAAAGAAAAACAAAAACAAAAAAACAATGTGAAACTAGATTAATAATGACAACGATGGTGATGATAATGATATCATTGATGATAGTGATAATGATGATAATAATGATAACAGTGAGGGTAATGATATAAGAAACAATAATAAATTCGGAAGTAGGCCTATACATAAGATTGATTTAATGTATGTTCTTTGTCTATTATTTTTCTATCTCATTTCATCTATTTCCTATCGTAGCTCTTTTCTTCCTTCGCTTTTATTTCTTTTATTTTTCTTCCTCTTCTTCCATCTCTTTAATATTCTTTTCTCTCCTTGTCTCTCCTCCCCCCTCTTCTCCTTGTTTCTCATATTCTCCTCTCTTTTCTTCTCATACGCTTTTCTTCTCTTCTCCTCTTTCCTCTTCTTTTTCATTTTTTTTTTTTTTTTTTTTTTTTTTGTGTGTGTGTGTGTAATAAATCCGGTAACTTACAATCCCTCTCCCCCCCTCCCCCCCCCCCTCCCCCTCGTGCCGTTGCTATTGGCGCCCAAACTGTCACAAGCCTCGTTGGTTCTTAATGTAAATCTCATTCGCTCTCTCTCTCCTCTCTCTCTCTCTCTCTCTCTCTCTCTCGCTTCTCTCTCTCTTCTCTCTCTCTCTCTCCTCTCTCTCTCTCTCTCTCTCTCTCTCTCTCTCTCTCTCTCTCTCTCTCTCTCTCTCTCTCTCTCTTTTCTTCTCTCCTTCTCTCTCTCTCTCTCTGTCTCTCTCTCTCTCTCTCTCTCTCTCTCCTCTCTCTCTCTCTCTCTCTCTCTCCTCTTTCTCTCTCTCCTCTCTCTCTCTCTCTCTCTCTCTCTCTCTCTCTCTCTCTCTCTCTCTCTCTCTCTCTCTCTCTCTCTCTCTCTCTCTCTCTCTCTCTCTCTCTCTCTCTCTCCCTCTCTCCTCTCTCTCTCTCCTCTCTCCTTCTCTCTCCCTCTCTCTCTCTCTCTCTCGCTCCTCTCTCTCTTCTCTCTCTCTCTCTCCTTCTCTCTCTCTCTCTCTCTCTTCTCTCTCTCGAGGAACAAGGGGTTTAGGGCCCGGGGGGTGCCTCTTCCCGCTGTCTCACTGCTAGGGACCGCCTGCGTACCACCAGCGCTCCAAGGCCACGCAGAAGTTGACCCAACTCACTTGACCGGCCCCACGGGCCCTGACCACACCTCTCCTTGTGGGCGCTCCCCCCACACGCCCCCGCTCGCCGCCCTCTCTTGCGGCTTCCTGCCCACAACAACCCGCGCCACGCTACCCTCAGCCATCTTCTATAATAACAGCTGAACCAGAATTGTGTCTCCATAACCCACCAAATCGAGGGCAACACAAACCCCTGACAACTGTGGCAGCGGTCGGATACCACGAACAACAAGCCTTCGAAAAACTGTAGAGTACACCATTGCAATTCCTTTTCTTTCCCCTTTTCTTTCTGCCATGTGTGGGCATGCCGTATTTTTTTCACGAAGTGCAGTGATTTTTTTTTTTTCAAATATTCTAAAACAAGTGTTCCCTGCAGTGCATTTCTTTCCGTCTTTCTGTTATCTACCATGTCATGTATAGATCATGCTTTTTAAGGAATCCATCCCATTTTTATCACTGCGAGATTGCATTTCTCTTTTGGCGTGTTTTTTTTCTAACTCCATGCTAGCCTAGTTAAGCATAATCGTTAATTAATCTTAAATTCTTTTAATATTGCGTTAACTAGGCCGATGCATTTTGCTTTAAATTAACCATACTAAGCACTTGGCTAGATTACAAGTATGCCATATATTTGTATATTTCTATATCTTATTATCTTCCAGTGTATAAACCGACGCTATATCGACGTTAATTTTCGCATATTTACTAAGTGCATTTGATTAGGCTCGGTTTAGATAGCATTTGTGGGATATTCTGGAATTATTTAAATAAATTAAGTTAAATTCATGAACAAACTTGTTCTCTTCCCGACCCGCTTCCCACCATATAACCCGTTCCTACACTCCCGCTATACATCACTACCATTCCTAACCCCCTTCCCTCTCTCTTAACTCCCACCCCGTTAATCCCCCCTTCCTTCTCTACCTAATTTTCAATATTTCTAGTCCGGCAGACTGTTAAATTATTTTTTGCAGTGATAAGTTTATATTTTTTCTTTTTTATCTATATTTATACCAAAAAATATGCCTTTGCTCATTGTATGTTTATATGAATAACTTTAGTATTTTTAATGCATTAAAGTTTTATATTCGTTTTATAGTTGCGATAGACCTCACTCTGGTGTTCGTGAATCAATAAGTCAGTCCTTATGACATTGTGCTTATCATTATCCTGTTACAACTATTTACGACAAGTGATGAATTACTTCCGGTTGCATGAATAATCGAACTATAATATACTAGCATTAATTCAACGAATTGTTTTGTACGTTATTATATAGTATATTTTTGCATATTCCGAAGTATATTTCCGATAATTATCGCCTCTTTATAGATATATTTTTTCTTTAATTATTCATTTTCTATGTATTGGTTAATTTGATGAATTTAATTTCTAGATTATCGCTGTACTTGTTTTACAATATTTAATTTACATATACTAGCTCCTTGCTATTTAACAATATTTGGGTAATGAGCCTCAGCTTGACCTACTCAGGTAAAAATACCCTCCCCCACCATCTTGACTCGCCCAACTTAAATTACATTCAGGCTATTTGTAATTATATCTTATAAGCTATCTCGTTTAGAGATTGATTATATTATACACTACTACATTTCATATTGTTCCTGATTTTGTTTTATCTTTAATCCACGAAACCCTCACCTCATCATTTATACTGTCCTTGTGACAACCCCCAAGCTGGGTATGACATTTAATTGGTTAAATAAATAATGTTAAGTTGTTCTGTACTGCCAAAGATGCACCACATCCAAGAGGCGATCTTACCGCCCGCCCGCCGCATTCTTAATCGCTATACGTGAGATTATCCTGGTATTCCCAACAAGAACGGATCCCAATTTGCATTCTACGTATGAGCTGCTATGAGTGTTCCCTTTACGTTGGGTCATCACGTTCATCACCTGTCCTTCAAGGAATTTGTATTTTAAGTACCATTTACAACCATCGAGGGTTGTCTTTCGGTCAGGTCTCAGGAAGCTGACCCAAACCAGTTCAACGTTTCATTCCATTTTACGTACTAATTTAAATAGTACCATTTTTATGATTCACATGGAGTATTGATAATATTGCATAACGTTAATTAACGTTCATTGTTGTTTAGTGGATATGTTTTTTTTCGTGCAGTCAAATCGGTGATTATTTTCATTAAACTCAACTTACATTGCCACCCCCGAAGACTTAATACCGACCTCCCCCCAATCTCCACGCATACCTGCTTTTACCTTAGACCTCCCGCCCGCCCCACACCCACTCCCCTCCCCTCGTCTTATTTCTTCCAACTTCCACGCCATCCTTATTCCTTTCTACCACTCTCGCCCTTACTTTTTTAACACATCTAATGACTCTAAAAACTAAAATATATCTATCAACATATCTTATTTCTTCTCGTTATGCTATACTCTAAACCTTACTCACTGTTCATTAAACTCCCCATTAAATCAATCAAACTCGTCTACGCAGCTCACGCAGCCACATGCGCACATCGTCCCGCAAGGAAACCCGTTAATTGCAACAAGAATTACATGTCGTACCTGTCTCCGTGATAACACTTTGCCCCAACCGTATTCTGATCTTTGCATTACGTTTTTTTCGTGCAAATGTTATCTTGAGGAAGTATATATTGGATTAATGAGTCGCTCCCGAAGTTATGAGGACAGCATTACCTGTTTTCATTATTGCTTGGCCTCAAATTGTTGTTGTGACGTCGTATAACTAGACAACTTCGTTGAATTAACATTTTACTTATTAGCAACGTATACCGTATGGCACTATTGCACTGCACACTTCTGAACTCTGCATTGTTCTTTTTTTCTTTTTCCAAGAAGTGTCGTCGTCAAGGACACATCCTTGCGGGACTGCGACACCTTTTGCTTCCTTGTAGTTTTGCACAATGCTAATCTCTTGTAGATTTCATTTCGCTATCTGATGACAAATTGCAAACTCAACAAGTCTTCGCGATCTGATTGTTAATGTCTCCCTAAGCATGTTCCTCTGTCATCTTTGGACAGTGCATTATTGAAAAATAAATAAAAATTGAAATTCATGAAAATATTTTGTTAATAACAATCTTTGCAACCTGATATATCTTGATTATATTAGCTTTATTACGGCCTGCTATAAACACAATCCCCCCCCCCCCCTGTTTGCCCTCCTGTTCTCTCGCCCTGTCGTCTGGTATCTGCTTTTTTCAGAGCCAATTCCTATCCCTCCGGGGCGACGGTTAGTGCGTGTATGCCGAGCAGATCTAGGAACAGGGTGCCTTCCGGCGTCTCCACTCTAGGGACCCGCGACCAGTCGCCTCCAAGCCACGCAGAGTACCCAACTCACTGACCGTGCCCAGCCCTGACCCCACCTTCCTTGGGGCGCTCCCCCACACGCGCCCCGCTCGGCGCCTCTCTTGGGCTGTCCATTGCCCACAACCAACCCGCGCCACCTACCTCCAGCCATCTCCTATCAATAAAACAGCTGAACCAGAATGTGCTCCATAAACCCACCCAAATCAGGGCAACACCAAAACCCTAACACTCTCTCTCTCCTCTCTCGCTCTCTCGGTCTGCTCTGTCTTGTCTGTCTCCTCTCTTGCTCCCCCCCCCCCCTCTCTCTCTTTCTCTCTCTCTCTCTCTCTCTGCTCGCTCTCTCTCTCTCTCTCTCTCTCTCTCTCTCTTCTCTCTCTTCTCTCGCTCTCTCTCTTTTCGTCTCTGTCTCTCTCTCTCTTGTCTCTCTCTCTCTCTCTCTCTCTTCTCTCTCTCTCTCTCTCTCTCTCTCTCTCTCACTGTCTGTCTGTTTATCTCTCTATCCTATCAATCAGTCTCTATCGGTCTATCTCATTCTATCTACTCTCTCTCTCTTCTCTCTCTCCTTCTCTCTTCTCTGTCTGTCTGTCTCTCGTCTCTGTCTCTCTCTCTCTCTCTCCTCTCTCTCTCTCTCTTCTCTCTCTCTCTCTCTCTTCTCCTCTCTTCTCTCTCTCTCTCTCTTTCTCTCTCTCCTCTCTCTCTCTCTCTCTCTCTCTCTCCTCTCTCCTCTTCTCTTCTCCTCTGTCTATCTCTCTTCTATCAATTCATCTCTCTGTTTTCTTCTGCTCTCTCCTCTCTCTCTCTCTCTCTCTTCTCTCTCTCTCTCTCTCTCTCTTCTCTCTCTCTCTCTCCCTCTCTTCTCTCTCTCTCTCTCTCTTTCTCTTTCTCTCTTTCTCTCTTCTCTCATCTCTCAATCTTCAGTCTCTATCGTCTATCTTCTGTACTCTCTCTCTCTCTCTCTCTCTCTCTCTCTCTCTCTCTCTC
>NW_020872510.1:279229-281729 GCF_003789085.1 Penaeus vannamei
GGGATAAGAGTGAAAGAGGAAAAGGGAGAGAATAAGGAGAATAGTGGAGAGAAAGGGAAAGGGTGAGAAAAAGAAATGGAGAGAAAGGGAAAGAGAGAGAAAGGGAAAGGGAGAGAAAGGGAAAGGAAGAGAGGGGAAAACGGTGAGAGAAAATAGTGGGGGAGGCGAGGGGGGAAGAAGAGGAGAGGAGATAGAAGAGAGAAGTGAGAGCTTAAAAGCGAAGATAAGCAAATGAAAGAGGAAGTGGGTTTTACCGAACTCCCTCTCCCATCTCCCTCTCTGTTCTATATCTATTTAATATCTATCTATCTATTTATATGCCTGTCTGTCTATTTATCTACTTATCTGTTTATATATATATATCTTCCTCACTCTTTCCTCCGTTCGCAGTTTCTCCCCCTCCTCTCCCTCTCTCTCTCTTTGTCTATCTCCATCTCTTTCTCAATTTATCTATCTGTAAGTCTATGTCTCTCTCTCCCTATAAAGACACACACGCACACACGCACACACACACACACACACACACACACACACACACACACACACACACACACACACACACACACACACACACACACACACACACACACACACACACACACACACACACACACACCACATTATATATATATATATATGTATATATATAATATATATATATATATATATATATATATATATATATATATATATATATATGGTATATATGGATATACACATATACACACATTTATGTATATATGTAGGCATACATATATAAAATATATATATATATATATATATATATATATATATATATATATATATATATATATATATATATATACATAATATACGTCTGTATTATATATATCTATATACATACATACACAATTATGTATTTATTTCATCTTATTTTCATTTCTTCTTTTCTTCTCTTTTCCCTTCCCCTGTTTGTCTCCATCTCTCCGTCTCTCCGTCTCTCCGTTCCCCTCCCTACCCAATCCCTCTCTTTCCTCTATTCTTTTCTCTCTCTCTCTTTTGCCACGCCCCTGGGACACCGTAATTGCTGCTTACCGTAACGAATTAGACAGATTGCCCCTTCGTTTTTTTTTTTTTTTTTCCTTTTTTTATATTTCCATAGCCCGAGGCGAGCCCCCTCCCCCCCCTGTCCCCCCTGATGTATTGGAACCCCCTACCGCATTTCAAAATAAATGGGGGGGGGTGAAGGGAAGTGAGGGGGGAGGGGGGGAGGGGGGAAGTTCTGTCATGGGTTGATGACTCAGTTAAGGGCATAGGGCAGGTTTTTTTGTTTTTTTTTATTTACACTATTTATTTTTCATTTATTCATTTCATTTGTTTATCTTTTATTTCATTCATCTATTTATTCATTATGTCATTCATGCATTTATTTATTTATTATTTCATTTATTCATTTATTTATTTATTATCTATTTCATTTATTTACTTTATCAATTATATTATCATTGATATTATCATCATTATTAATGTTATCAGTATTATTTTTATCATCAGTATTCCATAATCATTATTGCAATACTATTGTTATCATTATTATCATTGTTAATATAATTATTATGATTATCTTCTTGCCATTATTTTTTTCTGATATTATTGCCGTGAATTTAGCCTTGATATCATCATCATTATCATCCTTATTATTATCATTGCCATTATTGTTATTAGTATAATAATCATCATTATTGTTTTTATCATTATCATCAGATTATTATTATATTTATTATTATTATTATTTATTATTATTATTATTATTATATTATTATTGTTGTTGTTGTTGTTATTATTATCATAACTATAATCATTATCAATATCATTATCATTATTATTATTATCTTTGCTGGTGATATTATCATTATCATTATTCCTATCATTATCATTAATATCATTATAATCATTATCACCTTCATTGTTGTTATTATCATTATTGTTATTCTTATCACTATCATACTTTTTATTTTTGTTATTATGATTATAATTATCATTGTTTATATTACTGCCATTATTATTACCATTATCATTAATATTATCAATATTATTAACATTAATATCAATATTGTTAATATTGTTATTATCATTATCATTGCCATCATTATTATTACTATTATTATCTACATCATCCTGATTATAACCCTTTTTATTATCAGATTTCAATATCATTTTTTTTCTTGTTTTCTTTTTTTGTTATTATTACCGTGAATTTTCCCTTGACTTTCTGCCGGGTTTTCCTGTGACGTCACCAATTTCCTGTGACGTCACCATTTTATTCCTCCTTGATTTTCTTCGCCATTCGAGTCGTGTTTTTTATTTATTATTTTTTTCAATGTCTTTTTATCATTTTCTTTTCTTAGAGAGGAGAGAGAGAGAGAGAGAGAGAGAGAGAGAGAGAGAGAGAGAGAGAGAGAGAGGAGAGAGAGAGAGAGAGAGAGAGAAGAGAGAGAGAGAGAGAGAAAGAGAAAGAAGAGAAAGAAAAGAGAGAAAG
>NW_020872510.1:294229-299229 GCF_003789085.1 Penaeus vannamei
GTGCTGTGTTTTTGTGTGTGTGTATTATCAGCTATGTATGTATGTATGTACTGTATGCTATGTATGTATGTGTCAATGTGTGCGTGGAACGGCGCTTGCTTTTGTGTGTATGTGTGTGTGTGTGTCTGGGCTTATGTATGGTGTATGTATGTAGGTATGTATTATGTATGTATGTATGTTGTGTGTGTGTGTGTATGTCTATGTATGTATGGTATGTATGTATGTATGTTACTACTGTATTATGTATGTATGTATGTCGCTGTGTGCCATCTCAACGATGTGTCATGGTTTATGTGTGTGTGTGTATGTATTTTATGTATTGTTGTATGTATGAGTACTGTATGTATTATCAAGGAGTCTCTGTGTGTGTGTATGTAATGTAATGTATGTAATGGTATGTATGTACCGTATGTACTGTATGCTCATCTTGTATTGCATGTAAATGTGTGTGTGTGTGTGTGTATGTGTGTTGTGTGTGTTGTGTGTGTGTGCTGTGTTGTGTGTGTGTGTGTATCTGTGTGCTGTGTATCGTATGTATGTAATGTATGTAATGTTAAATGTATGTACGTATTGTATGTATTATGTATGTGTTGTGTGTGTGTGATGTGTGTGTGTGTGTGTGTATATATCTACGCACACTCGCACTGGCTATACTGCATACAATGCCGGATCGCTGCGCCGGTGTATCCTAGCAACATCGACACGCGAAAGTAAACACGTATGAGGACGCCACGACTGCAGCACTGTCTTCACCCTTTCCCGCGGTTATGGCCGCTTCGTTCGGTGAAAATGCCCCGAAATTCACAAGCGGAAGTCAAACATGAGACAATCCGAACAAATCATCCAAGAACGGACACGGCCTCGCCACCCCCCCCCCCCGTGGATTTCCACTCACTGGGCAACCAATCCGGTTACAATCTCTAATGAAACCTTACGCCGCCTACCGAAAAACTCATTTTCTAAGTGAATGTAATCAGGCTGGAGATAAAACATAACCTCTCCAGGCTCTGACCCCTGAGCGAAATGCAGACACGGGAATGCGACAACGGAATGCGACGCGGAATGGGACAGTAAATACGAGGAGTGGACAGAAATACAGGCGGAATGGACACGAAATGGCGAGGCAACATGGACAGGATAATACGAGGGAAAATGGACCAGAAATACGAGGGCGAATGGACAGGAAAATACGACTGGGAATGGACAGGGAAATACGAGGAATGGACTGAGGCAATGCGACCGAATGGACAGGAAATGCCGACGGAATAGGACAGGAAATGCGAGTCGCATTATGACAGGAAAACGAGGGAAGGACCTGAGGAAATACGATGTGTAATGACTGAGAGATGCGAGGGGAATGGACTGAGGAACATACGACGGTGGAATGGATCGTGAGAAATATCGGAGGGGAAGTGCATCTGAGGCGCGAATACGAAGAGATGGACAGCGAAATACGAGGGAATGGCACTGAGAGAAATACGAGGAATGGACTGAGGAAATGCGAGGGAATGGGAAATACGAGGGAATGGACTGAGGAAATGCTTGAGGAATGGACGAGGAATGCGAGGAATGCGACAGGAAATGAGGACTGGGGAACGAGCGACAGAAATTACGAGATATATTAGGAAATTGTTATTGACATGGACAGGAAATGCGAGGGAATGGACATGAAATGCGAGGAGATGACAGGAAATACGCAGGAATGGACAGGAAATACTTATGGGAATGTGACAGGAAATGAGGGAATGGACAGGAATGCGAGGGAATGGACTGAGGAAATGCGAGGGAATGGACAGGAAATACGAGGGAATGGACAGGAAATACGAGGAAATACGAGGAATGGACTGAGGAATACGAGGGAATGGACTGAGGAAATGCGAGGGAATGGACTGAGCGAATGGGAACGTGTGCCTTGGCCCAGTGTGGGAGGGAGACTGAGAGTAAAACGCGACCCGCCAACGATCAGGAGTATGATTTTCCCAAATAGCGACGTTGCGACCCATAACGCAAACGCCAAACAGCGCTATGTATCGTAGGCTTTTTATTTCCTAAAAGAACGGCTCGAACGACCAATCAGCGTTGGCTCGGTTAAATAAATCGACCAATCACAGAACGTTTTACACTAAACGGACGCAACACTAATGAGGATTACATGTATCAGTTTCTTTAGTCTATGTCTATCTATCTATAGCTATATCTTTCTATCTATCTATACCTACATCTATCAACCTGTATATCTATTTACATATATCTACACAAATTTATATTCATAGGTATATATTTGTAAATGTGTATATATATATGTATTTATAACATCAACACCAAACTTATATTCATAGCTATTATATTTGTAAATGCGTATATGATATATGTATTTACCATCACACAGACACGTCACAAACACACACACACAACAACACACACACACACACACAACACACACACACCACACACACACATCATATAACGCACACCACACACATGTATATATATATACACTATATATATATATATAATATAATAATATATATATATATTATATTTGTAAATGTGTGTGTGTGTGTGTGTGTGTGTGTGTAGTATATATACATAATATAAAATATATATATACTATATATATACATATACATACATACTTACAATATTTATCTATCTACCTATCTATCTATCTATCTATATCCTATCTTATTATCTATCTACATATATATAATATATATATATATATATATATATATATTATAATATATATATATAATATATATTATATATATATATATATATATATATATATGTATTCATATATATATACATATATATATATAATATATATATATATATATATATATATAATATATATATATATATACATACATATATATATATATATATATATATATATATATATATATATATATAATATATATATATATATTTATATTACATTTATACATTTATATGCACACGGATATGTATATATACATGTGCGCTGTGTGTGTGTGTGTGTGTGTGTGTGTGTGTGTGTGTGTGTGGTGTTGTGTGGTGTGTGTGTGTGTGTGTGTGTGTGTGTGTGCTTGTATGTGCGTGTGCGTGTGCGTGTGCGTGTGCGGTGCGTGTGCGTGTGCGTGTGCTGTTGCGTGGCGTGTGCGTGTGCGTGCGCGTGTGCATGTTGCGTGTGGTGTGCGTGTGCGTGTGTGTGTATGCATATGCGTGTGTGTGTGTGTATCCGTGTGTGTGTGTGTGTGTGTGTATGCGTGTGTTTGCGTTGTGTGTGTGTGTGTGTGTTGTGTGTGTGTCGTGTGGTGTGGTGTGTGTGGTGTGTGTGTGTGTGTGTGTGTGTTGTATATAGATACATATATATATATATATATATAATATATATATACTATTATATATACTATATATACATATACAACATACATGGTGTGTGTGTGTGTGTGTGTGTGTTGCGTGTGTTTGTGGTGTGTGTGTGTGTGTGTGTGGTGTGTGTGTGTGTGTGTGTGTGTGTGTGTGTGTGTGTGTGTGTGTGTGTTGTGTGTGTGGTGTGTATAGATACATATATACAAATATATATATATACTATATATACATATACATACATACATACATATATCTATCTATCTATCTAGATATCATATACATACATATATCTATGTTGGTATCCGTGTGTGTGTGTGTGTGTGGTGTGTGCGTGTGTTTGCGTGTGTTGTGTGTGTGTGTGTGTGTGTGTGTGTGTGTGTGTGTGTGTGTGTGTATAATACATACATACATACATACATACAGTATATATATATATATATATATATATATATATATTATATATATATATATATATATATATATACATACACGATAGAGGAATAAGATACACCTACTTCTATTCTTGCATATATGAACCGTGGGCAGAAACATCACTTCTCCCCATCATATATATTGTATATTTAGGATTTTTCATGCTTTTAAAGAACTAATTATTTGATAACGACATCACCTCTTGCAGTGTCTCCTCATATGTAAACTACATGTGGGCGGTTCGCATGTCTGTCATGTCTTCGTTATGCTTGCTTTTCTCTCTGATATATAATAAATAACCTTAGTGTATTGGGATGCAGTGTCCAAAGGTTCAATGGAAGATGGGAAGACATGAACCTGTGATCTTGTGAATGTGTAATTAACCCCAATATGTCATTTTCCAGATGTAACATAACAGGACTTGCAAAAGGACATTGAAATCTCAAACGACTAACTTAACCAGGTTAATAAAAAGCAGTGAACTTTTCCTCACTTAATGAAATACAAAACATACAAAAGGTAATGCATTGTATAATTGATCTAATGGTATTAGATGAACACGAAATAAAACAAACCTAAAATCGACACCAAGTCATGTAGAATGGAAATGGAAGAAGCGCTGTAGGAGTTGGGATGTAACTTCAAACAATGGCAGTTGGCTGCTGGGTCTGGCAGAAAAGACGACGGAGAACCGCTTGTGTTTTGGTATCAGATGAACATTTTGAACAGAACGAGATTGTGAAAAGCCCATACAAAGCCATATTCTATTTCAATATCTTCCTAAAACTTCTCACAATACAAGACCGGGAGAGATGGAAGCCCTACGGAGTCAACTTCTTCGGATATTCCTCTACGTTGATGGTTTCTTTTAGCAGGTCCTTCCAGCCGTACCACGCGTCGATGTGCCACGTGCCGACGTACATGTATCCTCGCTTCTCCATGAAGGAACTCACGCGTTCTTTCCCCACGTGGTTGACCTCGATGCACATCAGTCGAATCTTGACCTCGTCCCAGGGAAATGTCGCGAGAACCTGTCAGGTGGAATCTCCGGTTAAATTCAAAGCGGGAGGCAATACGTCGAGGTTGCATGTAATGGGTGTTTGGAAGTGCACATTAGAGAATAGATTAATAAGAATAAGAATAAGAATAAGAAGAATAAGAGAATAACACTTGATTTGACACACTTCGCTCAAGTACCAACTTAAACACAA
>NW_020872510.1:311729-319229 GCF_003789085.1 Penaeus vannamei
AGTGGTCTGTATGATCCCAGATCCCTAATGCCCTTTAAACCATTTGCAAACTAACGTCCAAAGTGAGTTATGTTATTACCGTGTCTTTTATATCCTAGATAAGGCATTTTAACTGATTTCTGATTTTCCAATGATGTTTAAAAAAATCAAAAAAAATCAAAAAAATCTTGTTAGACTGTTTCCTCGGCTTCTCCTTCGACGTCCGGGGATGTAATATTCGACAGACAACGAATTAAGGTTGTCTTTGAATCTGCTGACGTGTCCCTTGGTGCTAGATCGCTTTACGAGATCGCCTCGAGTTCTCATAAATCAAAGTCCTTTCACAAGACGGGTGCGTCGATGAGGAGAACGGGGAGGGGAAGAAACAAGGGGAGGGGTGTCGAGAAAAAGGAGAGGGAGAGGGAAGGGGAATGAGAGGGGAGGAGTGTTGAAGGGCGGAAGGGGAGGTAGGGAGGGGTAAACCTTGGAAAAGAGTCCTTGGGCGCCAGTGAGACAGTGGCACGTGGCAGGGTCGTAGGAGTACACCGATTTGTCTATGAACGAGCGGTACTGGGCATGCGTAGAGGATACTGAGGTAGATTACAGCTCAGTCTAATCTTTTCGATTATTTTTTTTTATCATTAAAAGGGACAGTTCTCAAATAACCAAAATGACCATCTTTATGCATAGACTGTTAAATCTATTTAGAAGGGATGACTCATTATCATTAATCGGTCAACAATTACCAATGCAAATAAATTATATACTGATATGCATACAGAATAAAAAAAAAAAAAAAACTAAATGTTTCTTCCTCCTTTGTCCATCAAAGAGAATGCATTTGCACTGAACAAAGATCTTGCCAGTGCCACCGTAAGTTCACCTTGTTCCAACTGTAATTCCCGTCACAGCTTCAGATCACAGACGATGCAGTCCCATATCAACACACACCACTGACTCCCCGCGTTGCTAAGAGCTACAACAACAACACGTCGCATATGTTGTAGTGGACGGTCATGAGACCCAAGGAACGCTATGACGACGGTGGCTCGGATCTGGTATGTGGTTGCACGCAAGCTGTGACATATACTGAGGTTCCAGAAAAAAGTTACCCTTTCTCTCTCTCTCCGTCTGCCTTGTCCTCTTCGCCCACCACGTCACTCTGCCGACTCTGGCACGACTTCAGACTCTAGGACTCATGTGGGCTCAATTTGCATAATTGGCTGTGCACTAATTGCCTCGCCTTACACCGTGGCACTAATTAAACGTTAACAGCGGTTACGATTTCGTTCAAGAGGGAAAACAACAACAATACCTCTACTCTTGGCTTAAAAATATGGACATACAAAGGCAACAATGGCAGGAACAACGACAATAAAATTGGATAGTAATGGTGATTAAAAAAAAAGAAAAAAAAAATTAAAACAGAAATTGGAGATGCATAATCATGAAAAATACCTTCATTTCATGCACAGGACGCATATCCACATAAATACATACGTGTACACATAAGTATATATATATATATATATATATATATATATATATATATATATATATATATATGTATGTATGTATGTATGTATGTATGTATGTATGTATGTATGTATGTATCTATCTATCTATCTATCTATCTATCTATCTATCTATCTATCTATCTATATCTATATCTATATATATATATATATATATATATATATATATATATATGTATATATATACATATATGTACATATATATACATATATATATATATATGTACATTTATATATACATATATATATTTATATATATATATATACACATATATATGTGTTGGTGTGTGTGTCCCTCCCTCCCTCCCTCCCCCCTTCTCTCCTTTCTGGAAGAAAAATGTTTTTGAAATGGAAAGTTCGAGAGATGTTAATAATTTCTGTAGTTTGATTAACTGAAACAGTAATTGGCTGACAGGCTGACGGACAAATTAAACCTTATTGCAAAGAGCGTTCTCTCCCTGATAGTTTGTTAGTAATCACTGCAATTCAAACCATAAGTTATGCATCTTTTTCTAGAATCGGTATTAACATAGAAGAGAGAACTGTATAAATGAGAAAACGGATAGACAGACAGATACATGTATTTGTTCATATTCACTCAATTTTCTTATCAATGTACTTGCCCACTCACTCACCATCCTTCTCTCACTCCTTCCATCACTCATTCATTTCCTCCCCCCCCCCTCCTCGAAAAACCTCCCCCAAAAGCCCCCGTCTCGTGGCCGCCCCGCTCACGTGCTGATGGCATGACCGCCCACCTTCTCCCAGTGTCGAGTAGGACACGAAGAGGCCAATCAGTGCATGTACATAACCAAAATCATTTTCATACCTCATCACAAGTTTGGATGTATGTCCCATATATCAACGACCCAGTGATGGATTTGTCAACTACAAAGCAAGAAAACAAGTTAATCTGTCATATTATTTGAGTATAATAAGCTCGACCACAGAAGTAACAGAGAAACACATAGCAATTTACAGTTCCATACAATCCCGATATATGCATATGAAAATGACCTATTCCACTAAATGCATGCTGGCGTAATACGATTTATATCCCATATGAATATGCTAAACCGCTGACTTGCATTAGGAAACTCAGTAATAGCAAATAGAACAAAAAGAATTCCGTTAATGTGCTTGTGATTATTAATTTTGATGTGGCCATGATGTGGCAATTTGAAAATGATCCTGCATTTTTATCAGCAGTGAAATTCCCATTTTCAATAAATTTATGTAACCACAATTTTTTTCACAACAAACAGTTCCGGTTTAGAAATACAAGACGAAATCTAATATATATCCTTACATAGCACCACTTATAAAAATAAACGAAGAGAGAGAGAGAGAGAGAGAGAGAGAGAGAGAGAGAGAGAGAGAGAGAGAGAGAGAGAGAGAGAGAGAAAGAGAGAGAGAGAGAGAGAATTACGTTGTACACAGACGACTCCATAAGTCATCTGTGAGTCACTTAGTCATCAATGAGTTGGTAGGTTCTACATGACCCCCACTTGACTTCCCTATCCATTCAATTTTCGGGATCTTTTTTAATGCTCTGAATATGAATATCGATGCTTTTCTTATCACAGTCATTATTGACATTATGATTATTATTGTGGTATAATGCCACCAGTAATAATAATAATAAAAAAATCCAAAAAATAAAGGAAAGCGACTAAAGAACTTGCGTAGACACTAGTAAGCTAACACCACAGAGAACAAGGCATGTGTGTTACAGGGATGCAAATATTGGCAAATTTTGCTTGATTGCTAGTGATAGATTCTACGGAAGACTAATCATTACAAACTATAGCAACTTCTAAAACGTGCAGATGAAATATTCACCATGAATTATGCAAAATAATGATGCTAACGATGATAATGATGATGACAGTATCAACAATGACTATATGACGGTTTTCCATGACACATACTGACCTACCGCATCTACTGATCGAAATGTGCGGCCAAGTGGATTCAAAAACACATATATCTTAATCTATCATAATAAGTATTCTCAGCCATAGATTATATCAGGTGATGTTCTTTTGGAATCTCAGTGGATAATCTTACTCATCATCTGCCTCTGCATTGCCTGAACAGTGGACAAAAACATTAGTTATCTCAGCTAAAGACAACAACATGTGACATGATAAGCTATCTGAGCTATAGAAAACAATGCGTGACATGATAATGATGACAGTTCGTCAATGGAAACTATAAAAGAATGGATGCCACTGGGGTATCACTACAAATGCCGTAGTGATGCTATATCAGCGCCATTCCCTGGTCTCGAAAAGGGCAAGTTTGAAACGGTTTCGGAGTAGAGCCGCATGCCTCATTATCCTAATTGGTCCATAAACACATGGTTACATGAAAAATGGAAAAAAAATATATATTCATCACGCATTGCCTAATGTATTACCGAAACGCTTAATGCATCAAAATAAATTATACCTCCAGTAACCAAAGCCAGCGATGTTAATTTCATATACTTATTTTAAATATATGAAGGACGAGACCAGCGTGGCGATTATGCTCGCTTCTTCCAGATATGCCGTTGCGTCTTATGGCCACAGACAGATGCAACGAACATAAATAAGAAATTCTCAAACTAGTCAGTCCAAAATTTCCATTAATCAACACTCACATCACTTTAAAGACAAGAGTGCAGGTCATTTTGCACGTTATGCATGTGATTATCATTAGTTATCATCAAACCAAAGCAAGATATTTTATGGTAATGTAGAGAGGCGCAGTTACGACAGATGCGGTAAGATATACAAAAAAAAAAAAAAAAAAAAAAAAAAAAAAAAAAAAAAAAAAACGGTATGGGCTCCTTTTTTCTTACAGTTAGTCAATCTCTATAAATATAGAGATTGACTAACTGTAAGAATGGACCGTTAGAACACACGGTGGAATTCGAAGACCTTGACGGAATAGACTTCTCATAATTGACTTATTATAAACCAGCTATTTACTGACACCCCTTTCAACCCACGTTATTTTTCAACCTCTTTCAACTTCTAATATTTCTTTGTTCTCCCGCCCTTGCTATCCCCCAGTCACTTCCAGTCATCCCTTGCTATCCCCCAGTCATTTCTCGTTCTCCCGCCCTTGCTATCCCCCAGTCATTTCTTTGTTCTCCCGCCCTTGCTATCCCCAGTCATTCTTTGTTCTCCCGCCCTTGCTATCCCAGTCATTTCTCTCCCGCCCTTGCTATCCCCAGTCATTCTTTGTTCTCCCCCCTTGCTATCCCCAGTCATTTCTTGTTCTCCCCCCTTGCTATCCCCAGTCATTTCTTTGTTCTCCCGCCCTTGCTATCCCCCAGTCATTTCTTTGTTCTCCCGCCCTTGCTATCCCCCAGTCATTTCTTTGTTCTCCCGCCCTTGCTATCCCCCAGTCATTTCTTTGTTCTCCCGCCCTTGCTATCCCAGTCACTATCCCCCAGTCATTTCTTTGTTCTCCCCCCTTGTCCCCAGTCATTTCTTTTTCTCCCGCCCTTGCTATCCCCCATTCATTTCTTTGTTCTCGCCTTGCTATCCCCCAGTCATTTCTTTTTCTCCCCCCTTGCTATCCCCAGTCATCCGCCCTTGCTATCCCCCAGTCATTTCTTTGTTCTCCCGCCTTGCTATCCCCAGTCATTTCTTTGTTCTCCGCCCTTGCTATCCCCCAGTTCTTTGTTCTCCCCGCCCTTGCTATCCCCCAGTCATTTCTTTGTTTCTCGCCGCCTTGCTATCCCCCAGTCATTTCTTGTTCTCCCGCCCTTGCTATCCCCAGTCATTTCTTTGTTTCTCCCGCCCTTGCTATCCCCCAGTCATTTCTTTGTTCTCCCGCCCTTGCTATCCCCAGTCATTTCTTTGTTCTCCCGCCCTTGCTATCCCCAGTCATTTCGTTCTTCCCTTGCTATCCCCCAGTCATTTCTTTGTTCTCCCGCCCTTGCTATCCCCAGTCATATCCCCCAGTCATTTCTTTTGTTCTCCCGCCCTTGCTATCCCCCAGTCATTTCTTTGTTCTCCCGCCCTTGCTATCCCCCAGTCAGCTATCCCCATCAGCCCTTGCCCCCAGTCATTTCTTTGTTCTCCCTCCCCAGTCATTTCTTGCTATCCCCAGTATCCACATTTTTTGTGTTCTCCCGCCCTTGCTATCCCCCAGTCATTTCTTTGTTCTCCCGCCCTTGTCATTGCTATTGTCATTCTCTTCTCCGCCCTTGCTATCCCCAGTCATTCTTTGTTCTCCCCGCCCTTGCTATCCCCCATCATTTCTTTGTTCTCCCGCCCTTTTATCCCCCAGTCATTTCTTGTTCTCCGCCCTTGCTATCCCCCAGTCATTTCTTGTTCTCCCGCCCTTGCTATCCCCAGTCATTTCTTTCTCCCGCCCCTTCTATCCCCCAGTCATTTTTTGTTCTCCCGCCCTTGCTATCCCCCAGTCATTTCTTTCTTCTCCCGCCCTTGCTATCCCCAGTCATTTCTTTGTTCCCGCCCTTGCTATCCCCCAGTCATTTCTTTGTTCTCCCGCCCTTGCTATCCCCCAGTCATTCCCCCCCCTTGCTATCCCCCAGTCATTTCTTTGTTCTCCCGCCCTTGCTATCCCCCAGTCATTTCTTTGTTCTCCCGCCCTTGCTATCCCCCAGTCATTTCTTTGTTCTCCCGCCCTTGCTATCCCCCAGTCATTTCTTCGCTCCCGCCCTGCTATCCCCAGTCATTTCCGTTCTCCCGCCCGCTTCCCCCAGTCATTTCTTTTTTCTCCCGCCCTTTTATGTCTATCCCCCGTCATTTCTTTGTTCTCCCGCCCTTGCTATCCCCCAGTCATCATTTTTGTTCTCCCGCCCTTTGCTATCCCCCAGTCATTTCATTCTTTGCCCTTTTTGTCTCTCCGCCCTTTGCTATCCCCCAGTCATTTCTTTGTTCTCCCGCCTTTGTTATCCCATCATTCTTTGTTCTCCCGCCCTTGCTATCCCCCAGTCATTTCTTTGTTCTCCCGCCCTTGCTATCCCCCAGTCATTTCTTTGTTTCCCGTGCTCCCGCCCTTGCTATCCCCCAGTCATTTCTTTGTTCTCCCGCCCTTGCTATCCCCCAGTCATTTCTCGTTCTCCCGCCCTTGCTATCCCCCAGTCATTTCTTTGTTCTCCCGCCCTTGCTATCCCCCAGTCATCTTGCTATCCCCCAGTCATTTCTTTGTTCTCCCGCCCTTGCTATCCCCCAGTCATTTCTTTGTTCTCCCGTCCTTGCTATCCCCCACATTCGGCAATTAGGTGTCCCTTCCATCAGATACCAGGCGTTACCAGGGAAACCGCCTTTCGAAGAGGACACGTTTCATTTCGTTGGTCGTTAATTATAAGTGCGGTGTACACCTGTGACTATCGTGCAGGTGCGCATAGCCATGGGGATTTGACATTGCAGTTAATTAACGATATATATTTTTTTTTTTATTCGAGCCTTAAATAAAGGTAAAAAACAAAATATATGAATGATGGAATAGGAAAGATTCTAATAAAATAAAATGCATATATTCAATCATTGGCCTCTTAATGTCTTAGCCTGGGCTAGCGACCCTAAATGTGTGAAAACGTGGTAATATATTCAACCAATTTCATGGTAGTTATACTTGCAGATGTATATCAGCTTATGTTTTCTTATACTTTTATAGGTCTATATTCCCAGCACATTGAATTTCAATAAACTATTGTTAGTAAAAAAAAAAAAAAAAAAAAAAAAAAAAAAAAAAAAAAAAACATTTATTGGCATTTCCAGTTATGATTTTTTAATAATTATTATTCTTTTATAACCCTCTGTTGACCTCCAGATAACCCCTGGCGACGTTTATTTGGGGTCGTGATTATGGGCTGGGAACCATTGATCTACAGCGATGCCGGTATGTCGATGCATCAAAAGCGATTCTGATACATCAATTTTCCGTATTTAAAGCAATTCCAATAATAATGATATATGTATCGCCGATTCTTTAAAAAAAAAAAAAAAAATATCCC
>NW_020872510.1:324229-329229 GCF_003789085.1 Penaeus vannamei
CAATTATGTTGGCTTTGGGCAAAACATCGTAATATTTCCAAAGTTCGTTATATATATTTAATGGCTAATATTAAAGTTGTCACTTAAAACATTTGCGGAATATTTTGAGCCATTCTAAGGCTTATTTTACAAACATGAGCATTCCATTCCCAGAATACTAGATGCTATATATACATGACCTGAAAAAATGCAGTTCCCTTACCACGGGTTGTGTTATTTGGAATTGAAAGGAACTATACAGTATTTTACCACGAAACTTTACCAGTCAACACACGCCAAACGATATTCATTCTTAAAAAGTTTATATACTACTACCACTACAACTATTCCCACTACTACTGTTACTTCTACTACTACGACTACTACTATCTTCGACTACTACTACTACTACTACTACTACTACTACTACTACTACTACTACTACTACTACTGATACTACTACTGCTGCTACTACTATTATTATCATTACTACTACTACTACTACTACTACTACCTTAACTACTTTTACTACTTGTACTACTTTCACCACTACTACTACTACGACTGTTATGGGAACTACTATTACTTCGACTAATACTACTATTATTACTATTACTGCTTTGACTACTTTTAATACTTTTACTATTACGGTTTTGTCCCTTGGTGAGTCTTTTAGGAGAGAGGGAACAGAAACTCTTTTCCGCAGTTGCACCAATATGACGGATTTGAGTATCCGGTCACAGTATTGTTAATTGCTAATGGAGGATAAGTCAGCTCTGAAGAGATGATAAAAACTGGACATTAATAGTTTTTATTCGCAATCCAATAAACACGAGACTACCTTACCCGTATGCATGGATTATGATAAGTAACCAAAGCCCTACAAGGGATTCCCCGTACACGAACGCCGGCGCCTACACGAACGGAGCGAATTCCTCCAACAGGTCGCAACCAAAGAGCAGACGAAAATATCTCCAGACTCGTACAATAACTTCTGATATGGGCCAGCAAGAAGTAACATTAACCGCTACATCCCTAGCTGTGGCCCTAGGTGTGACCTTGACCCTAGGATTTGTGTGTGGATACCAGTTCAAGGCGTGGAGGATCGAGTGGCTGAAGAGAAGGAGAGAGAGACTGCAGAGGAAGATCCAGCAGACGCAGGCGGAGATTGACATGCTGCAGAAGGGGCACTAAGGTCTTGATTTCATGTTTTTGGGTTGTTTGGACATCAAGGAATAATTTTATGTTTCCACGCTGCTCGAAGATTCATTGGGTAGTTCTTTTCAAAGTACGTCTGTGGTGTTTAGTTGTGGAAATCGTGATTCATTCAGTTTTATTTGGAATTATAACCCAGGAGGCTTCTTACGAAAGAAATACTCATTCTAAATAAATCTTGGTAAAAAATTCAGAATAACTTCTCATGACCTATCAAGACGATATTGGTATCGAAGTATTCCTCTCACTCTTTATTACTCATTAGAAATTTTGTCACAGAACCCCCGCCTCCCAGTTCCCACAGTCTTGGCCCAGATAGTAGGGAAAACATGAATGGTACCATAGAATTGCAGAGCAAATTAAAAATGATATGCAGAGAACTGGTCAGTATACAGTTAGATAAAGGGGTTTGCGTCCCTTGCGATGCCTTTCAACTTCCGCCAATGACAACAAAGAATCAACCGCTTATGTACAGCAGGACAGAGCATAGGACAGTCTCAGCATAAGGCTCTCCTGCTCATAGTTCATACGCTCTATCCTTCTATGACTTTGTGGAGGATTCTTTGTCTTCCATTGTGGGGGTTGGGAAACAACAGCCTCCTACATTGGACACTATAGTACCTTTTCCTGCAATTATTATTATAATAGTTATGCATATCTTGTATATTATTTGTATTTTACCCTGCAATTTCCATGGTACCTTTCATGCCCTTCCTTGCTATCAGGGTCAAGAATGTTGATGTTTAGGGGGTACCAAGGCACATATGGGTAGTAGAGGGTGAGAGGAATCCATCAGTACCACTATCATTGTGGGTTTTATACTCAAAACAGTTGTCGGTGCATTGCATTTTAAGAGTAATAAGGTTACCATTTATGATACCTGTGTAAAAAATGTAAGTATAGGTTACTTATAGCGACGTGGATGAGAGGAAATGGATACCGCCATCTTAAAGGGCATAAGAAATAGAGTCAGAAACAACAGTTTAAGCTGCAGCGGCCTAATATTCACCACTGAATAATGAAAATATTCCCTGCATTTCAATGCTCGGAATCTAAGTCGCTCATCTTGTTCACCTTGCCAAGAAAAGCAAAACACTGACTGCATAATTCATTAATGCAATATTCCAAGTAGTTCCTCTGTTACTACAGTCTTGTCAGAATTATATTTTGCTAATTATCAGTGTCTGCTGATGCACATTTATGCTTTTAAAGTATTTTATTAATGTTGTTATACTTCAATTACGTGTTTTAAGATTTATCTATACAGTTCTTTAGAATGATCTGCACATCATACATTTCAGACTTTCAGTTGCCACCTGCGAGGTTTAACAGCTCACCGGCCATTTCGTGACAGAAGACCTGTGAGAAATATTGTGTTGATTCTGGGTTATTTTTAAGACTATACAGTGGCAACAAAGAAAAAATTGACTTTTGTAACATCTTAGTTTGATATCTGAGCTCATCAAGAGCACCAAGTGCCAAAAAAAAAGGGATTAAAAATGAAGCAATCCAGACCGTAGAATGAAGCAAATGAATATTTATCGTTTCCAGATATTAAGGTATTTTGTTTATTATTTGATGGTGTAAATGCAGCTCTGTCTTGCTGCACATACCAAAGTGAAGATAATGTTTCCCAGGGGGCTGCCCCCCATCAATCCTTTCTTCAGGCATTGCCCAAAGGGAACACCTAGTCACGGCAACTAAAATTGTTAGATTGTGTTTGTTTATTGGTCAGTATGTTTTTTAGGGTTGGAACATGTGAACTCCTGTAGATTTTACTGAATTGTGGTTTTGATTCTTGTAGATTTTTTTTTTATATTGGCACATTTGTCTATGGAATTTATAAAATGGTGGATGCATCTGTAGAGTTTCATAAGCTGATATAAGTGTTTTTTGTGCTGCTTTTACATAATTATTTCTCAGTACTTCATGTTTAAGCCTGTTCTACCCCATAATTTCCCTGATATACTTCATGCCCTCCCCTGCTATAAGGACTATCACTTAAATGGTACTTGATCTCCTCAACGATTTATTCGCAGAAAAAACAATGCCAAGAATCAAAGAAATCATTGGATTTCCGTCAGAAAAACTTTTTTTTTTTCTCTGGGACAATAACCAAAGTGTAACTGAATTACTTATATAATATATTACTCCTTCGGAAAGGATCAAGTTTCAGGTGGTTACTTTTGGGGCACTGTAGTGAATGAGTTCTTGTGTTGATATGATATTCACTGCATGTTTTTTGTAGCGGAAATGATATGTAATGGTCAGAATTACCAAACCCAGTCAACTTGGTAAAGCAATTCCCCAGCAGTTTCTTTACTCATATATTCTCCAATACAGCCATGTTAGCAGATTGCGATATATTATCCTAAAACTAGCCATAGGTAAATTAATAGGTGTAGAATATATTTCCATTGAATACAGAAAGAAACTAAGTTTCTATGCTAATGTAGTAATTCACACACTCATAAAGAAAAATTCTAGGATTATTTGTTTATTAGTAAAGGAATAGATACTTTGAAATTCAGTAATAAGTTATTTCATCAATTATTAGTAAAGGCAAAATGAAAATAATCTGTTGACAGATCATTGTTGCATTTAAGGAAAACAAATTAAAGGAAATTTGAATCTGAAAGGCCTCCTTGCATATTTTGTAATATGTCTTTTCAGAGAAAGTTTTCCACTGTTATGCTTGAAAGCACTGGAATGTTAAGCAGTAAAAAGACTGATTTAGATACAGCATAAGTTGAGCATGAAACTTCCACTTTGCCTGATGATTAATGGATGTTCTGCATTCAAACTTTGTGATGCATCTCCTGATCTTTACTAGGGTTATATATCTCTTACAAGAGCCATATTTATCCTAGACTCAAAGGAGAAACTGTATATGTGTATTGTGAAGCCAAAGGTGACCAATTCATAAATAATAAGTAATGAGTAATGACTAAAAATTGCAAAAAAAAAAAAGAAAGAAAGGAAAAAGCACCATTGCCAAATTCGTTACTCTTAGAAAAATATATAACGTTTCTATTACCATTGTAAAAAAACAACAACGTTGTTACGAAACAGTTACTAAGAAGAGCATTATCCCTGCCACTATAAACCTTATCATAACCTAACCTACCTGACCTGATCCATCCCTTTAACACACACACACACACACACACACACACACACACACACACACACACACACACACACACACACACACACACACACACACACACACACACACACACACACACACACACACACACACACACACTCACTCTCTCTCTCTCTCTCTCTCTCACACATATTTATGTATGTATGTATGTATAGGTATATATATGTTTATAGCCAGGGCGGCTTTACCAATGTACTGGTATATTGTAAACATTCCCCTCCACATCCCTAGTAAAAAAACGTAATTTTTTAGAACAGAACTATAAAAAAATTGAAAAAAAAAAACTATTGCATGTATCAGAAATAACGTATAAATTCAAGCAAGAGTAAAAATAAGCCACTAATATCTTAAAATGTTGTGAGGACCTATATGGGATTTGCAAAAGTAGATTTACAACCTAGTTATTAATATGTGTGATTTGGCAGGACATGAAGAGATCATAATTTTAATTACTCACTGAGAACAATACAAACAAAAACTCTATACAACGTACATAAATACATGTGTTTGAATATTTTGAGGTATGTTTTTACTGATTTATCTCTCTTTTTTTTTTACAGGGGTCCTGCCTCATACTGTCTGATGCCATCCATCATGTAAATAGCTTTGTTGATTCTGTATCAGGAAGTAGGAAGAA
>NW_020872510.1:336729-339229 GCF_003789085.1 Penaeus vannamei
TGTATGTATGTATGTATGTATATATATTTTTTTTTCTTCTTTCTTTCTTTCTTTCTTTTTTTCTTTTCTTTTTTTTCTTCTTCTTTCTTTTTTCTTGTTTCTTTCTTTAGCAGAAACTATTTCCCTTGAACAGAAATAGATGTTAGTATATCAGTCAAAACACATGGGCTTTTATTAAACATAAGTATTGATTTAAATACCTGTAATCGATGCAGCATGCACTTTCATATACACTTATATGATATGTAAAGGCCTAATACGCCATACAGTAAACTTAAAGAAAGAAAGAAAGAGAGAGAGAGAGAGAGAGAGAATAAGAGAAAGAAAGAATAACCCCCATGTCCGTACACACACACACTTACATTGTATGCATTTTTTTCTTTTTTACTCTTCAGATCATCCCTTTTTCTCTATTTTCCTGTCTTTCTTCCCTCTTCTCTCCCTCCTCTTTTCTTGTCACTCTTTCTCCATCCATATGTTTTAACGCAGTCCGAAAACGAGCCATTTGAAAAACCGACGAAAATTGAAGCGGTCTGATATTACAGGTAATACGACTATTGATAAAAATCGCGGACTCATCAAACGTGCTTTTATATCATTAAAATAATACACCCTCGCTTTATGTACTAACATCTAATCAATTTGCTACACGAAAAGGCACACGCGCGCACACGCATCCACACACACACACACACACACACACACACAACACACACACACACACACACACACACACACACACACACACACACACACACACACACACACACACACACACACACACACACACACACACACACACACACACACACACACACACACACACACACACACACACACACACACACACACACACACACACACACACACACACACACACACACACACACACACACACACAGTACATACATATAGCATAAACATGCATATATACAGATACATATATGGTATATGTATCTGTATACATTTGCAAAGTGATATATAGACATAGTAAATGATATATCAACTCTGCTTATCTAATTTGTAGCAAAAACACAAATTAACAGGAAGGAAAACTAAACATATAGACATTTTCTTTTAATTTTCCTCATGAAGTCCAAAAAAAGCCGTAATTAAAATGTGACGACATCTTAGAAAGAGCAAAGGGCTATTTATAGATAAAAGTGTTCTCCTCTCATCTCTCATCTTCTCTCCTGTGTCCCTTCCCATTCCCTGCTTTATCCGTCTTTCCCCCATCTCTTTTGCCATCTTCTTCAACCCTCCCTCCTCTTTTTTTTGCTCATATTCCCTCCTGCTCCCCATTCCATCCCTCTCTCTCCTCCCCTCTCCTCCTTTCTCCATCATCCCTCTCCTTATCTCCCTATCCCATCCTTCTCTTCCTCCCTCCTCTCCTCATCTACTCTTATCTTCCCCTCTCGTCCCTCCCCCTTCCCCTTTCCTCAATAACTCTTCCACTTCTCTAATCCCTCTCCCGCTTCCCTATATATATCTCCTATCCCTTCCCCTTTCTATATCTCCTATCCCTATTCCCCTATATAAATCTCCTATCCCCTATATATATTCCCCCTATATATATCCTATCCCTATCCCTCTTCCCCTATATATATATCTCCTATCCTATTCCCCTTTCTATATCTCCTATCCCTCTTCCCCATATCGCCTATATATATCTCCTATCCCTCTTCCCCTATATATATATCTCCTATCCCTCTTCCCCCTATCCCTCTTCCCCTTTCTATATCTCCTATCCCTCTTCCCCTATATATATCTCCTATCCCTCTTCCCCTATATATATCTCCTATCCCTCTTCCCCTTTCTATATCTCCTATCCCTCTTCCCCTTCTATATCTCCTATCCTATTCCCCTTTCTATATCTCTATCCTCTTCCCCTTTATATATCGCCTATCCTTCTTCCCTATATATATATATATATCCTATCCCTCTTCCCCTATATATATATCTCCTATCCCTCTTTCCCTATATATATCCTATCCCTCTTCCCCTATATATATCTCCTATCCCTCTTCCCCTATATATATCTCTATCCCTCTTCCCCTATCTCCTATCCCTTTCCCCTATATATATATCTCCTATCCTCTTCCCCTTTCTATATCTCCTATCCCTATTCCCCTATATATTCCTATCCCTATTCCCCCTATCCCTCTTCCCCTTTCTATATATATATATATATCTCCTATCCCTATATATATCCTATCCCTCTCCCCTATATCTCCTATCCCTCTTGCTATATCTCCTATCCCCTTTCTATATCTCCTATCCCTATTCCCTATTATATCGCCTATCTCCTATATATCGTATACTTGCGCTATTTTTCGAAAGCTTTACCGGTTTCGCCCTGTACAGCTTGGGGCTCGTCCTTGCATGTGTTGTGTGTGTATATGTTTGGATATGTATATATATATATATATATATATATATATATATATATATATATATATTATAATGATATAATGATGATGATAATATAATAATAATAATA
>NW_020872510.1:344229-346729 GCF_003789085.1 Penaeus vannamei
CACACACACAACACATATAATATATATATATATATATATATATATATATATATATATGTATATATATATATACTTGAAATAATAAACATATGTAATATATATGTATATATATATATATATTATATATATCTATTTATTTATTTATATTCACACACATATCTATGTATATATGTATATTTATATGTATATATATATATATATATATATATATATATATATATATATATATGCATATTTATATGTATGCATGTATGTATGTACATGTATGTATGCATGCGCATAAGTATATGTGTGAGTATGTTTGTTTGTGTACATATATGTATGTGTGTATGTGTGTGTGTGTGTGTGTATGTTTATGTATATGAGCGCATGTACACACTGAACTCCTTGCAGACAAAGGGCGTGTTCGTGGAGGCGCGCGCTGGCGACGGCGAGGAGAGAAGCCACACTTTGTACCTCGAAAAATTCCTCTCCTGGTCCGGAATTCTGATCGAACCGAACCCTTCGCTGTTCGAGACTCTGGTTTCGAAGCACCGCCGAGCCTATGCTATTCGCACTTCTCTCGCTGCGTCGGATGGTGGCGTTCCGTTCAGGTGCGTTTTAGAAGTGTTATTCGGATAAGATTGTGCCAGACTCGTCAGACGGACATGCAGATACACAGAATCCGACTGGTTTGTTGATATTGTGCAAGAACCGACCTAATAGCCTCTCATTTCACGGACATGCACATACTCAGAAAAATCGCATATCTGTCAGTTTAGACATGCATATCTACCGTACAGTTAGAGAAAATAAATGTATATTTATGTGATAGATCGATAGATATGCACTTATTTCTGTGCATATGGCTGTCTGTTTATACGAAGAATCGTAGGGACGGATCTTACACAATTTTAACAAACCGGCCGATTAAAATAGGAACAGTAATGGCAAAGGTTCAAATTATGTAATCTTTGTCATCATCATTATAGGTGAAAAGTCTGTATTTATTATTCTGAATGATCCGAAATAAAGCTGGAATAAAGGCAAAAAGGGAAGAGCAATGACAAGATTAGTAATTATAATAAAAATCAAGGTTAATGATGGTAATGGTGATGATGAAACTGATAGCAACGGTAGTAATATGATAATGATAATAATATTAATAATGATAATAGGAATAATTACGATAATAGGAATAATTACGATAATATAATGATAATGATAATAATAGTAATAATGATAATGATAATAATGATAATAATAATAATAATAATGATAATAATAATAATAATAATAATAATGATAATAATGACAATAATAAAAGCAATAATAATGATAATAGTAGTAATGCTGCTACTGCTGCTTCTGATGATGATGATGATGATAACAATATCATGACGATAATGATGATAATGGCGTTGCATTACTGACGATACTTGTATTACTACTGTGATAATGATTACCGGTGATAATAAAGACAATAACATCAAATAACATTATTACGTAAACAAGAACCTCACTTATTATACCGATCTCCACAGGTTAACGACCAACAGCCTCTCGGACACAGCAGTCCCTGACCTTCCCCTTTCCTCTGTCTTGCAAGCTGTCAACATGACCCGCATTGACTTTCTCTCGCTGGATGTGGGCGGTTCGGAGCTACAGGTGAGCGAGGGGTGGGGGTGGTGGTGGGTGGGGGGGGTTCCTGAAGGCGCTGTCACACTAGCACTTTTTCCTGTCAGTTTTTTGGGCAATTTTATGGAACGTGAATACAGACATTCTCGAATATAGCTCTTGGTTTTGACTATGTGTTGGCTGAAAAAAAGTTGAGGAAGGTTTTCAGACGGAAACGATCATTATCGTCTGACTGGAAGATCGACAGTTCGCTAAAAAATGGAAAATTGTGTGAGAGAGAGAGAGAGAGAGAGAGAGAGAGAGAAGAGAGAGAGAGAGAGAGAGAGAGAGAGAGAGAGAGAGAGAGAGAGAATTGACGGAAAAAGTGCTAGTGTGCCAGCGCCTTTTCGTGGGGGATAGGTGGAGAGAAATCAGTGTGGGATAGTTGCGGGGATAGTACTATTTCTTCTGGTTTGTGGGTTTGACTTTACTCAATGGGTTTTCGCTTCAATTTTACGTGGGCTTTGCGGGGTAAGATTGAAGAGGGATTAGTTGATGATTCCGGAAATGGCACTGGAAGGCGCTGGAAGTTCTGGGGCATACAGTAGGGTAGAAATCAGTGTAGGAGTAGATTCGACTCTATAGTCTATAGAGTTGTGACTTCTCCTGGGTCTGAAATATTGTTGTTTATAACTTACACGGGGTTTGTGACGCAGGATGCAAGAACAGCAGGAAACAATGCTCTTAAAAAGTATTGCCAGGATCTGAGGTCATCTGCTGTTAGAATCAGTATGAGAATAGATTGTATACTTATATAGTTCTGATTATAGCTGTTATGAATTTATTATTATTATTATTATTATTATTATTATTATTATCATCATCACCATTATCATCATCATCA
>NW_020872510.1:354229-359229 GCF_003789085.1 Penaeus vannamei
AGCTGATCGAGAGTTTGTCGTCCCTTACGGAATCCGCACTGCAAATTTCTCAAATCTAAAATATGCAATAGCCTACTGTTGACAATTCGTTCCATGACCTTGCATAAGCAACATGTCAACGCAATTGGGCGGTAGGAGATGGCAGATTTCCCCCTCCTTTCAATATAGGAATGATGGGGGCGAAGTGCCGTGAGTTTGGAAAATTCTGGCTTTTCCAAATTTCATTGCACACTTCTAGCAACATAATCATGGCATCATGATTTTAAGCTGCTTTATCATCTCATATCAAATCTCATCGGGGTGTTTCTCTACAGGCTTCTAGGGCTCTGACAAGCTCATTCACTGTAAGATCTTTATTGTAATCCAAATCATCTGTGTCAAAGTGTCAAAGTGTATAGTTTGTAGCTCAGCCGCTTCCTTGGTGATTAGGAATGCGGAATGGTAATTTTCTGAGCTTTTTATGCATGAGAACTGCTTGGCGAGTGCGTGAGCTGTCTCCGGGTGAATCGAAATTTGTACCCTCATGAATGATGATATTAACTTTGAAAGTTTTTTTCTTCTATTTATTCTATTGAACATAAGCGGACCAAATCTGAGATATTTTGGTATTACTGTTATTTGTAGAGTCAAAGCTCTCCTTAAAAGTGATTTTATGTTGTGACAGACTATTCTGAAGAGCAAAGAGCTCATTATAAATGATCGCGTTATCAGGTGGACTATAAACTGAACATATAGCCAGATATGTAACTAATAGAAAAAGATGTTCGTCTTAGTTATAGACATATTTCCCCATCCCTCGTCTTTCGTTCTAAGAAAAAGAGAGGGAGACAGAGGGAAGGGAGGGGAAGGGGAAGGAGAAGAGGGGGGGGGAGAAATGGAGAGACAAGGAGAGAGAGAAAGTAAGAATAGAGAGAAAGTAAAGAATAAGAAAGAGAGAGAGGACAAGAGAGAGAGACAGAGTAAGAGAGATAGATAGAGAGAGAGAGGGACAGAGTAAGAGAGACAGATAGAGAGAGAGAGAGACAGAGTAAGAGAGATAGATAGAGAGAGAGAGAGAGAGGAAAATCGAAAAGAAAAATGTTCATCTTAGTTATTGACACGTTTCCCCTCCCCCAACAACAGACAACAACGGCAATAATATCAGTTGACGATCGTTACAATAAGAATAAACTAAGGGTTTCCCCTTCCTCTTTTCCCTCCCTTTCCCCAGCCCCTTCTTCAACCCTCCCTCCCCTTCCTCTTTTCCCTCCCTTTCCCCTCCCATCCCCATCCTCTCTTCCCTTCCCCATTCTCTTTCTCTTTTCCCTCCCCTTCCCCATCCTCTTTCCTTACCCCCCCCTCCCCATCGTCTTTCCCTTTCCTACCTTTTTCTCTTTTCCCTCCCCTTCCCCATCCTCTTTTCCTTACACCCCCCCACATCCTCTTTTCCCTTTCCCTACCTTTTCTCTTTTCCCTTCCCTTCCCCTTCCCCATTCCCTTCCTCCCCTCCCCCTCCCATTCCCTTTTCCCTCCCACTCTCCTTTCCCATTCCCTTCCTCTTTTCCCTCCCACTCCCCTTCCCCATTGCCTTTCTCTTTTCCTCCCCCTTCTCTTCCCCATTCCCTATATCCTTTTTTCGCTTCTCCCTTCCCCATTCTCCTTCCTCTTTTCCCTCCTTATCCCATCCCATTTCCTTCCTACCCCCCCTCCCCATTCTCTTCCTCTTTTCCCCTTCCCCTCCTCCCCCACCTCGCCAGCCCAAGGTCCCTTCACCTAACCCATAACCCCCCCCTCCCCTCCCCATGTCCCATCACTACCCCCTCCCGCGGCCCCCCCTCCGCTTCCATTCTTCCACCCCCTCCCCCCTCCCCTCCATTCCCTCCTCCGCCACGTCGGGGCGCGGAATCCCATCGCCCTGCACTTTCGCTGAACCAGGGCTCCCCCTCTTTGCCCCTGCGCCCCAGTCTCCTCTTTCCCCTTCTCCAGGTCGCTTTACCGGTGGCTGCCACCGCCTATCCTCGCACTTCCCGTCCTCGCCCCACCTCCGTCCCTCGTTGCGCGCCTTCCGGTTCTACCGCTCCTCCTCCCCCGCCCATTCCCATCTCCATTCCCTTCCTAACCCCTTCGGCCCCTCCCATCCCTTTTCCCCATCACCCTTCGTCGCCTTCCCCTCATACCCCCATCCTCCACGCCCACAATGTCTTCCGTTTCTACCGCTCGGCCCCCATTGGCTTCGCCTACCATGCCCCATTGCCCTTCCCGCCTTCCACGCTCCTCCGCCCACCTCAGCCCAAGGTTCGAGGGTCAGGCAGCTCTCAAGTTGACCAATGGCTTGGATCTGTCCGTGTTTTTGTGTTTCTATCTAGAGTGGAAACATCCCCCGGATGAGGCTCTGCATATGACTCCACCTACCGATTCCCTGTGATTCAATTTCTCTCGCTCCGTTGGCTGGATACCCTTTAGTTGACGTTGGTAACACGCCGAAGTGACCCTTCTGTCCCCCGACGAAGCGAGGGTCGGTTATGGCGTGTCGAGGAGGGTCTCCGTGCGTCTGGGTGGACGTCACTTCTGGATGTCAATTTATGTTGTCGAAAGGATGTGAAAAAAAAGGAAAGAAAGAAAGGGGGGAAAAAGTGATCTACAGATGCTAACTTTGAAAGAGGACGAAAACAGATGAGAATTCTGCTTGTACTGGGAGACTTAAGAGGCTCTCAGATGCAATACATTGTCGATATAGGAGCTATTTTATTCGGCTTGCTTTGGGTTATTTCTTTATCCGAAGTGCAAGTCTTTGTACATGATAGAATGGGGGTGACAGCTGCATTTAAGTGAACATGGAAAATCTATGCATATATCACAACGTAGCCCAACTCCCATCTATCCTTCCTACTCTTCTCTTTTCTTCCTCCTTGTCTGTCTGTCTTTTGCTCTTTCTTTCTCCCTCCCTCTCCCTTTCTCTCTCTCTCCATCTCTCCCTCTCCATTCCTCCCGTTTGTCACCCCCCTCTCACTCTCCCCCTTTCCTCTCTCTCTTCCTTCCTTCCGTTGTCACCCCCTCCCCTCTCTCTCTCGCCCTTCCTTGTCTGCTCCTTCCTCCCCGTCTTCCCTTCCCTCTTCCTTCTCCCTCCCTCCCTCCCCTCTTCTCTCAACTGGACATGCGCGTGGTTTAAAGTAATTGAATAAGACTACACAAGATTTATTCCGGGAGGGACAGGGGGCGATATTACATTCCGCTATATCTAATTTGCTTTTAATATTGAGGCATATGGGAATCTGTCTGCGGAGCCAATATACTAATGGGTTGCAGGTCGTGCGCGAGACACATTTGCAGGCTCAATCACGAACGAGAACGAGACGTAACGAGAGCGTCTGCTGAACTAAACCGTGAAATTCGCCCGCCTGGTGAGAGAGCTCGGCGTCGCGCGTCCGAAACCGTGGCTGCTAATCTCGGACTCGAACGCGGTAACATCGTTCGGCATCAAATGAACGTTCGAGATAACGAATGGCCCAGAAGAATAGGTCATTATGCAGCCCGCGCGCAGCCACGTGATTTCTTGATTATCATGGAAGTTGTCTTATGTGGTCGTCTATCATGGGATAAAATCTAAACTATGTACTGTTCTGCGTTGTGATTTTACTTCATTTTTTTTCCGAGTTGTGAATGCTCCCAGCTTGCAAATGAAAAGGCCAACATATGTTTACAGTAAACGGGAATTTACATATAGTATCAATCCTGAAATTCAAAAGAATTAAAATACGTATTTTTTTTTTTTTTTTTTTTTTTTTTTTTTTTTTTTTTTTTACCGGCTGTGGAATATGAGGTGGTTTGTAATGGTATTGACTTTCCATTTGAAATTGGATAATCTATGAATATCAGCTTTCGATAAAATGGCCTTTTGAATGCTGGTTACATTAGATATAAGCAAAATTTAAATTCATTGCGACTGTTTTTGTTTTGTTTTTCAAATCGTAAATCAACATAAAGCATTTGATTGCTGATATGGTAAACGTGTGTATATTTAAAAAAAAAAAAAAAAAAAAATGAACACAAAGCACAGGTTACCTATGTACAAGAAACACACACAACATTTGCATGTTATGTTGTGTTTGTTATGGTGTGTGTGTGCTGTGTGTATGCTATGTGTTATAGTGTGTGTGTGTGTGTGTGGTGTGTGCTGTGTGTTTGGTGTTGGTGCGTGTGTGTCGGTGTGTGTGTGTGGTGTGTGTGTGTGTGGTGTGCGCGCGTGTCAATCGTGTTATGATAAACGTGTATATACAATAACATAGCTAATATATCTCCATATATTGTATATTCATTTTATTTTATATAGTATATACAATATATTATATTATATATAATTATTATATATTACATATTATAGTAATATATTATTATATATGTATATTACACACACAGCACACGACACACACACAGCGCACACAGCACACACACACTACCACTACACACAACAACACAACGCCATATATAGTAGTAACTGATAGGTAGTACATAGTATAAATAGTAGTATCATATAATTTTATCTGTATTTATTATTTATAGTAATATATGTATATTATAGTAATATCTAGTGTATTATTATTAAATATAATATACTAGTACTATTATATAAGTATATAATCAATCACACACACACACCACACACCACACGCAACACACACGCCACATACACCAACCACGACACACACCAACACACCCACACACAAAACCACTCACGCACGTAAGGGCCACACACACACAGCACACATTTATGATTATAATATATTAATAATATTATATATATATAAATATATATACTCGTATATAATATAGTGTATAGTAATATACTGTTATAGTAATTATTAAATATAAGTATATATAATTATATAATATAATATATAAATAGCACACACACATACAACACACAACAACACACACAGCACACACACACTCGACACACACCACAACACACACACACTCACACACACACAACTCCTCACACCACGCCACATAGTATATATATA
>NW_020872510.1:364229-371729 GCF_003789085.1 Penaeus vannamei
AAGACAAAGAGGAGGATAGATATAAAAGCCACGTGGAAGAAACAAAAAACTCCAAGAAATGGTGATGATGTTGCGTAAAGAAAGTAGAGAGAATGAACTGAGTGGAAGAAGGAAGGACGCTCAAGAAGAAGAAAAGAACTGCAAGAAGAGAAGAGAAGAGAGAGAAGAACAGAGAGAGATGAAGAGAGAGGAGGGAAGAGAGAAGAGAAGAGAGAGAGAGAGAAGAGAGAGAGAGAGAGACCAGAGACAGAGAGAGAGAGAGAGAGGCGAGAGAGAGAGAGAGAGAGAGAGGAGAGAGAGAGAAGAGAGAAGAGAGAGAGAGAGAGAGAGAGAGAGAGAGAGAGAGAGATAACACAGCATAAAACAGTATTCGAAAAAAAATATTTATTATACATATATATATGTAACACACATTTCTGCTCCTTCCATTGCTTTCTGATTTCACACAATTTTTTTTCAAAATTTTAGAAATAAGACGACTTACCCCCCCACCCCGCCCTCCGTGTTAACCTTCTTCCCTTTTAGTTTACACTATACTCCTTCTCTTTCTCTCTTTAATAAGGATTTTCCGAGCCATTTTATTTGCCGATACTTCCTCCCCCCCCTCGTGTTTACACTATACCTTCTTTTCTTCTTTATAAGGATTCTAGACCATTATAGCCGATACTCCCTCCCCCCCCCCCCTCCGTTTACACTATAACTCCTTTCTTTCTTCTTTTATAAGTTTGAACCATTTTATAGCCGATACTCCCTACCCCCCCCTCCGGTTACACTATACTCCTTCTTTTCGTCTTTTATAAGGATTTAGACCATTTTATAGCGATACTCCCTCACCCCCCCCCCCTCCGTGTTACACTATACTCCTTCTTCTTTTATCTTTTATAAGGTTTGGACCATTTTATAGCCGATACTCCTCACCCCCCCCTCCGTGTTACACTATACTCCTCTTCTTTCTTCTTTTATAAGGATTTGGACCATTTTATAGTTGATACTCCCTCACCCCCCCCCCCTCCGTGTTACACTATACTCCTTCTTCTTTCTTCTTCATTTTATTTTATCACCCCCCCCCCTTCCGTGTTACACTATTCTCCTTCTTCTTTTCTTCTTTTAAGGAATTTGGACCATTTTATAGCCGATACTCCCTCACCCCCCCCCCCCTCTATTTTACACTATACTCCTTCTTCTTTCTTCTTTTATAAGGATTTAGACCATTTTATAGCGATACTCCCTCACCCCCCCCCTCCGTGTTACACTATACTCCTTCTTTCTTTCTTCTTTTATAAGGATTTGGACCATTTTATAGCCGATACTCCCTCACCCCCCCCCCTCCGTGTTACACTATACTCCTTCTTCTTTCTTCTTTTATAAGGATTTGGACCATTTTATAGCCGATTCTCACCCCCCCCCCCCCTCCGTGTTACACTATACTCCTTCTTCTTTCTTCTTTTATAAGGATTTGGACCATTATAGCCGATACTCCTCAACCCCCCCTCCGTGTTACACTATACTCCTCTTCTTTCTTCTTTTATAAGGATTTGGACCATTTTATAGCCGATACTCCCTCACCCCCCCCCCCCCTCCGTGTTACACTATACTCCTTCTTCTTTCTTCTTTTATAAGGATTTAGACCATTTTAGAGCCGATACTCCCTCACCCCCCCCCCCTCCGTGTTACACTATACTCCTTCTTCTTTCTTCTTTTATAAGGATTTGGACCATTTTAGAGCCGATACTCCTCACCCCCCCCTCCGTGTTACACTATACTCCTTCTTCTTTCTTCTTTTACAGGATTTCGACCATTTTATAGTCTATATTCCCTCACCCCCCCCCCGTTACACTATACTCCTTCTTCTTTCTTCTTTTATAGGTTTTAGACCATTTTATAGTCCCTCACCCCTCCCCCCCCCCTTCCGTGTTACACTGTACTCCTTCTTCTTTCTTCTTTTATAAGGATTTGGACCATTTTAGAGCCGATACTCCCTCACCCCCCCCCTCTTCGTGTTACACTATACTCCTTCTTCTTTCGTCTTTTATAAGGATTTGGACCATTTTATAGCCGATACTCCTCACCCCCCCCCCCTCCGTGTTACACTATACTCCTTCTTCTTTCTTCTTTTATAAGGATTTGGACCATTTTTAGAGCCGATACTCCTCACCCCCCCCCCTCCGTGTTACACTATACTCCTTCTTCTTTCTTCTTTTATAAGGATTTAGACCATTTTATAGCCGATACTCCCTCACCCCCCCCCTCCGTGTTGCACTATACTCCTTCTTCTTTCTTCTTTTTATAAGGATTTAGACCATTTTAGAGCCGATACTCCCTCACCCCCCCCCTCCGTGTTACACTATTCTCCTTCTTCTTTCGTCTTTTATACGGTTTTAGATCATTTTATAGTCTGTATTCCCTCACCCCCCTCCGTGTTACACTATACTCCTTCTTCTTTCTTCTTTTATAAGGATTTAGACCATTTTATAGCCGATACTCCCTCACTGTACTCTTTGAGACGAGAACTCGCTGCGTCAGCCACAACGTCCCGCAGATTTAGCCAAACGATCCCTTTTCAGTGTTTCGGAAGAGCATACGAAACAGGCCTCGGTGTTGGTTCGAAGCTTCGGTACCTTGTTAGAATATTCTTGATTGTTTCGAACTGGCGATGCTCATGTTTAACAGCGTCCTATGATACAATTTCTGTTATTATTATTATCATTATTATGATAACATTATTATATCATTATTATTAGTGTGATACAATTTCTGTTATTATTATTATTATTATTATCATTATTATCATGATAACATTATCATGATATCATTATTATCATAACATTATCATGATATCATTATCATCATGATAATGATAATGATGATAATGGTAGTATTAATAACAATAACCATGCTGCTAATATGTTGATAATGATAATAATGGTAATGGATATGATAATACTACTACTAATGAACAAAATAGTAATGATAACAATAACAAAGTTATAACTACTACTACTTCTAATGATAATAATAATGAATAATCATAACAATAAGAAGAATATATGATGATAATGATCATGATCGATATTGATTGAGGATTATGATTATTACATCTGAGTAAGGACTACCACGATTATCAATACCAAGCATTATTTTTGATTGTGTGGAATGTTGATCTTCGAAATTTTAACTTGAATAAAAAAATAAACGGTTTACATCTTACGTTAACAGAAACTTCGACGGTTCAACCATTATTGCCTCTGAGTAAGAACTACCACGATTATCAATACCAAGCATTATTTTTGATTGTGTGGAATGTTGATCTTCGAAATTTGAACTTGAATGAAAAAATAAACGGTTTACATCTTACCTTTAAATACATGATGGTCTTTATTCTGGTTAAGGGTATGTTTTGTCTAGAAGAATCGTAGACTATCGTGATAATTATTTTTTCCCCTTTTTTTTAAAAGTTAGAGCAAGATGTGGTCATTATTTTAATTTCACTTTTTTTTTAAGTTAGAGCAAAATGTGGACTCAGTTACTCAGGAGCACAAAATTCCTTACTGCTGCCTTCCGAAAATGTATTCATTAAGTCTACCTATATAAGTATTGAACAGCTACGTACTGAAGGCAAAATTATTTTGTTATCACTGATATTACTTCTGTCATTGTTATTATCGTTATGAAGATAGTTATACGTAAAAAATGCAATTTTATACTAACTACAAGAAATCAACAACAATTGTAATGGTAATAGTAATAACAATGACAAAAATGATAGTAACTACAATGATGACGACTAGATTAGTACCTTGAAATAACAATAATCATAATAATTCATCAGAAATCTCATCTTCAAACGAAAATATCAAATAATGATATCAAGAATTTTCAAGAATAAGATTTTGAGAATATAATACTCATAATAACGATCATAATGAATCATCCGAAATATCATCTCCAAACGGAAATATCAAATAACGATATCAAGAATTTTCAAGAATAAGATTTTGAGAATATAATACTTAATAAAATGTCCCCCCCCCCCCGCGAATAAGATCAAAAGAATTTTCGAGTAAGGGGAGGAAGGGGAAGGGATTCCTGGTCGGCTTGTGAAAGGAGAATTAAAGTGAACGTTGCCGCTACGAAAAAGAATTTAAATCATGAATTACCTTACCCAGAATAGAAGGAGAATGGCGGAAATTATAACGTGTTCTGTACCAAAGATGCTTGGAATACGAGCTGGCTAAAGGTCGCACGAACTGGGAGTTAATTTATAAATGTTTCCTCTCTCTCTCTCTCTGTCTCTCCTCTCTCTCTCTCTCTCTCTCTGTCTCTCTCTCTCTCTCTCTCTCTCTCTGTCTCTCTGTCTCTCTCTCTCTCTCTCTCTCCTCTCTCTCTTTCTCTCCTTCTGTCTCCCTCTCTCTCTCTCTCTCTCTCTCTCTCTCTCTCTCTCTCTCTGTCTCTGTCTCTCACTCTCTCTCTGCCTCTGTCTCCCCCCCCCCCCCCTCTCTCTCTCTCTCTCTCTCTCTCTCTCTCTCTCTCTCTCTCTCTCTCTCTCTCTCTCTCTCTCTCTCTCTCTCTCTCTCTCTCTCTCTCACTCTCTCTCTTTAACCGTTATTATGTTTATACTTAATTATAATACATCAGATTCTCTTACGGACTCGCACGGTGGCCACTTGCTAAGAAATGTCGATTATCAGGTACGAAAAACATCTGTAAGGGACTATACTTATTATAGTGTTGACCTTGCATCTGTCCCGACTGTACGTGAAGTATAAATAAGTGTCATTTTCTTTTTATTTCCTTGGCTAATGAGATAATCAGCGATCAGGAAATCAACGATGTCAACGATGCATCTGCACTAATGATAGTAACAGGGTAAATGCAACACCAATTGCAATATTAATGATGATAGAGATGGTAGGATGACTTGCTCAAATCTGAAGGTGGAAAATCAGTTTAAAAGATGGCGAGATTAAGGGATTTTATATTTCTTTTATTTCAAGCCTTTTGATCATTAGGTAAATTGCATTCTTGAGAGATGAAAGCCTGTGTCAAGATGAACATTCTGAGAAGCTCGCAGAATTACGAGAGAGGGTGAGAGAAAAAAAGGAGAGAGTGAATGAGGGAAAGATGGATGGATAGACAAATAGATAACTACATAGACAGATTAATAATTTAGAGAGATGAATATAGACAGATAGATAGATGAATATAGATATAGAGATGAATATAGATAGATAGATGGATGAATATAGATAAATAGATGAACATAGATAGATAGATGAATATAGATAGATAGATGAATATAGTAGATAGATAGATGAACATAGATAGATGAATATAGATAGATAGATGAACATAGATAGATAGATGAATATAGATAGATAAATGGACAGACAGATAGATAGACAGACAGTGAGATGAGATATACCAATGAATGAGAGAAAAATAAGAGAAAAATCAAAAATCAAAAATAAAAATTCATTAAAGCACAAAGGTCTCTGTCGGTCCCATCACGTAAGGGTGAAAATTGCACACACTGGCTGTTACGAGGAAGGGGAACACGGCAGAATATTGGGACAATGTACCATGACACACTCCGACGTCGGTTCCTTTTTGATCTCACTTCAGGGTCGGAAAATGATAGCAATCTTTTGGGAAATTGCTCAGGTATGCCGCGTCAGGAGGCTGGATCGTCCGAAGCTCCTGCCGGAAATATATTGATGGCTTCTGCTACGTTCGAACCCTCTTTTGCTCTCTCTTTCTCTGTTTCTCTCTGTCTGTCTGTCTGTCTGTCTCTCTGTCTGTATGTCTGTCTGTCTGTCTCTCTCTCTCTCTCTCGCGGTTGTTCGTGTTCGTATTCACTGTCGCTCATCAGATTTATCGCTCTTTCTCTCTCTTTACGTCTGTCTGCTTGTCTATCTGTCTCTGTCTGTCTGTATGTCTCTCTCTCTCTCTCTCTCTCTCTCTCTCTCTTCTGCTCGTATTCACTGTCGCTCTCAGATCTATCGCTCTTCTCTCCCTCCCCCTTTTCTCTCTCTTTACGTCTGTCTGTCTGACTATCTGTCTCTCTCTCTCTTTCTCTCCCTCTGTCGGTCTCTCTTCCTGGATCTTGCCCCCTCTCTCTTTCTTGTTTTCCTTACCGTGTTTTCATCTTCAAATACTTCGTGCCCCCCCCCCCCCTCTCAATCTGCTCGTCCCGAATCCGCAAGTCATAACCGTTATCACGAAAGAAACGAATACGAAAGAAAAATATAAAGGCCAAAAAAAAAGAAAAAATGAAAAAATTGGTATCAAGTATTTTTCGACACAGAGCAAACCGCAAGGAACAGAATTTCCACACAAATTATTCTTGGGAACACCGGATAAAATTTCCGCTGTTACCTTCCGTTACAGGTGTGGTCTGCGTCGCGGATAATTAATCGATATTTCCCCGAGATTTCTTGGCGGTAAACATAACCTGGTCTTTGTAAGGTAGTATTTATTTGCACTTCATTATATACATGATATATGACATAATATATGATATATAATATATATTATATATAATATATATATATATATATATATATATATATATATATATATATATATATATATTATATATATATATATAGAGATATAGAGAGAGAGAGAGAGAGAGAGAGAGAGAGAGGGAGGGAGGGAGGAGGGAGGAGAGAGGGAGGGAGAGGAGAGAGAGAGAGAGAGAGAGAGGAAAGGGAGAGAGAGAGAATGACTGACGTGCGAGAAAGGAAGGACAGATGAGGTGCGAGAGTTGGATTGGAAGGGGTGGACGGGGCGGAAGGGGGGTGGGGTGAGGGGGGGGTAGAGGTGCATGTCCCACCCCTTGATTAAATCTGTGAAATGAGGTTCTTGTTTAGGTCCGCGTGACAGATTGCGAACTCTACCTCAGTGACAGGTCTGTTTGCCGCTGATGCTAGTGTACCCCCCCCTCCCTACCTATCGCTCTCTCCCTCTCTCTCTCTCTTTCTCTAGCCATCGCTCTCTCTCTCTCTCCTTTCCTCTAGCATCGCTCTCTCTCTCTCTCTCACTCATCGCTCTCTGTCTCTCTCTCTAGCCATTCTCTCTCTCTCTCTCTTCCCTCGCTCTAACTCTCTTGTCTATGTTTTTATTTGTTACCTTTTCTTTAACCCTCTGATTGTCTCTTTTTGTGTCTTTCTATCTCCATTTGCAGTTCATTTTCTCTTTTTCGATATGTTTGTCAAAATGTCTATTTACCTTTCATCGACCTCACCTTTCCTCTCTCTTCTTTATCTCCCCTCTCTCTGTTTCTCCGATCCCTTACTCTTTCCCTGTTCTCTCTCTTCTTTGCTTTCTCTCCTCTTCTCTCCCTCTCTCTCTTTCGTTCCCTTTCTCCAACCTCTCACTCTTTCTGTCTCTGTCTTTTATTTTATAAGTATTAAATCTATGGACATGATATATATATATATATATATATATATATATATATATATATATATATATATATATATATATATATACATACGT
>NW_020872510.1:379229-402685 GCF_003789085.1 Penaeus vannamei
CCTCCCACCCTCCCCCCCCCCCTCCTTCCTCCTCCCACCCTCCCTTCCCCTCCATTCTCCTCCCACCCTCCCCTCCCCCTCCTTCCACCTCCCACCTCCCACCCTCCCCTCCCCCTCCCTTCCCCCCCTTCTCCTCCCACCCTCCCCTCCCCCTGTCCTCTTGCCACCCACGGCTATCGTCGCAGTTATCTTTCCCCCTCGGTAGAATCACTTGAGGAGGGATGAAAGGGATGGGGGAAGAGGGAAGGAGGAGGAAGGGGGGGTAGGAGGGGGAAAGGAGGAGTGAGGAGGAGTAAGGAGGGGAAAGGAGGAGGAAGGAGGAGGAAGGAGGGGGAAGGAGGGGGAAGGAGGAGGAAGGAGGATGAAGGGAGGGGGAAGGAGGGGGTAGGAGGGGTAAAGAGGAAGAAAGGGAAGAGGAGGAAGGAGGGGGAAAGGAGGGGAAAGAGGGGGTTGGAGGGGAAGAGAGGAAGGGAGCGAGGAGGAGGAAGGAGAGGAAGGAGGAGGAGGAGAGGGAAGGAGGAGGAAGAGGGAGAAGGAGGAGTGAGGGAGGGGGAAGGAGGAGGAAGGAGGAAGGAGAGAAGAAGGAGGAGGAAGGAGGAGAGGAGGGGGAGAGGAGGAAGGAAGGAGGAAGGAGGGGGAAGGAGGAGGAGGAGGGGTGGGGAAGAGGTGGAAGGAGGAAAGGAGGGGGAAGGAGGGAAGAAGGGGGAAGAAGGAGGAAGGAGGGAGAAGGAGGAGTGAGGAGGGGGAAGAAGGAGGAAGGAGGGGGAAGGAGGAGGAAGAAGGAGGAGGAAGGATGGGGAGGAGGAGGAAAGAGGAGGAAGGAGGGGAGGAGGGAAGGAGGAGAAGGAAAGGAGGGGAAGGAGGAGGAAGGAGGGGGAAAGGAGGAGGAAGAGAGGAAGGAGGGGAAGGAGGGAAGGAGGGAAAGGAGGAGGAAGAAGGAGGATGGAGGTAGGAGAGGAGGAGGAGAAGGGAGGTAAGGACTTAAGGAAGGAAGGAGGGGAAGGAGGTAGGAAGGAGGGGAAAGGAGGGAAGGAGGAGGAGGAGGTGGGGAGGGGGAGGAGGGGGAGGAGGAGGAAGGAAGAGGAAGGAGGTGGAAGGAGGGGGAAGGAGGAGGAGGAGGGGAGGGGGAAGGAGGAGGGAGGAGGACGGAAGCGAAGGGGGGTAAGGAGGAGGAGGGGAGAAGGAGGAAAGGAGGAGCGCAAGGAGGGCGTAGGAAGGAAGGAGGAGCCGCATCCTTATCGCTCTTCCGAAGGGCGAAGGAGGGGAGACCGAGGAGGACTCGAGAGCCAACGTTCGCAGGCTAATACTCCTCAGTGAGTGCCAATAACCGGGGAAATGAAGGTTCAGGTGTGTGTTGGGATAGGGGGAGGGGAGGGAGGGGCAAGAGAGGGGTAGGGGTACAGCTTTCATATTTTGGCACTGTAGGGAGAGGGAAGGGGGAGGGGAGTTAAAAGGGGAGTAAAAGGGGTGAGAGAGGAAAGTTACGAAGAGGGAGTTAAAAGGGGGGGGATAAAAGGGGGTGAGGAGAGGAAAGTTACGAAGGGGAGTGGCACGGCTTTCATATTTTGGCACCGTAGGAAGAGGAAGGTGGTGAGTTTGTGTGTACACAACACAAACACAACATACACACACACAAACACAAATACACACAACACACACACACACACACACACTCACACACACACACACACACACACACACACACACACACACACACACACACACACACCACACACACACCACACACGCACACACACACACACACACACATATATATAAGGGTCAGGAACTTTTCCTATTCAAATTTTTCATATCTTTATTCTACTCAGTTTTTGTAAAGATGTCATATTAGAGATTTTATATAACCCATATTTTATTTAAATGTAGGCCTATTTTTATTGTACCTACTGTACCGTGTAACTTAAAGGTCATTGAATTCATTCCAATGTTGAGCGTGTACCAAATTTTATAATGGTCATAGAAACATTTTTAACAATGTTTTATTCAATAAATAAATAATGATAAAACAGTTGGCATATCATTTTTAAATAGCAGTAAACATTATTTAAACAAGGAATATTCTCAACTAACTTAACTAATTTTTAAGGTTAACTCTATACCCTCCTTTTCATACTACTAATTATAAATCAAAAATAATTCTAACACAAAGAAAATAATGATAATAATAATAAAAAAAAAATCTTTCCACGGTTTTTCCTGGGACATAAGCCAATCATTCCCCCCTCCTTTAATCTTTACAATTTCCCTTTCTTTTTATTCACTCAAATAAATAATTTCCTCAGTTAATCAACGATATCACTGTCACCTACGACTAATTCCATTACTGTATCCACGGGCCATTAAAATAACTGAATAATTAATTTATATTAATAACTGAATAATTGATTTATATTAATAACTGAATAATCAATTTATATTCCTTGACAACAAAGCATTATGGCGTTTTGTCCTTCCCGTATTTTCTCAATAATTTATCCTCTCTCTCTCTCTCTCTCTCTCTTTGTCTCAATTATCATAAATCATTACAAAGGGATTTATAATTACGATAATACGCTTATCAAGCATTACAATCTATAATATCAGGGTAAAACGCGCCTTTGAATACGAGCACTAAACCTTACTTGTACACAGGACGACAGCAATGATTCGTCTGACGAGAAATCGGTAAGATAACGAACGTATTGCTTTCCTTCAAGTTAATTGTTAACATTTAAACAAACAAACCATTTACAAATAATAACTATTGTTTACTCTATCTGTTATAACACTAAATACTGAGGAGGAGGTGGAGGAGGAGGAGGAGGAGGAGGAGGAGGAGGAGGAGGAGGAGGAGGAGGTTAACAAGTAGGAGGGAGATGAGGGAGTAGAGGAGAGAAGGAAAAAAGAGTAGGGAGGAGAAGAAAAAGGATAGTAGAGAGGAGAGGAGAAGGAAAAGGAGGAGGAGAAGGAAAATTGGTAGGAGGAGAAGGAAAATTAGTAGGAGGAGAGGAGTAGGAGTAGGAGGAGGAGGAAGAGTAAGAGTAGGAGGGGGGGAGAGGAGGAAAAGGAGGATGAGAAGGAAAAGGTGTAGGAGGCAGAAGAGGAGGATGAGAAGGAAAAGGAGGAGGAGGAGGAGTAAAAAGTAGGAATAGGAGGAGAAGGAGAAGAAAAAAGGAGGGAGGAGAAGAAAAAAGAAGAGGAGAGGAGAAGAAAAACGGATAGGAGAGGAGGAGAAGGAAAAGAAGTAGGAAGAGGAGGAGAAAAAAAAACGAGAATTGAGAGAGGAATAGGAGATAAGGAGAAGGAAAAGGAGGGAGGAGGAGGAAGGAACAATGTCATCTGGATTCCATAAATTCCCTGGAAGCAATGCCATTAAAGGAGCAGCGTAGGAGAATAACTTGGCTCAAGATGACACAGCACTTTTGAAAAACACTTCGAATAGGATTAAGTTGTTCCGTTTAGCTAAAGGAGAGAAAGAGGAAGAGGGAATGAAAGAGAGGAGAGGAGAGAGAGAGAGAGGGAGAGAGAGAGAGAGAGAGGGAGAGGAAGAGAGAGAGAGAGAGAGAGAGAGAGAGAGAGAGAGAGAGAGAGAGAGAGAGAGAGAGAGAGAGAGAGAGAGAGAGAGAGAGAGAGAGAGAGAGGAGGAGGGAGGGAGGAGAGAGAGTGAGTGAGTGAGTGAGTGAAGTGAGTGAAGAATGAGAGAGAGAGAGAGAGAGAAAGAGAGAGAGAAGAGAGAGAGAGAGAGAGAGAGAGAGAGAGAGAGAGAGAGAGAGAGAGAGAGAGAGAGAAGAGAGAGGAGAGAGAGAGAAGAATGGGAGTGAGAGACAGATAGATATATATAGAGAGAGAGATAGAGAGAGGGCGACAGAGGATGTGAGAAAGAGAGAGAAATAGAGAACGAGAGAGAAAGAGAGAGAGAAAAAAAGAGCGACATTATCGTTACCTTTACCAACGACATCAGAAGGAGGGACAGGAACCCCCTCCCCCCCCCCTCCCCCCTCCCCCCTCCCCCCTTCCCCGTCATTTTCTTGACCATCTTCCTCGCTGACTTAAAGATTAAAAAAAAAAAAAAAAAAATGGACGAAAATATAAACTTGATTGATTTAAAACTCACGCGGGACTTTGCTTTTGATGTTAAGGCATTTCTAATAAACATTTCGCTCGCTTGGAAAGGAAACTTCAAAGCAAACACTCGACCCTCTGTGCTGCTTGGAGACGGAGGGAAAGGAATAACACAGAGAGAGAGAGAAACATTTTACAACTCGTGGGAAATCATTTGTTCATAATTGATTTCTTCAGACAATTCGAGAACAGAGACAGAAGTGTGTTGCGAAAATATAAGTGTGCGTGTGCGTGTGTGTGTGTGTGTGTGCGCATGAGTGAGAGTAAGAAAGATGAGTTTTTTTCATGTCTTTTTGTTATATAGTTGATTATTGTTGTTATCATCGTTATTATCATCAATATGGTAATTAGTATCGCAATGATCACTATTATTTATATCAATATCATAATTATAACCATTATCATTGTTATTACTATTATTCCTTTATTGCTATTATCATTATTATTATTATCATTATTATTATCACCATCATCATCATCAATTTCATCATCACTATCATTGTTACTTTTATCATTTCGACTGTTATGCCCCTAATAATTATCATTTAATCCATCTGGTGATTATGCAACTTCCTCGCCCCGCCCATCTCAGTCGACTCAGAGTACTAACATGCTGACGTCAGCATTCCGGGGTCAAAGTCGGGCGGTAAGGAACTTGCTACCCTATCGCATTGTTCCGAGGCTTAGTGAGCATGTTCCCTTTAAGAATATGTTCCCTTCGACCACTTGGATATGGGACCAATTTTGACTTTTTATTGTTATCATAACTAACTTTTTTATTTTCATTTTTATTATTATTATTCTTTTTTTATAATATTTTCTTATTTTTCATTTTATTGATATTCATATTTATATTAGCATTATCATTTTCCGTACTATTACCATTACTATTTTGATCATTAATATTAATATTATGATAAGATTATTGTTACTGCTATTTTTATTATTTTCATCATTATTATTATTTTTTATGCTATTATCATCATTATCATCAATGTTATTATCATCATCATTGTTATTGTTAGTATTATCATTATCATTATAAATGTTCTTATTATCATTATAACTATTACTATCATCATAAATATCTTTTATTATTACTATCATCATATCTATACTTTTATTATTACTATCATCATTATTACTGCTATCATCATCAATATTTTCTTTTATTCATCACTTACCATTTTATGCATTCCTATTCTTCGTTGCGTATGTGCATCCCCTCAATAACGTTTCCGAATTGCAAATTTCTCTTCACATATCCCTAGTGTGTTTAAATTACCTGTAGCTAATTACCTTCAAGCACCTGCAATTGCACAATCAAGAAGCGTCGGCATCCTTTTCAACAACCTTATTGCCCCTTTTGTTCACTAAGGTATTTTCCCCTCTGGCGTTGCTCGTGCTCGTCAGCTGTTTTTCTTTTGTGTTCATCAGTTTCTTATGGTTGAATACACACACATATATATATACACCAACACACACACACACACACACACACACACACACACACCACACACACACACACACCACACACACACACACACAGCACACACACATTTTTTTTTTTTTTTGAATAATATGTTATATAAATATATTATAATATATATAAATTATTTATATTATATGTTATTATCTTTTTTTATTGTTATATATGGTAGATGTTGAAAGATAATATATTTTTATACATATACATATATTCATGGTTATACTTATATATCTATTATACATACATTAACTATATATATATATTAATAAATATAATATTATTATATATTTATTTATATTATATTTATAAACAAGTATACATACTTATACAGACACATTAGTAGTTTGATTGTAATTTATACATATGCCATCATTGAAGCATACCATAATATACAGTATAAAATTAATATATAAGGATATAATATATATTATTATATTTTTATATTATTATTGATTATGTATTATGATACAAGGTAGGTATACGATACACTTTTTTATATGAAGGTCATAAATAATCATTCTCATTATCAAATTCAGACACGGTTGGGTTACCTGTTACCTGTGCCAAAACACACACCCAGGCAGTTCATATATATAATCTAGCACACACACACACACACACACACACACACACAAACACACCACACACCACTCACTCACACTTCACACACATCGACACAAACACACAACACACACACATGCAGCGTCCCCCCCCCCATGTCCTCCACTCAGACCCAAGCGATAGCACACGCATTCTCTGCATTGCTCTAATCATGCACTGAAAGATTTGTGGCAGATCATGAAGCACTAGACCAAGAGATCCGCTCCTATGGCAGGTATTGCGACGGCTGGTTACATTCGCATTTTTTTTTTTTGCGACGGGATAAAAGAAAAGAACATAAGATAATGTACGTGTGTTGATAAGAGAGATGCTGGTTGATGGAAATAATTTTTATTGAAATATTATTATTTGTTCATCTTTGTCACGTCTCCTTAGCGTTATTATTATCTGTTATATTATTATATCAATGTTATTATTATTATCATTATCATTGATTATTATGTATTATTATTATTAAATTATTATCGTATTATCATATTGTTATTATTATTTATCGATTATATTATTATGTATGTATAATTATTATTATCGATTATTACCAATTTTAAGTCATTATGACCCATCATTATCATATAAGAGGTAACTTTTCTCATCGACCTTATGGATTCTTTACAATGTATTGATTTTGTTGTAATCATCTAACATTCTTTTTTATGCCGAGTCTATTGATTACATCATTTTACTGTTTCTGTTATTGTTATTGTCACTATCTTTATCAACCATTGTTCGCCCATTACGACACTTAGCATGTTAAGCTTCTGTGGCCTGTTTAAAAGGCGTTGTTCATGTCAGAATGTGTCGTTTATGATTAAGAATTTCTCTGNCCAGTCACTGTGTCTTCTTTCCATCTCCTTCCTCCCTCTTTCTTATCCTCCTTCATTGCCTCTTTCTTTTCCATCCCCTTCCCTCCCCTCTCCCTCTCTCTTTTTTTTCCCTTCTTCCTCCCTCTTTCTATCCTCTTTCCCTCCCCCTTTCCCATCCTTTTCTTCCTTCTCCCTCCCCCATTATTCTCTCCTATCGTTCCCTCAACTAACCTATCCCACAATGTCACCTCCCTATCTCTTCTCTCTTTTCTCCTTTATTCCCTCTTTCGATCCCCTTCCCTTCCTCTCTCTCTCTCCTTCCCATCCCTCTCTCTCATCCATCCCCTCCTCCACCTCCTTCCTCCCTTCCCTCCTTCCCTCTCTTTATCACTGTCCCTCCCTCCCTCCATGCCCTTTTCTCCCTCCCTCTCTCCATCCCCGTCCTTCCTTCCCTCCCTCCCTTCTCCATGCACATTCCTCCATGTAAACCTTAGAGTGGGAGGTGGGGTGGTCAGAGGCATACCTTGACAAGAGGTACATGAAATGTTTTTACAAATGGTAGGTGGTCAGGTCACGTCAGTAATCAGGTGAACAACGACCTTGGATAGTTTGTGGCTCCCAAAACTTTCTACCATCATCCTTTGTCATGGGGCCAGGCCTTGCTTTATAATGGAGGCCTGGGACCACTTCGGGAGGTGACCATCGATGTCGACGCGAACAACAAAGGTGCTTCTCATGTCGTGGTCTCTGAGAGCGCTGTGGTGTTGGCTGATTCGTTATTCGTTGCAGTCTTCGTGCTTCTCATCTATGTAGACTTTATCACAACCCACCAGGGTAATGCTGTACACCTGGCTAAGGGGTCTGTTGTAGTTTGACCTCTTTTCTCTTACGATATCTCGGATCTTCGTGCCTGAAGATGTAGCTATCTTTAATTGCGGCCCCACTAGGGCCTCCAGGTGTTCAGTCAATTCCAAGTAGGGGATGGTTATTCTCTATCTTGTTCTGCTTGTCTTCACCTCTCAGTCTGCTCATGATCTTCTCGACCTTGTGTTGGAGGTGGGTGAGCATGGAGTAAGGAAAATGGAGGTGTTGGATAGTGATGCAGACATGTTGCATATGGCAATGGATTGGTATCCGCCATAGGCTGGTGTCCATCTTAAATGGAGGAGTTTTTTGGTGTGGGTGTGAGTGCCACAGGTATGGCTGGTGTTGTGGAGATCACGGGGGAGAGCCGGGGCGACTCACCCGTTGGCTAAGGCCTGGGTAGGCCTTGTTGCTGCTTGTGTGTCTTGCTCTGCTGGAGGATCGTGAGTGCTCAACTCGGCCCAGGTGCGGGAGCTTAAGTGGGTCTGAGCTGTGCCCAGCCACCCGGGAACGAGGGGAGCCTGCGGTCCAGTAGGCGAGCCGTGAGGTGTCTGTGGTCAACCAATCAGGCTCGGTATGCCGTCGCGAGAAGCTGCTGATGGTGAGGGCGAGAGGACAGGCTGTGGACCTGGACCCAACCTGGGGGAAGTATGCTGCGCTGCCGGTTGCGGGGGTCGGCTACAGCATTTCCTCCTCCAAGAACTCAGGGCTGCATTCTGAGGGCTCGGAGGAAGAAACAACCATGCCATGACTTCTATAGTCCTCTTGCTATGGGTAGAAAAATAGTGAATGAAATCATCTTTATTGGTAGATTTTTTATACACGGAAAAAATATCGGACCATCTGGACTCTGTGGATCATGGTGTCCAGGAAAAAGGAGCTGTTTTATTTCTTTCTTCCCCTGAAGGTAAACTGTATGGAAGGGTGTACTGCATTGAGTCTGTGGAGATCAGGCAGGTTCATCCTGGTTGGTACCAAAACGAGGATGTCATCTACGTAGCAGAGCCAGACCATATTCCTTCCCACAACGTTTTGGTAATGCTTGTGAGCTACTACTCTTTTTGGGTATGGTACTAATAAGGTGTTTGGCACGGGTACCCCACTGAACAAAATGTCTGTCACGCTGGTTGTTGTTGGTAACATAGGTATCTACTTGACATTAACTTGAAATTAGTTTCATTTTGGTACACTTGTGAGCTACCCTAGACCAAATTTGAGGCATGGTAGTAATAGGATATCTGGCAAGGGTTACCCCACTTGTACAAAATCTCTTTCATAGGTTGTTATTTGGTAATAGGTATCTACTTAACACTTTGCAATTATTTTTTTATTGGTACGCTTGTGAGCTACCCTAGCCCAATTGAGGGGCGGGGTATTATAAGGGTGCCTGTCACGGGTACCCCACCACTCAAGATGTCTGTCATGGTTGTTTTGGTGCATAGGCATGTAGTCAACATATTGCAAATTAGTTTCATTAGCCCATTTTCATGAAGCCCACTAATTTTGTCTGTCTGACCAATTGCCCCCATCCAAAAAGTCTGGTTAGATATGCATGGTATGTGCTTGGGGGACAGTAATCATCAAATCTGGGGTCATATCAAGTGGTACGCTTTGGAATAACTTAGCTGATTTTTTGGTGCCATTCATTATTGGCCTTCCTAGCCACATCTACGCCAGTAATGTCATAATACAGTATGTATACAGACGCCCACATTCCTGAAACACTAATGTCTATTTAAGAATATTTAGATATTTTAATAAATGCAAGGAAAAAAATTGGTTTTTGGATCTATTTCAGCTGGGCTAAACTACAATGCATATCTATTTATAACCATTCCATATATTGATATATAATTGCATTGCATAATCATAATATATTCCTACTTTTAAAATTTTATGGCATTTACTATAGGTATATGGGTGATGTGTAGGTCTGGGGTTGTGTGATGACTTCTCCATTTCAGGTGTTGTGTATTTTATCGTATCGAAGGTTTTGTGCTAGTCGAGTGTTGTCATGCTAAAAGGTGTGATGTATGTTCAATGGTGTTTAAGAATAGTGTGGTGGTGTTCTGTTGTGAGTGTGTTTTGTTGAGCTGGTGTAATAGATGGTATGATAGCAGGAGTTGAAGGAGTAGTAGTGTGTTCTTGAGATTAGTGGTTGCATATATAGTTAGAGATCTAGATAGTTGTCTTTATTATGTGTGATGAGAGTTTTATGAGAATGTGCTGCTGTTGGTCAGTTGGTGTGTATGTGCAATAAATTGGTTGTGTTGATGGATTGCAGCTGTGAATGATGTAGGGGACTAGCTAGTGTGTGTCGAATGTGGTATTGTCTGGTACAGATTATTGTATCTTTAATGCTTAGAATGTGTAAAGAACTGCATTTATTGGAAGCTGAAATATTGATAGTATAGGAAGTAATGTATCTATAAGGTACAAAAATGAAGTAGATAACCTTTAGTATATTACTCTTGTGTCTGTTGTATAAGGGCATATGATATTATATTGAATAATATTTAGTAGATTGAGTTCAGTTCCATTTTTGTAAAATGTATTATTGTGAAAAAAAAAATCTTAGTTGTCATATCCCAGCTCACTTGGCCTATTGAATAAGTCATTGATCCAGTAGATTTATTATATTAAGCTTGAATGTTATTATTTAGATAGCAATTCATATTATTATTTTTATTGTTTTATTAAATAATTAGTGGTGTAGGGAGGTAGCTGAATAGTTTGGTTAAGGCGTTATGGTGACGACGTGCAGCGTTAGTAGTAGTAGACAGTATATTAGATAGAGTAGAAGTAGTAGCAGTGTAATATGTAATAGTATGTAGTAATAGATATGATATAATGTAGTTAGTAAATTAAGAGTTAAGTAATATAAGCCATGGAATATGTTAGGATAGATATTAAGACTGTGATAGATTAATAGTAGATAAGAGTCCCAGCAGTGATAGTAATAGTAGAAGTAGAAGCAGTAGTTAATTTGAAAAAAAGATAGAAATAAAAGTAGTTAGCAGTACGCACGTACGTTAAATTGATGGTATGTTGCCTGTGTACTTGATGATTGAGTTGATAATTAAGTATGAGTATGCCCTTCGTGAGGAGTTGATATAGAGTTATAAGCATGTAGTTAATAGTATATAAGGTTATATAGATACAGTAGGCAGCTACCAATCCACTCGTACCGACCACCCAGTTAATGGTCTAGATTTATCATCTTCTCCTTATTGTAGGTCATCATACTTTATCAAACATCATACGTATGTACTCAACACACACTACACTAATATATACTATATATATTAATATACTATATCCATATATATTTATTAGTATATTTTTTATATATACACAATTATATATATATATATATTATATATATTATTATATATATATTTATACACTCATCTAACACACACACACACAGAATAGTCCATTATAGTATCATATATATATAACTCACACACATTTCACACTACATACATACATAGTCTCAACAACACAACACAACACACACACATATATAAAATCACACACACACACCGTTCTCTCATCTCTCTTAAAATCTCTCATTCTCTCTGCTCATCTCTCTTCTCTCACTATTAATATACTCTCTTCTCTATAAATCTTCCTTCTCCCTTTTCATCATCTCTCTGACTTTACTCTCTGCTCTTTCTCTCTCTATTCTCACCATTATCATGTGTGTCTGTGTGTGTGTTTTCCTTGCTCGTGTTGTTGTGTGTGTTTTGTATGTCGTGTGTTGTCGTGGTGTGTGGTGTATGCCCATTTATATATACCTTACTTCCATATATTACTATATATATCTCTATATATTATCCTTATACTAACTTATCATATATATCTCTCTCTATCTCTCTTTTCCTAGTATTGCTATATTCTATATATTCCTGTCCATATATACTATAATATTATATATATATATATCTATATATATCTATATATATATATATATATACGTCTAGTGTATGTATATTATATATTACATATACCATATATTATTATACTATAGTTGCTATATCTCATCTAATATATATATACTATCTTACTACTATTATATCTATTTATGATCGTATATTACTATATATTACTCTTCTACTCTCTCTCTCTTCTTTCTCTCTCACTTTTTTCTGCTTTCTTGCACTTCTCTTCATTTTCTCTTACCCTCCCTCTCTCCTCTTTCTTCTCTCCTCTTTATATTCTCTCTTCTTTCTTCTACTTATACTCTATTATACTATATATTACTGCTACATACCAATATATATATAATCTCTCATCTTCATCATATCACTATATTCATATATAATGTATCTCTATTTACTTCTTCATCGTACTATATCATTTCTCCTACCCATATGTTCATTGCTCTCATCCTATTACTTGCTACTCACTCTCTCTCGTTACTATCTCTATCTCTTGTAATTACTGTATTACTGTATTCCTCTCTTGTTATATATCTTTCTATCTATCATCTATATATATATTCTATAATTATAATATTATCTCTCTATCTACTCTCTCCCCATATGCCCATACAAACTATATATATATATCTCTCTCTTCTCTCTATCTCTCTCTCTCTCTTACTCTTTATGATTCTCTCTCTCATCTCTATCTCTCTCTCTCATCCTCTATCATCTTATATATATAACTCTTCTTTTCTCATATCTTCTCTTACTCTTCTCTCTCTTCTCTTCTCTTCTATTCTCTCTTTATAGGTCCTCTATGTATGTATGAGTTTAGATAGATAGATAGATAGATAGACTAGATGATACATTCTCACGCATCTTCTCGATTTCGGATATCGCATATCGATTAGCTTCGTCATAGTCTGGATTCTGCTTAGACCAGATAGATAGATAGATTGATAGACCTCGTCTATGCATCTCTCTGCATTACGCTCGACCATGCACATCTCTCGATCGATCTTGCATTCTCGTCTAGATAGATCTAGAGTACGTACACAGACCTGAGGATATTAATTGCTAGAGAATAATTAGGGATGTACTAAAGTTGTTTCATGTTTGACTGTATGGATTGTTATGTTATTGGTGTTGTGTGTACATAAATCACAGATAGTGTATATTATCAAAGTAGAGCCTAACTGAATGTCATATATTCAATATTTGAGTTATGTTTTACGAATAGTCGACGTAAATCTGCAACATTATTATCGATAATGATGCTTGTAAGCCCATATTTTGAGCTGTAATTGAAATCAGACTAGAGATGAGCGCGTTTTTATGTTTTTGCTGACAGTATTGTATTTTAATTATTAATTTGTGCTGACTGAGATAATGATATATAAGTTAGTATCTGATAGGTATCTTAAAAATTTATAGTGTGTCTATGGTTTTAGAGTGATGCAGTCATTGGATGGTCGCTCGGGTGAGTTTGGATAGGCTGAGTTAGTAAAGGTAAGTAATGAACAATAGAATAGGTAAAAGTAGTAATAGGTAACAAAGATATATAAATACTTGTATAGCCCGGACGTGTTAATACTAATAAAAGTACTAATATATTAAATTATGCATTCCTGTCATAATTAAAAGAATACTTAGCTTACAGTCGACTTACTCCTTTTGAGACTCCGCCAATAATATGATGAGATTAACAAATAAATATAACTAGGCCAGATCCTCTGATGAGTTATAAGGAGTAAAAGCAATGTAAAATATAAAGGGTAATACCATAATAAAATAATGAATTGAAATATTATAAAAAATAATCCACGAAATCCGGTTTATTTAAAAAGGGATTTTCGGATTCAATTCCCGCAGGGCAAGTGCAGTGAATACTGAATGACTGCCAAGGAGCAGAGTGACCCGTCGCTCGAGCGACTGAGTGCAGAAAAGGGCTGAAGATGCACAGATCTGTAAAGGAGCGGAATAACCAGCGCAAGGTGTATCTCACGAGTCATGATTGATAAGTGAAAGAAGGATTACGAAGAGTCAAATTTGCGCATTCGTATATAGATATTAGGGTAGCCTTATCTAGTGTGAATGGAGTCACGCCTAAAAAGCGCTTGAAAAGTTGGGCGAGATAGGTCGGTATGCAGGAGCAAGGATGGTTACAGGTGGCGGCCGTCTTGCATTCAATGGATGCACTGCGGAGAGGGATCGAAATCCCGTTCGGAGAGGTTTATAATATTCATGATAAAAAACACGGAATGCATTATTCTATCTTTCAGTGCATAGAATGCACCTAGGTTCACTATGGGTTTAGGGGTGGTTGCCTGCTCTGTGTGCATAAATACCGCGTGAGTGCCAGTGAAGGGGGATTTAGAGTGGTGCAAACTTTGCTATCCCTTCTCTGTATGAGTAGGTGGGATAATCTCTATGGATGCTAGTCTAGCACAGAAAACCTCCTAGTATGCCGCACAAAAAACGCATCAAAGTCTAAGGTGTTTGGGGTTGCACGGTCTAAGGGCTGGGGCGGCAGTCTTGCAGTGATTCCAACGGCGCGAGAGAAGGGGATCAAATTCCGATGGGAGAGGTTCATAATCACATATCATGAGATAAAAATGCGGTATCGCAATATTACCATCTTTGACCAAGATGAATAATGAATGAAAATAGTAGATAGAGAATAAAATAGATTAAGAAATGTGTTAAATGAAAGTAATGTCATGGTATCAAGAAATAGGTATATTTGAATTGATATGATGATGAAAAGTACAGAGACAGGTAGATCGAGAAGAAGAGTATACGGTAATGCGTAATTATATAGATAGAAGTAAATAATGGAACAAATGTAAGAGACAGTAGATAAAAGAAATGAGAATATGATCAGGAGATTGCTAGGAATAAAATGATGGAAGCTTACACAAAACAGAGTATATCTAACACTGTTGCAGTAAAGAGTATGAGTAAATATCGAGATAAATGAGTGATCAAAATAATGATGAAAATGGTGATGAAATAGCTTAGAAGATTAAGATGTAGACTGTAAATAAATGAGGGTGGATAAATAAGGATATGAGACAGAGATATGGTGAATTGAAAAGATAACAAAGAGTAGTGAAACTAGAAATATGTTACTAATGATAATAAATGATATAGAAGTAACGTAGAATAGGTTGATAATACCGAGGACAGATAAGGTTCATGGAAGAGGTGAAGAGACAATAATACGCAAGGAATTTGATTCAATTAGGACGTTCAGAAATACAGAGCTAGTATGAAGATTATTTGATTAAATGATGTAAAGATAGGAGATTGTATGCCAGATAATAAGGGATAATAGGAGTGACTGGATCGCACGTGAAAGAGTAATAATCACTAAATCAGAGTAATAAACAATAATAATAACTCAAACTCAACCTAATATGCTATCATCTATTGGTGATGATGAAACCGACAATATGATACTATTTGTAAAATGATAATATATAACACTAGTAGAAGGATATGCCTAGCAATAGAAATAGATCGCAGGAAGTACAATGTTATCTCCACAGAGTGGAGTTGATAAAGATTACGTCCTTTCTAACTCAATTAAATACTATGTCTACATATATTACTAAACTAAAGAAACATTAACGATAACAATGAATGTAATGGAGGTAATATAGAATTGAAATAATGTATAGCATTATGATTATAATAGTGATGAATTTCTTTCAAAGACATATCTTTCGGCTTAATATCACTTCTTAAGAGTGAGCAACATAGTAATAAATAATAATGATTATAATAATATTTAATCATGCGCACTAAAAAATTTATAACATACTATAGACACAGAGACAATGACTTGGTCCATTTCGCAGTGGAAAACCATTCAGTGCGAGAGAGAAATTCTCCTAGCAGGAGGGACTTCCATGACAGTGATAAGACTCCACTTCCAACACCATCAACAAGTACAATTCTTGGATGAGTGAAAGAGATGGGAAGTGAATAGAGAATTTGATGATGAAGAGAGAGAGAGATGGGGAAGAAGAAGAGAAACGATTAGATAGACAGTGGTATGACATGGATCAAGGTTATGATGACACAAATAACCCATTTGCTGATGTGTCCCAGGAATATGAGAGGAAGAAAAATGAGAAACTGGAAAAGAACAAGAAAAAGATGAGTGCAAAGCAGAGGCAAATTCATAAGGATAATGAATTGTGGGAGACAAATAGGATGTTGACCAGTGGTGTTGTACAGAAGATTGATTATGATGAGGATTTTGAAGAAGAATTTACCAACAGGGTCCATATTTTGGTGCACAACATTGTGCCCCCATTCTTGGATGGCCGTATAGTTTTCACAAAGCAACCAGAGCCTGTGATTCCAGTCAAAGATTCTACATCAGATATGGCACAGGTGTCTAGGAAAGGTTCTGCTGCTGCTCAAGAGCAGGAGGGAAAACGCGAACGTAGGAAAGCTGCCAAAAAGGAATGGGAACTTGCTGGTACACAGTTAGGAAATCTTATTGGTGTCAAAAAAGAGGATGAGAGAGATGACAGGAAGATTGAAGAGGGAGAAACAGATTACAAAGCTGATCAAAATTTGCAGAAGGATGCAAATGAAGCATCTAGTGACTTTGCTAAAAAGAAGTCCATCAAGGAGCAGCGACAATTTCTCCCAGTTTTTGCAGTAAGGGAAGAACTACTGCGAATTATTAGAGAGAATTCAGTTGTAATCATTGTTGGTGAAACAGGAAGTGGGAAGACGACTCAGTTGACTCAATACCTTCATGAGGATGGTTACAGTACACTTGGCATGATTGGATGTACACAGCCAAGGCGAGTGGCTGCAATGTCAGTGGCCAAGCGAGTGTCTGATGAAATGGGTACACACCTTGGAGAAGAAGTTGGTTATGCCATTCGTTTTGAAGATTGTACAAGTGAACAATAAAAATACATGACTGATGGAATATTGCTCAGAGAGTCATTGCGTGAGAGTGATTTAGATAATTATAGTGCAATTATTATGGATGAGGCTCATGAACGTTCCCTAAGTACAGATGTATTGTTTGGTTTGTTGCGTGAAGTTGTGGCTCGAAGACATGATTTGAAGTTGATTGTTACATCTGCTACAATGGATTCACAAAAATTTGCTACGTTCTTTGGTGAAGTACCAGTGTTTACCATTCCTGGCAGAACATTTCCTGTTGAGGTATTTTTTTCACGTAATGTAGTTGAGGATTATGTAGAAGCAGCAGTGAAGCAAGCTCTTCAAATTCATCTTCAAGCTGAGGAAGGAGATATTCTGGTATTCATGCCAGGACAGGAAGATATTGAGGTCACCTGTGAACTTATTGTGGAAAAATTAGATGAAATTGATAATGCCCCCCAGTTAGCCGTTCTTCCCATCTATTCTCAGCTTCCTTCAGATCTCCAAGCAAAGATTTTCCAACGTGCACCTGATGGTCTTCGCAAATGTGTTGTGGCTACAAACATCGCTGAAACATCTCTTACTGTAGATGGTATTAAGTATGTTGTTGATTCAGGTTACTGCAAGCTGAAGGTTTTCAATCCAAGGGTAGGTATGGATGGCCTTCAGGTTTATCCAGTGTCACAGGCCAATGCCAACCAGAGAATGGGCAGAGCAGGGCGTACTGGTCCTGGTATGTGCTATCGCTTGTACACAGAAAGACAGTATAAGGATGAACTGTTGGCAACTACAGTTCCAGAGATACAGCGTACAAATCTGGCAAATGTGGTGCTTTTACTGAAATCTCTTGGTGTAGAAGACCTGCTTAAATTTCATTTCATGGATCCTCCTCCTCAGGATAACTTGCTAAACTCTCAGTATCAGTTGTGGACTCTAGGTGCCTTGGATAACACTGGTATGCTAACAAAGTTAGGAAGAGCAATGGTAGAGTTTCCACTTGATCCAGCACTTTCAAAAATGTTGTTGGCAGGTGTAGAAATGCATTGCTCAGAAGAAATTTTAACAATTGTTTCCATGTTGTCTGTTCCAGCACTCTTCTACCGTCCCAAAGGTAGGGAGGAGGAAGCTGATGCAATGCGTGAAAAATTTCAGGTACCAGAGTCTGACCATCTGACTTATTTGAATATATATAGACAGTGGCGTCTGCAGAAATATTCCATGAATTGGTGTAATAAGCATTTCTTACATTTTAAAGCTCTGAAAAAAGTAAGAGAAGTAAGACAACAGTTACATGACATCATGGAACAACAAAAGCTAAAGGTAATTAGTTGTGGTATGGATGAAGACTTAGTACGCAAGTGCATATGTGCTGCATACTTCCATCAAGCTTGTCGCCTGAAAGGGATTGGTGAATATGTTAACCTTCGTACAGGAACACCTTGCCACCTCCACCCTACTTCAGCCCTGTTTGGTATGGGATACACGCCTGATTACATTGTGTACCACGAATTGGTAATGACAAGTAAAGAGTACATGCAGTGTGTCACAGCAGTGGAAGGAGGGTGGTTAGCTGAAGTGGGAGGTAAATTTTATAGTATTAATGAGGGTGGAGCATCTCGGATGGAAAAACGCCGCCAGGCTCTTGCGCACAAAGCTGCCATGGAAGCAGAGATGGACAGAGCCCAGGACACACTGAAGGCAAGAGCAGAAGAGAAGCAGCGAAGAGAAGAATCATCTCGTCGCCAACAAGTGTATGATGTTGGCACACCCAGGCGTGTGCAGACTTCAGCGCGATTTGGCATTTAAATGTATAATTTCTGAAATAAGTTTGAAAGTGACAATAGAAATTTGGCTAATATTGTGAAATATGATTAATCCTTTGCTTTTGTTTTCTGTGTAATAATGAAATGTTTTATGCTATTGAAATGGAAACATTATTTTAATACTAACAGTTGGTACATTTCATATCACCCAAAAGTTTGTAAATAGGTATTTTTCTTCACTTTAAAAAGACCTTAAATCAAATATTAAGTCTTTGATATCAGGATTTTAATTAATTTCTCTTGAGTGACTTCCCTGACAAGAATCTATTCTTGTCATTTTATATTGTAATTATCTATCATTATGAATGTATTTTTTTAAGTTCTGATAAGTAAATTTTATACAAATTACTTCTTTCTTTGAAAAGTCCTTTTAGTTAAGGATTCAGATTTACTATTTTTTTGCTAGTTTTTCAAAATTTGATTGTTTGTAGATTTGTAAGTCCATACTATCAATAGCCATAGCAAAAAAAAATATGTTGGTAAATTTCAAGGAGAATATGCAACACTGCATCATATTGGCACAAAGTAACCACATCATTATTGTGCTTTTTTTTTTTTTTTTTTTTTTTTTTCCTTTTTTTACAGTAAAGAAGGCAATACAATATGAAAGTGATATATATTGCTGCCTGTTTGGAGTATTGTTTTGTGCTGCAAAGGATGGTATCTAGCTTATTATTAATCCTTTTACAATTGTCAGATGTTTTTCATCAAAATGAAATATAATAATTTATAACCCATTAAAACATTTGGATATATTACAATATACACCAATATATATGTTGATCATATAAGCCTCTGATTTATTCAGTTACCTTACAGTTCTTATTGACATTTATTACATACTAATTCTGCAATACTAGAGGTTAACCATGAATACAGTTCTTTTTAGAAATGGTAATATGTATATAAATGGTTAATGGTTAAAACACAAATTAAAGGAGTTAATGATTAAATGGCTACATGTCAAAGCTATCAGCAGTTTAGGATAGTGTGGTATTGAAGAGTAAAGAGGGTAGTATATGGGTTAAGGTAGGGATAAGCTAAAGAGGGAAAAGGAAGTTAATAAGAGCAATTACATCATATATAGGATATGCATACATCTGAGAAAGGAAAACAAGTTGTCAAAGGGAAAAGTGTGGGATTCCACAAGGATTCCACAACAGGTGGGTAGGTCGGGAATGGGAAGATAAGTGTGGAGAAGCATAGGCTTTTGGAAAATGGGGTCAGTCAGGACAGTATGGGACTGAAAAAGGACCTGTGCATGGAAATAGGTGAGAAGACCTGACCGGAAAGACTGCCAGCGGGCAAATAGGAAAGTCCTAAAATGGTTGTAATAATCAATGGCTGGAATATGTGAGAAATGGGGTTGGTGTGACATGGATGTGCTAGAGTAAGCTTGATGTAAGTACTTTCATAGACCTCGTACTAGAGCTTTAACCTATTCATTGCCAGGGATCCCAACATGGCTGAGCACCCAGCAAATCCTGATTTTTGGGGTGTATACATGTAACCAGCTCTGAATCTTATAGAAATAGAGGTTGGTCAAGTGCACAGACTGTATAAGAGATAAGGAGTTATGGGAGTAAGTGAAAATAGTCAAAGAGGAGGGAGTGAGGACATGAATTTAAAGGCAAAAAAGCGTATATACAGTTTCGTCACAAGAATACTGGACTCAGAAGGGAGGGGATAGTTCAAAATATGAGAAAGGAAGTCTACAGTGAAGGATTTAGAGACTGCAATCATGGGTATCGAAAGAAATGAGTGAGAAGGACAGTAGGGGGATATATTTAGGTGGGTAAGGAAAACAGAGGATCAAATACAGGGTATAAGCCAAGGAGGAAATAAAGAGACAAAAAAGGGAGTCGGAGATGAGAAAAGGGGGGATAGGAAAGGAATGCAAATAGAGAAAGGAGTAAGTAAACACGAAGAAGAGAAAAAGGGAGAATGGAAGGATCCAGGAAGGGTTACTTTTGTGTCAAAATAGAGAGATTAGGAGGGAATGGTGTAAGGGGAATATAAGGAGGAGGAAGATGGAGGTTAATAATCACTAAGTGTAGGGGGAATGGGATCAGATAGATTGGAGAAGGATGTATTGGTATGTTATTTTGGGTCATAATTACATAGTTTTGAATATTATCAAGACTCTGAAATGGAATTCTTTGGGGAGGTCAGAGAAATGAAGGTTTTCTTATGAGGGGGAGAAGAGGGGACAGATGTTTAAGGAGCAGAGGAAGAGGTAGATGTAGGAGAGAATGCAGTAGAAGATGGGATGGAGTTTAAATTGTCTGATGTGAAGAGTAGAACGAGAAGAAAGAGGAGGAGGCGCTGGGGAAGGAGAGATTGTAGTGTGGATTTAGAATGGCAAAAGAATATGAGTGGGAGAGGGAGGGGTAGAAGTAGGAATGCAAGGAGTAGGAGGAAGAGATACTGGGAGAGATGTAGAAATTTCTTGGGGAGTAGGGGGGGAGCAGAGCGAAGGACAGCACCAAAGTAAGGAGCAAGAGAGAGAGAAAAAAATCGTCGGCGTTCTTCCTAGCTGGTCTCAAGGACAGTGAGGCCAAGTTTGAATCTGAGGACTACTACCTCTGACTCGACCCTATAAACTATATTATAAAAACCACCACAATTGGCACATGTGCATGATTGTGTGAACGATAAAGGCCAGAGGACAGTGGGCTTTGGAGTGACTGCTTAGCAGGGTGGCCAAAACTCCATTTTTGACAATTACGGGGAGGGACCGATATAATTGATAGGACAGGATGTTCCAGCAATATCAACTTATGGGAGAAGTGAAGATCAACAGGAATAGGTTTGCTAGTGAGGTCAGTAGGGATAGATAATGAACAAGCTTGGGACTCTAAATTTAACTGTGACAAGACGTGAACGGCTGCAAAAGTAAACCTTGCCTACTTGTTTTTTGATATATTGTTGGAAAGGGAGGACATTATCATAGTAAGGGGCTGTAGGGGAATCACAAGACATCAATCCCATTTAGCTGGGATTTCCAAAGAGTTCTCAGATTTGTAGTGATGGGAGTAGTTAAAGTGACGGAAGGAAGGAGGCAGTACTACAGGTAAGTGGGCAATAAGTATGCAGAGTAGTAGTTAAGGGAGGAATGAGATGAAAATGAGGAAGACTGGACATGAGATGGAGTGGATGATGTCTTAGGAGAGACGAAGGAATATTTTCTGACAGAAAGGTAATGACCTGAGTTGGTGGTTTGGAGTGGATTGAGTTGACAGTAGGTATAGAAGTAGTAGTCCTGTTCAGTTGTGATCAAAGGAGAGTCAGGGGTTAGAGAACTGGAAAAGTTATTGTTGTTGGGGCTAGCTGATAGAGGGGCAAGCCTCAATGCCCCTAACAAATGTGCAGAATTATTACTGGCCATGGTAAGTCTGGAGTATATGGGGAAGAGAAATGGTTCACCCCTCAAGGTCCCTATGAGGGGTAAGGGCTAGATAACTAAACAGGAATACTATGGTTCCATGAGGCCGTTCAGGACTGACCCAAAGCCAGTCTTTTATCCTTTCAGTGTGGCTGTCAAATCTTAGGGAGTGGACAGAAGAAGGGGTTGGAGAAAAGAAGGAAAGGGAAAAGAGGAGAGGAAAATGGTTAATAGCTAAAACTAATAAATGTGCTAGACATCAAAGCTCATATAGGATTATGGTAAAGTATTGTAGCAAAGAGGGTGAAAATGAGTTAACGATTAGGATAAAATGTGTTAGATGTCAAAGGTCATAGAGCGTTATAGGATAGTACGGTAGTGAAAAGGGTAAAGAGAAGAGGCTAAGGGTGTAGGGCAATTCGATCAAATGGAGAGTATCTAAATATCTCAGGAAGTAAGAGGAACACTGTATAAGAAAACCTGTAAATGAATCATTTTGACTTAATCAGTGTGTAATACGGGTAGAAATGGGTGTTGGAAAAGAATCTGGAGAATGAGATAAGGGAACAGATCTGGGAGCAGCAAGGATAATGGGGAAAAAGGGGGAATGGTGCACATGGAGAAGGGGGGAAGGGGTGTGTTGAGAGAGAATGGGAGGAAGAAGGGTAGAGGGAACTTGAGGATAGGGACTATTCCGTCAATTACTTCGAATGTAGAGGGAATAAAAATAGAGATTGGATGGTGGATAAGAGTGGAGCATTCTCTTGGGTCATTTTTAGAAAGTTTTAGATGTCTTCAGGAGTTTCTGGAGGTGTGAGAAACGAAAATGTTCATATGAAGAGCAGAGGAAGTGGTAGGAGATAGGGTGCTTGGTGCAGCAGGTAAAGTGGTAAGGAGGGGTAGGCATTGGGGAAGTGCTAGAGATTGGAGTGGAGCAAAGGACTGCGTTTGAATAGGTAGAGGAAAACCTCGCCACTGTGCTTCCTGTCTGGCCTCGCATAGAATGATGCTTACTTTGAATATGTGAACTGCTACCACCTCACACTCGAGCTTATAGGCAGGGGCAGCTCGTAAAATATTATGGGAGCCACCACAATTGACACACGTACGTGTGACTGAGCAGGGCAATTTGAACGGCCATGGCCAGGTTGGGCACATACAGGAGGGGGGCTGTGGGGTGAGTGTTTGGTTAAGTGCCCAAAACGCCAACATTTTTTATGCTAATGAGGAAAAGGGTCGATATGGTCGGACAGGGCAGGACACTCCACCAATATTAACTTCATGGGGGTCATGTTAATGGAAGCTAATCTTGGCAATATTGGTGTAAGACTTAAGCTGTCCTCTAAGATGAATAGTGTAGCACTGTAATATAACTGCATCATAATCAACAAGGCAGGCAAGTAAGTCATTTTCAGTCTGTCCAGTTCTTGTGGTAGATAGGACTATCAGTTGGGGAGACAGCAACAGTTCTGGTACAAATATTAAGAGAGGAGTGAAGTTCGG
>NW_020872510.1:402892-412892 GCF_003789085.1 Penaeus vannamei
TATGGTGAGTTTAGGTAAGGGAATTACATAAGCAATTCATGTGTGTATCCAGGAGGTTGCGGAAGGGATAGTGGCGATGGAAGTAAGGTTTATGTAGGTGTAGTTGGTGTTGAGGGGGATGGGTTGTGTTGGGAGTAGGAAGAAAGGAGGTAGGGGGAATATGAGGAGGAGGAGGATGGATATCGGCAGTCATCCTTGAGTGTGGAAGTAGCAGGAGTTGTGTAATTTTGACTCAAGAATAGTTTAGAACATCTTCAATAGTTTCTGCATCGGAGTTGGTTGGAGAGCTGTGTGATACAAAGGTTTTCTTATGAGGAGGGGAAGAGGAGACTGGTGTCTGGGGAGTAAAGGCAAAGGTAGGTGGGGCGAGTGTGTTGTAGAAGAAGGGGTGGAACGTTTACCCTGTCTGCTGCAGGTAGTGCGGGGGAGAGAGATGAAGGTGTTGGGGCTGTATTCGGGATTGGAGTGTCTGGATTTAGAATGGCAAAAAATTTGAAGTCCAAGTGGGGAAGTGTATGTATAGAAGAGGGTGTAGGAACATCTTGGGAGGAGGGGGAGGGGCAAAGCAAGCTACAATACTGCAGTAAGGAGTATGAGAGAGACCTCATCGCCGTGCTTCCTGTCTGGCTTCATGCAGAGCGAGCCAAGTTTGTATCTGAGAGTTGCCACCTCATATTCAAACTTATAGGTGGGGCAGCCTTTATAAAATACATTATGGGGGCCACCGCAGTTAGTAGATGTGCATGACTGCTGAGCAGTTTAACCGGTTATGACCAGGTTTGACACACAGGGGATCAGGCTGTAGAACAGAAGTGTTTGGCATAATGTCTAAAACGCCAACAGTTTTGGCCCTGATGTGGAGGTTGGTATCATCAGTCATGGAGGGATTGTCCACCAATGTGTATATAAAAGGGAAGGTCATGCCTACAGAAAGTAATAGTGGCAATGTTAAGGCCGTGTCACACTAGCACTTTTTCCGCATTACTTTTCTGCTGGCACCTTGGAAATCGTGGTCATTTTGGCTCACGTAGTCACACACCAGCATGGAAACCCGCGAAAACAGTTCGACCAAATTCTAAAAACACAAAGATGGGTTCAACCCCGCACAGGCTCTGGCGATGATGGATGTTATTCTGGCTATGTGGCGACGATTTAATGCGAAACAACAATGTATAAGGTTAAATAAGGGCATATTCTTGCTCCTCTCACTAGTCAGCTGATGGGGGCAAATGTAAACAAACAGGCGAGCAGCTAGTTACAACTTATATCTGTTTTTTAAATACAAGAGAATTTTGCCAATTTAAAATATTTACAGTTTAGACTTCTTGAATCATTTTATATTAAATACTTTTTTTTTTTTTATAACGATTATCTATTATAGCTTATCATTTGAACGAAAAAGACGATGGAAACTTGCCAGAGAAAACGATAATTATCGTTTGCCTGAAATTTATTGCATTCACCAAAATACAAGCAGTAGCGAGAAAAAAAAACACGGAAACGTGAAAGAACCACGAAATTGTGCTAGTGTGACACCCCTTTAGTGGGATTCTTAGTGACCTCTAGAGGAATTGAGTAGCACTGTACTGATATCACATCCAGGTCCTTGAGGCAGGCGAGTAAGTCTTCTCCGCAAATCTGACCAATCTTTGGTATGAAGGGCAGTTTGCTGGGAGATAACAGTTCTGTACAATATTAAGGGTTAACGAGGTTCTGCAAATGGGGTTGCCAAGAAGACCAGTTAGATTTGATAATGCTATAGCTTCAGTTTCAGCTGTAACTGTAACGAGACAGGAACGATCGGGTCGGGTACAGAAAGGGACTCTGCCCACTTGTTTTTGGAAACGTTGAAAGAAGTGGTGCCTGAGTAAGGAGCTGTAAAAGGGGGGTATCATGAAAAATCAGCTCCATTTGGCTGGGTTAAATAGAGTAAGATTTGTAGAGCTGGGGGTGGTAAAAGGACAGGGATGTATGGAAGAGGGAGTATTGTTGATGGGTGTTGTATTTCAGAGGTGGAAAATAAGGCTGTAAGGTAGTAATAATGGAGAATGGGGATTGATGAAGAAGGTTGTGGAGGTAGAGGTGATGAAGTTGAGGAAGTTGGGAGAGTAGGAGTCTCCTGGAGGTTGAGTCAACTTTAGTAAATAATGTAGGTATTGAGGGTGGGTAGTAGATGCAGTGTTCAGTTGTGGTCAAAGGAGAGCCTGGGGTCAAGGAGCTGGGAGAGTGAATTGGTGGGGCTATTTGATAAAGGGGCAAGCCTCATTGCCCTTAAGGGTACTACCTCATCTTTACTGGCCATGGGAAGCCTTGACTAGGTGGGGGGGGGGTTAACTTGCCGTCAGAGTCGGTGGGCATTTAGGTACAAGCTTTTGCATTATTTCCACTGATAAAGTGTGGAATGTACTATATGCTAGGATCAAATTCCTGCCAGCCATGACCAGGATTGCATTGCAGAAAATTTAATACAAAAAAGGAGAAACAACCAAATGTTACCTATTACTACACTAAGTTATGGACTACATAGAGATGATATAGAGTGTGCAAGGAAAGCAGTATTACCACTTGGATGAAGCAATCGTATGACAAATATGGACTGTGGAAAATGACAAACTAAAAATACTTCCGCAGAAAGGGAAAATACAAGCCACATTCAATAAGAGGGGCCACTTAGGTCTAATGCCCAAATCCAAGAGGTTAACAAGGAAAAGTATGTTGGCTCAGATTCCATTTCATGCCATACTAACCTTAACCCCTTGCCGATGGGGTGGCATGAACATACATACCATGGCTGTCGTGGACGAAAAACGGGTGGCATCATGTCATGCCCATTCCCGCGCCACTGGCTCGTCGGATAGAAGCGGCTTCATTTATATGGTAAAGATTTTAGGCAATGGCACCTATAATGGAGGTAAACCTTCAAATTTTTTTTAATATAATTATAGCAAAATAAACGCTTTTAGGTGCTAAATGTCGCTCACAAACTACCGATCGAGCCGGGCGCAAACGGGAAATTGCCGATGCACACCAACATACGTCTACTTGCCAAACATTTTCACCCATCGGCATTGGGTTAAACATATTGGCAATAAGTGACATTTGATGTTTAATGATGCTAAAATTATTCTTTCAATTGTGTTAGTGTTGGTGCATACATTTATTCATTCTACATTATAAAAAAAAAATCAGTATACCAATACTTGGTGAAAGTGGTTAAAATGAAAGTCTTTCCTTCCAGCTTTGTTTATTGACCAATTTTCTGGAATGCTTAGTCAAACAGACCGAAGCCCATGTCATCATCAGACTCCTCCTCAGGTTCTTCCTCCTTCTTGGCTTCCTCCTTTGGTGCGGCAGCAGCGGCAGCAGCTGGAGCACAGCAGCAGCAGCAGCAGCAAACTTGCTTGGATCCTGATGAAAGTAAAAGTAAAAATTTTTGACTTCCTTCTAGGATACTATAAAAAATTAAAATTCCTAAATTGATAAACTTGTCCATCAAACTGTTAACACAAAATTAAGGTTACTTACAGCCAAGAACTCCTTCAGGGTTGCAGCCTCCTTGAAGTTGATGTCAGTAGCTGCAGCAATGGCCAGCAAGTTCTTGAAGCCATTGACAATGGAGTGAGGAACAGAGGCAATGGTGGGGAAACCAATTGCCAGGGACACTGAAGCAACATTAGCCAGACCCTGGAAACAAGTTATGTACATTAAAACTCCAATTACATTTTCATATAAGCTAACTACACTAACAATAAAATTTAGTGCAAAATCTTAAGTCTTGTTCCTGAGGACATCCTTGGATACAAATATGAATTGCATTAATCAGCTGAAACAGAAAAAATTAGAATGCTTATTACTAGCACAAAAATTACCAATTGCTGCACCGACTACTAGAAATATCCTGGTACCCTGCCTTTGCAACAATTTACTAAGCAGATAATTTCCCTTGTAAGTGTCACTTTACATGAGCAAAAACAAAACTGGCTGCTTCCTCCTATTAGAACCGCACAAAATTTTAGAAATGTCAATAGAGATCAACATTCCCAGAAATAATTCAACTCGTACTCCGTGACACTGCCTGAAGTTTCAACTGCCAGAGGCAGCTACAGAAGGAGCAAATACAATAAAACCTTTGTCTATATAAAAGTAAAAAAATACATGAAACAGATGAAATGCAATATTGTCCAAATGACAGTTATGGGTGGTTTGTAGGGGTGAAGATAAATGACATAACTAATTTACAATGTTCATTTACACGAGGAAAAATAGAAAATAGCCAACTAGCTTTTAAGAGGCTATGCTCAAATGAGCCAGCTTGGATGAACTGTTAAGAATGAAAGCCTTTCAATTAAGCACTACTGGACAAGGTTATACAAACTATCATTCCTTTCACTTCCCCAAGCATTGAGCCCAATGCAAATTGTGGCAAAATTTGGAATAGTCGAGATGACAAATCTCTTGAGCATCTGCACAATAAGGGGGCATGATTTGGAGGCATTTCCCTTTGCTTATAACCTATTCATAAACAAAGACAGCAGGTCTTGACATAAAAAGGTGAGCCCTACATCCAGGACTATTAGTGTCATGACTTCATGACAAAACAAGTGATGTCATTTTCCAGCCACCCACATGCAACCTTTCCTCACACCTAGAAATGGACACCCACGTCCAGGAAAGAGATCATGGGAAACCTTAGTCTCCGCAAGGTACTGGGGTTACAGTCATGTCGACCACCCAGTGCCATCTTATAGAGTGAAAGAAATGGAACAAGAAACAGATTAAGCTGCAACAGTCTCATTTACTGCAAAATGACAAGTGTCTGTTGCCTATCACCGCTCAGAAACCGAGTCCACAACACCCTCAAATAGCCAGAGTTTTAGGTCTTATTTTTTATAACTTGGCATAAAGTGCTAATATATGGGAAAAAATAGAAGGTTGGAAAAGTTAGGGTAGGATAGGTTAGGCTTTTGGGTTTGCATGATACCCCGGTTTGGGGACATTCTCTGGAGGATGCATCCCTTTCAGTAACAATTACCAACCAATTACACATTGAGACTGCATTTTAACCCCAGTAACGAGTGTCCCACATAGGAGACACCAAAAAAAAAAAAAACATTGCCGGGCGTCCATCAGTGTGACACTGTATCAGGGCTCATGCTCCGATGCAGCAGCAGTCCGCGGCCAGCGCGCGGGCAGAGTTCGGGCTAGCCCCGTGCGCCGTTTTATAGCCGCCCAGAAACTTATTTTTGGCTTCAAATATACTGGCGTAATGGGTTACCTGTCACCAAAGGCATAATCTACAATGTACTCCCATGGCAAAACAATGGGCATAAAAATGGTGTTTAATAGCAAGCATGCTGGTCCTGGCAGTAGGTACACGCTGCTATAGATACCATCCAAAAATGACGATGTATGACACTAAAGTACCCGACATGAGTGGGTTAACTCCTTGGACCTGGATGACATTGCAGACATCAAGGAAAAACTTGAGCAGCTGCCCGGGTGATGCAAACTGCTGCCATCATGAGCAAAGGCCAGGGTGACGGAAAAGAATTGCCATGAGTGCACAAACTCTCTCTGAGTGTGATTTGACTCATTTGGCACTTAGAAGGGGGCTTTAGCATCATTCCCATCGATAAACAAATGTGGAATGTAACATGTGTAAGCAGTGACTGGAAGTGCACCAGCTCTAGGGAGGACACTACTTCCATGCTGCGCACAGTATTCCTGGCCACTAACCAGTAGCGCAGGCTATAATACATAAAACTGAAAATTATGAAAAAACGAGACGTGATACAAATAACCAAATATTTCTTATTTTTCTTGCAAGGAGTTATTTACTACAGAGATGATATGGAGTCTGCGCAAGGAAAATAATTACCATCTGGATAAAGCAAATCCAAAGACAAATTGGACATTGGAAAATAGCGATAGAGCTACGAAATTTACACAATAACTTTTCAGCTCCGAGATTTCCATCATGCAACCGAATCCAAAGGGTTACAATGGGAGGCTGATCCTCAAGTACAAGCACCAATTTATATTTTTCCACTGGATATAGCCTAAAAAAAAAATATCTTGGGAAGACTTAATATAAAACAAAGTGAAATTTATTTGTAATCCTCACCCGCTGGAATGTCTTCAACAAGTCCTCATCTGTAATATCCAGAACCTTGGGGAGAAGACTGTGCCCTGATCGTACACCTGCTGTACCACCAAACCGTACGTGAAGGGAGAGATGTTCAACATGTTAAGGAGAGCTGCCTCGCTGGCACCCACCTTGTCTCCCTCATTCATCAACTGCACGTCATTCTGTGGAAAAGGGTTTCTGATTAAAGCACTGCACAAGAAAACACCCACTGCAGAAACCTTGCAGATATCACTTGCACCATACTAAAATTAAGGTTCCTATAAGTCAATATCATGTCAAATTTTATCTATCTATGCTGCATACTATGCTTACACAATTTCAAGTTATCTTAAGGAAAGCAATCTCTAGAATATGCCAAAAATTAGGTACTATCAAATGCAAAGAAAACCACCAAACCCATCACTCTTACAAAAATACTAAGTAGCCCCTTAAGAGAAATTAATCAAAGACTACTGTTCTAGTATTAATATTCTAGTTCATTATGAAACTCAATGGGTTGTATTAGAATAAACTCAAATATAATTTTCATTCATTTCAAAAATTCTACCAACCTTAATAACAATACAAGTCATTAGTACATTGGCAAATGGTAAATATAATAAGCTAGAAAGAAGTGTTGCAGAACCATCCGCAACTACTCAAAATAAGTACAGACTCTTGAGCTGCTGCCATACCATTTTCCACATACCAAATTCCTTAAAGCACAAACCTAATCCTCATCCAATATCACTTCCTCTTAAGCTTTACATATCATATGCAATATCTCTAGTTATTAAAGAAGAATCAAAACAAGACCATGCCAAATACATACCACGATTTCAATGGTACCCTGGCAATCTTGGTGGGGATCTGCAAAGCCTGGAAGAAACTAGTCTTCTCAGGACCAAGACCGGTGTTCTGGGCAGGGATGGTGACGGGGCATGGGGCAATGGCACCAGGACGAGCAGGAGCCCTCTTCTTGTTCTGAAGCAGCTTGTCACGAACTTCACACAGATCGTCGTTGGTGAAGACGAAGCCAACATTGTTTACAATGTGTGGCAGCAGCCTGCGGGGTATTCAAATTTTGTTTAAAATTTGCATCTAAACAAAACCACACTTATCTAATGGTTGAAACAACTTTTGGTAAATTCCCAAATATTACTAAAAAAAATTCTTTATATACTTAGATAATGCTAATAAAATATTCCTAAAAAACAATGAAGAGTATTTTTTCAAATTAAAAACCCTAGGAACATGGGGAAAGCCCCCATATTTTATACAAGGTATGAGAGTTCCATGGCCTATGTTCACATCAAGCTGCTCCTGTATTGCCCAATGACCCTCATGCTATTCAAACAAGTCAATAAAGGCCTCCATAGGTTTCCCATCTAAGTTATCTATTTTTTTTATATATATATATTTCTGCAAGCCTACATATTAAAAAAACACATTTTAGAAATTCATTAGGCAATTCACTCACCTCTCCAAAGAAGGGTTGCTTTCCAGATGAGCACGGATGGCCTTGCGCATCATGGTGTTCTTGCCCATGAGGACAACAGCGCAGCCACGCAGGCTCATACGGATCTCCTGCATCTGCTTGGAGCCGACATTGTCAGCACCCACGATGAAGCAACGGCTGTATTCATCCAGCAGCTGGGTGATCTTGGTGAAGTAATTAGCCTTCCATGTTGATTTGTCCACCCTAACCATCTTGAAAGCGTGGCTTAAGGCACCGTTGTACCGGACTTAGGGACTGAAAGAGAAGGGATTCTGATTAGAACCTCCTATGGCAAACTAAGAAATAAAGGTTCTATATATATGGGGGAAGGTTCTGGACAATTCATTCTGCAATATGAAATAATATTTGTTAGAACAGTCTCATACATTAACAACTGCCATCATGATTTAATTAGTAATTTAACAGGGTACACAAAGTTACCAAGAGTGACACACAGAGATAGAGGGAAACGGACACTGCCATCTTATAGAGCATAAGAAATGAGAGTCAACACAGGTACAGCTGCTGCAGCCTCATATTTAACATGAATGACCAAACTACCAACTGCATATCACCGCTCAGAGACTAAGTCCACAACACCTTCACACAGCCAGTTTTAAAAGGTGGCAAGTGCTAATAAGGGGGGGGGGGAAGGTATATATGTGGGGTTGTCCCACATCAAGGAAATAAATAGAAGATAGGAAAGAAGTTTGGTTTTACCAGTTCACATGATACCCTGGTTTTGGTACTTGTTTCTGAAGTGCGTGCCGCTCTCGCAACACAAGGGGAAAAAAAAACAACAAGCTACGTATATAGAAACCAAATTAACATAGTAAAACAGGGTCCTAGGCAATACTGCTTAGCAATTGACTGACTACAATAGAAGCAGCAACCATTTCAGGTGATGAAATGCTGTTTTTTTATTTCAGTTATTGTTTGCTATATATCCAAGATACTCTGCACATAGATTTTAATTGAGGTTTAACACTGCAACCACTCGCTAACTCATGTCATGGCTGAAAGCTCGCCTATGAAGACAATCTCGCCACCTGTCCACAATGGATTAACCCTTTCTCACTAGGACAACATTATCCCAACAGGCCCGAACATGCCATCTCCTCAAAGTCATGTATACAAAGCAGGTATGAGCTTATTTCGCACTTAGGTTTAGAGGGCTAATCAATCAAAAGGTTCTTTTGGTACATGGCAATCTTTAACATATGGACAGTCCAACTCCACTTAAAATACTTAAATTATTTAAGTTGTCGCAAAGTCGAAGGCCTACTGCCTGAGGGAACGGTTGAAGATATCCAAGGCAATACAGAGAGAAAACTCTAGAGCATCGAGTTGTCTACGCTTCTGCTATACGCAGCTCTCTCCGCAATCCTCCTATACTAGTGGCATTAAATTTTCAGATTATTTCTCATACCACCTGCCGTGTCTCTTCTACAACTTGGAGCAATCTTTAATCATAAAAAGTAACCATTCCTTCAACAACTTTCTTTGCAACTAAACCAACTTCCTCCAAGAATGCAAGACTTTTTCCTCATTACAGGCCTCTCGCAGCTCTCACGTGGGAGTTACAATACACGAGACAAAATCAAAAGAAAATCAAAAGACAAGAGAGAATATGAAAGAAAGTGACCATACGAATATTACTTCGATAGCTCATCATCCAATAAAAATAACCCGGTAAAATACATCACAGAAACACAAATTTCTGCTCTTTACCTTCTACCTCTGACTTATTTTCCATTTTTTCCCTAACCAGTGATTAAAATCCCCACCAAATTACCATCATAACCCTAAATTCCCCACAATAATTAGCAATACAACACTAATTTTCTGAAAAAAATACATGTTCCCAAAAGTAAACAAACGTGGCCATCCCCTTCAAGCCATGCGGGACTATAACAAACCCCATTTCTTCCTATTTCCCTTAAAATCACCACCTTACAAACCTCCTCAACCCATGAAAACGCCTCCAAACAACCCAAAACAACCACCAAAACTTAAAAACGCCATAATAGCATCGAAAATTCCATGAAATAAGGGAGACGGAGAGGAGTTTCATTCTTACCGATGTAACCACACGAGGGAGAGAGAGTATGAAAGGCGGACGAGGACAAAATACAACTTTTGGCCGGGTATGAAAAGCAGCCAGGGCAAAATAACGTCACTTTTAATGGGTTTAAAACGTTCTATGTTCATAATTCTCGGTTCGTTATCATCGTTGATATTATTTGTTGATTTTTTTCGTTGTTATCTTTATGTTATTGTTATGGTTATCGTTGTTTTTCGTTGTTTCGTTATTTCGGTGGTGATGTCGCCATGTTTATTTTTGTTATTGCAGTTGTTGCTACTGTTTTTCTTTA
>NW_020872510.1:415392-417892 GCF_003789085.1 Penaeus vannamei
AGTTTTACGTATCACAGAATAATCTATACAAGTTTTTTATGTTTATATTTACGTAAAACATAATAATCTATATTTGGAGTTCTCAAATTGGATGTACTGCCATATATATATTCATCCCCGAGTACATTGGCCTATGCTATATAGTATACAGGAGTCTGAAGTAATAATCATGGTGTGCACGGATAAACGGTGTGTTGTGTACGTTTTATACTTATGTACACAAAGAAATAATGAAGTACAGGTAAACATAGAACACCTGATACAATTCTGCTTCTAAGAATAGCAAACAAGGCTAACCTTAATTTTCTTCACGTCACAAACATAAATATGGAACAATTATGGGTGTTATCTTTAGTTGATAATCGTTTATGATATCTTGCAGCAGTTTTCATGATTTTTAGGATCCTTAATTTTCTTAGGCTTGCACGGGATCGAACCTGATAAGAGTGCATAAGAAGTTCAACAAACAAGTGGGAGGGTGACACGTCATCATATGTCTCGTCATCATATAAATTCCAGTTGTTTCATGTTTTGTGACTCACGGCCAAGGTATTGAGAGTATGTTTTACGATCATATTTTTATATGTTCAGAGTTTCGTGTGACTGGTTCCGACACAAAGGAAGGCCTAACTGGAATGGAAAACTTGACGAGGCTACAAATTCTCATATTTAGTCTTGAGATACCACTACGGCAGTTTTTTACCCATTTGAAACACGCCGAACTGTAATTATCAACACCGAGAACTGTATCAAACTAAAGAAAGAATTTAAAAAAAAAAATCCATGCCTAAATATTAAGCATTATTCAATGTATTTTACGTATTTATTCACGCTTGGATCAAGTTGTGTTTTACGAGAAAATTCCAAACATTTCTAAGCACGGTTCCGATGGCGCCTGAGAGACTGAGGAACCTTAATCTATCATAATGGCTTCTCTTCTTGACTCAGTGCCTCCTTGCTAGGATTTCTGAGTGACTCAGTGGGGATAAAGGCTTCATCAACAAAGTCCATGTTGTTGACTCAAAAGATACCAGCAGGAGCTCTACTGAGAAGATTTTAAGTCATCCTAACGGCCTGTAGAACATAAATTCTCGCCAAAAAAAGGAAGAAAACAAGTAAATTACCACTTGTTTCAGAGGTAATGAGTATCCACACTGATTTCAACTGATTTAAACCTGAAGTGTCACGTATTAAGTCGTATCACCTCAGATTTCCTTTCACGAATAATGTCAAACGAAAAATATGGGGTTTTATTTACAATCTGGAGTTCGATCCGACGAATCGACTCCTGTTGGAAAGCATTTGGAGGTTTGAATTCCTTGGTAGACTGGTACTCGGGAATTATGTCAACAACAACAATATCAACAACAATAAAAACAATTATTACGCACCTTAGGGTATGATCGCCTGGCCATGACAAAGAAATAAAATTGGAAGCAGTTACAATTCAGTGAAAATAATAAAAAACAAACTAAAGCCAGGGAGAAATTTTCTTGAATTAAGTGAAAATACAACTGCACCGTCACTTTAGCGAGAATTTTTAATGTCTAAAATACTGTTTCCACGATAATTACATAATCGTCTGTGAGGTGGATGAATGTATAATGATGGTATATAGGTATGTATGTATAGAGAAGACAGTAAAACCTTGGTTACTCTGATTTCACCAAAAGTTGTAGAAGACATTGTAAAAAGGAATCCTTAGTTTTTTAGGCATTCATGAAAACCTAATAAAATTGGCGTGACTGCAGTAATGTTTTCCATGATGTTTACATATTGATAAGATAAAATTATGTGATAACGCATTGATGGCATGGGGAATATATTGATACTTGGTAGGCAAGGAAAATTGAGAATACTAAGTGACATATTTTGTGTAGCAAGTAATGGAAAATATCTTCAGATTTTTTAAAAGAGACACCTGTTGTTAAGTTTGTAAATATATCTTCTAATATATATCTGAGTAAGACGTTTCTTTAGATGCATTTTACGTCACAGAAATAAGTATTTTCCGGAATAAAATACCAGTATGTCGGTGATTTACCAAAAAGTTAGACAAATTAAATCAATTTTAAGTTACTTATACGTATTGAGACATCTGCCATATTAGCACTTGACGTTACAGTGTCTCATTTATTTCAGGGGAAGATATAATCTCATAAAATAGAGTTTCTAACAATCTGGTCGAAAGGGAATGAAATTTATGCATCTTTAAGAAAAATCAAAACAGCAGTCTGCAAGAGCACATGAAATTAAACCCACTGCCTCTGAATTATATTTTCCCCCTAAAATTATTTAAACGCAGATCTTGCCCTTATGAAGCACCAAGTATGATTTAACATAGCGTAAAATTGACGTAGCGAAAAGAGCAAGTTACAAACTACCATTTTGATCAGTCTGGGTGTCCTGTTCAGTGGGTAACGAGCCTCTTTCTAAAACTAATTGTTCTTTGGAATAATTTGATGTGCACGGACCTCTACAGATCTTCGCATTGATATTT
>NW_020872510.1:421697-424197 GCF_003789085.1 Penaeus vannamei
TCTTTCTCTTTCCCTCCTCCTTCTCTCTCTTCTCTTCTTCCTTCATCGTCCTTCCTCCCTACATCTCTACCCTCTCCTCCTCTGCCTAGTCTCCCACATCTCTCCTCTCACCACCTCCCTCATAGTCCACCACTAACTATAAACATTTATGGGCGTGACTATTATAGCTACCAAGTCACACCCTCAAAATAGCACCTCTTAAGTAACAAACCTTACATATAATTAGCTATGACCACAAATATTCGCAGAAGTAATGGGCTGTCAAATTATTTGGGACCTAACGATCTACCAGTTCTACCTAGACCTGGCTTCACTGCATCTTGTGCGCTCCACCTCACACCATATCCTCCCTACACATCCTTACATCACCCTGGCCAGAATATTTTTGACACTTCTCACCACTTCTACACAGTCACCATCTTGAGAACAGACGAACCCACACAACACACCACACACACACAACATTCAACCCATCCACCATATTTTTTTTGGCATCGGGCAACAATCACACGATATCAACCACACAACACATACACACACAAGACACACATACACACGAGACATCGAATCTCAGACCTTTATCCCCAGGCTCACAGCTTGCTAGCTAGTCTGACACGTGATGCGGGAGAGCAGAGCACGCAGGAGACGAAGGAGAGGTCGAGCTAGGAGAGGGAAGAGACCTCGGAGACAGAGTCTAGATAGAGAGAGCACGAGAGAGACACCGAAGAGAAAAGAGACTGAAGAAGAGGAGAATGGAGCGACGAGAGGAGAGAGACGAGACCGTAAGACCTTTGACTCTACTTGTTCTTACGCCTTTATTTGTCGTTCAGCGGCTTGGTGTCCAATACCTTGACGGTGTTCTTCCTCCAAACTATTCAAGAAACCCATTACTTTTCGATATCTCCTGTTCAATCCGTCTTTTACATATTCATTTCGTTATTTTGAGTAATGAAATAATTGTAATTTGGAAAATAGAATGGCGTATGAAGTATTGTCATGAGTATTCCTCCTATTTTCCTATTTTTTAGTAATAATTATTGTAGTCATTTTGAAAATAGGATGGCGTATAAAGTATTGTCATGAGTATTATCCTATTTTCCTATTTTTTTAGTAATGAAATAATTGTAGTCATTTGGAATATAGAATGGCATATGAAGTATAGTCATGAGTATTATTCTATTTTCCAAATAACGTATCCAAAGTTTACCATTATCTAATAGCGGATCCAGGTGATATAAGACAGGGGGTGGGGGGGGGGAGAGTAGCTGCTTAGGATAATGCAAAACCATGTATTAATAAACGGTTTTGGGATAAGGCATACGAAGGGTATTTCCGTCTGATGAAAATTGACATTGAATAGTTAGTTCCAACAATATTTATGAAGTTTTATATAGGAATTCAAATAAAGCGATGTGAATAATATTCATGGATTTTTTTTATATAGGAATTAAAATAAAACGATGTGTTAAGATTTCATGATCATTATTTTCGAAATCATATACGATAACTTACTTCTCACGGCAGTTCTCCAATATATCCATCAAATTAACAACTAAACGGGAATAAAAGCGATCTCTCTCTCTCTCTCTCTCTCTCTCTCTCCTCTCTCTCTCTCTCTCTCTCTCTCTCTCTCTCTCTCTCTCTCTCTCTCTCTCTCTCTCTCTCTCTCTCTCTCTCTCTCTCCCCCCCTCCTCTCCCCTCTCCCTCTCCTCTCCCTCTCCTCTCTCCCTCTCCCTCTCCCTCTCCCTCTCCCTCTCCCTCTCCCTCTCCCTCTCTCCTCTCCCTCTCCATATATAGTTCAGTCATTATTGCACTTCTTTGTCTGATTTCCGTAATTTCCCTCCCCCTCATATTCGAACCATCCTAACTATGTACTGGTCGTTTGAACGTTTGAACTTTCAGGGCAAATAGGGTATGCCATCTCCGAGCGAGGTACAGCCAACAACAAAAGCGGTTTTATAGTGTTCTGTTTTGTGTTGTTGTTGTTGTTGTTTTAATAAATGATTGAACACGTAAAACAAATAAAGACATGACACTTTACGCCTTTGAAAGCATCCCCAGCTATTTCCGGGTCACCTCAGGGTAACGACCTCGTTCAACCCTTCCCGCCAGGTATCTATAGTTAAGGTGAGATGAACACCTTTTATTAACGGTTTTTTAATCACTTTTCATTTTTATCTGCTCAGTTTTTTATGCTGAAATGGCTTTATTTATATTTATTTTTATGTTTAGACTTTTACTTTGTTTTTAACATTTAGGGAACGGGAAGATTGGAAAGTCTGTGGGATTTCGCATATTTAAAAAAAATAGGAGTATGCACTCTTGAACTTTCGTGTGTTCTCTTGAATATGCGTGTGTACTCTTAGATATTCGTGTGTGTGTATGTGTGTGCGTGTGCTCTTGAATAAACTTGTGTACTTTTCAGCGTTCATGTGTGTGCTCTTGAATATATGTGTACTCTTAAATGTCAATGTGTACTCTTGAATATTCGTGTATCTTC
>NW_020872510.1:429197-449197 GCF_003789085.1 Penaeus vannamei
GTAAACATGAATATAGGTATATGTAAGTATATATATACATATATATATATATTATATATATATATATATATATATATATATATTGCATATGTGATATTATACATATACATATATTGTATATGTATAATAATATAATATATATATATACGTATATGCACATACACACACACACACACACACACACACACACACAATCACACACACACACACACACACATATATATATATATAATATATATATATATATATATAATATATATATATATATGTAGGTTTCATATATATATTATATTTATATATATGTATTTAATATAATATATATATATATATATATATATATATATAAACACGCATATCCCATACTTTGATGATAAAGATGAGTTGATTCGCTATATACGCTGACACAGTTCCGCGAAACTATCCCTGAGCGAGCGAAAGAGGCCATACCTCTGTTTGCTCTTCAGACCACGACCCGGCACAAAACCCCGAATGGCTGTTAAGGAGAGCAAATTGAGGTCGTTGCCTCGTTTTAGCGTCGGTTGCCATCGCCACCCTCCCCCCCCCCACTGCGAACGTAAATTGTGGACCCTGCACTCATAATACGTATACCTTTTATACATGTATATGTCTCCTGGAGCCTCGTGGCTAGCTGTTTCATACTACTGGTCTGGGTGTATCAGTTGTAAATTGTAAATTGTTGTAAATTGTACATTGGAGAACACGCTGATGTGCTTTGATGTATAAACACGAACAGTTGTTCTTATGTGCACACATTTATCTAGATACACAGAAATACAAGTATGCAGACACACGCACAAGCACGAATACATATGTACACAGACAACAACACATTCGTATATTCACGAACACTAGTTCATGCATTAAAGAATATTTACAATACAAACATTTACACTAATTTAAATGTAGACACACTCGCAAACACGGACAAACAGACCACCCACAGACAACGTGCCACGTGCGTGCGTGCGTGCGTGCCTGCCTGCCTGCCTGCCTGCCTGCCTGCCTGCCTGCCTGCCTGCCTGCCTGCCTGCCTGCCTGCCTGCCTGCCTGCCTGCCTGCCTGCCTGCCTGCCTGCCTGCCTGCCTGCCTGCCTGCCTGCCTGCCTGCCTGCCTGCCTGGCCTGCCTGCCTGCCTGCCTGCCTGCCCTGCCTGCCTGCCTGGCCTGCCTGCCTGCCTGCCTGCCTGCCTGCCCTGCCTGCCTGCCTGCCTGCCTGTGCCTGCCTGCCTGCCTGCCTGTGATTAATGAAACAAATGTATATTGACCTCATCTTGCTACGTAACATCCAATACTTTAATTTCTCTTTATATCAATAGCAACATTGTGGCAATTCCAACCCGTAAAAGAAAACGGGAGATTAAAATAAAATAAAAACTGCACTGCTATAGAAGAGTATATGATGCTCTGTCATGAAAGTACAAGTAATAGTTGTGTACATTTTTTTTTTTATGGATTATTACCCTCTGTGCATTGGCAGTAGCAATGGTTATTCATCTCGATATGTTACTTGACATTTCAGTGTTAAGCAGGAATCAGTGTAAAAAATAAGCCCCATCTCTAATCAGCTTACGTTATTTAATATTAATAGAATCAATTACATTAATTCAAACCAAAAACCAAACCAATTATGTATTTTATATCTGTATTGATCGTGATTCATATAATATTCGTCCTCTGCACTTCTATATTGTTGTGTTGTCTTGTTCGTTTCCAATCATTCGAGAAAATATCCGTCTTTAAAATAATTTTTTGTGAATGAATTCTGTCAGTTCATCTTAATATTTGGATTAACTTTTTTCATAATAAAATCTATAATGCGTATTCAATTGTCATAATTTACGTTTGATGTAAAATTACAGGGAGGTATGTGTGAATATGAAGTCAAACGAAACTTATTCAAACACAGTATTTACCGAGTGAAAAGTGCCAATTTAATATTTTTTTTCCAGAATTATCTAGAATGTGCGTGGTCTTTCTCATCAATATGTTTATTAATAATGACTGTACAATAGTGCATGAATTCTTTCTACTTATAATACCAACTTAAGACAAACGGCCTAATAAGAATCATTTAAAAATATACTCCCTAACTGACATTTTTATGAGTTGAAAAAAATCTGCACAGGCGCATTGCAGACGGTGGGTGGAGCCACAACAATGACGTCACGCTTGGACAGAACTGGCAGCAAAACCCTTCCCCGTACTGTTAAGCTTTTTCGTTAACGTTAAGGGTTTCAATTCTTTTTTAAGATGCCCTTATTTACCAGATTTTAAATGATGATTCTGATGGTTGCAAATTGCATATGGTGCTATTTTCCTTCATGGCGATTATAATTTGATACCACTGGGCTATCTCAGTCACAATAATAGAAAAAAATGAAAGTTTAATCATAAAACAACCGAATTTAGGTAAAAAGGCCGAACTTTGGTAAAACAGCAAATGTGCCGCACGTAGAAAAAAAAAACTTTCTCCAATGGTATTTTATCCTAAACAACGTAATTTATTTGCACATGAGTCAATTCTTTCAATTTATCTTTACGCGTATGCTATGTTCTTTCCTGTTTCCTGCTATCAACATTTATTTCTTAGCATACAAGCCTGCTACAATCATTAGAAAATCTGTCCTTGCACGGTATGAATTACCCAAATCCACTACGAAACTTCTTGCAATATATCAGTTAATATCAATATAAAAGCAGTCATAGCTTTAAGAAATAATGGAAATAAATCTCGTACGATCAAAAAAAAAAAAAAAAAAACAAACGAATCCACACATCCCCCCCCCCCCCTTAGTCCATAGCAGTCTCCTCTTTCCCCACACTAGCCCGCAGCAACAACCTACATCATTAGACTCGAGCACAAAAGTGACATTATTACGTACAAGGAGGTAGGTACCTGTGTCTCGTCTCTATTGATAGGAAACCCGTTTTCCATCTCTGAAGCTCTTCAATTTTCTGTCCTATTGTAACAGCTCTAAAAGTAAGAGGTTCGGAGCGAATTAAATGGAAAAAAAAACAGCACATGACAACTCACTGATGGAGGACACGCAATACAGCAAAGAAACGTAGGTACAAAAAAATGCACACGAAAAAATACATTCTAAGCCTCTAAACAGACTGAAGCGAAAATGAAAGGATAAAGAGAACAGCAACACATGACTGACGACTTCCAGATGACAGGAAATGTCATGATCTAAAGAAATTTAGAATTAAGTATCCTCTGGAGAAGGGTACAGCTGGTACATACGCACTTAGATGTGGCATAACACTCAGAGCAACAGACTGGCTATGCAGAAGCAGATATTACCTGTTCACCTGTCATAATAAACCTTGTGTACCTGTGTATGCACTGTTCTTGCCATCAAAAAGATAATCCATGAAGATTTAAAAGAAAATAATACATATGAATACACACAATAAGCAAGTGTACTATACGTAGGTGGTACTAAAAATAATAAAAATCAAAAATAAAGAAAAAAAGACTGACTTGCTTACATAGTTATACAAGGTGTGTCCTGAAGATGCTATTCCAGGTAACATTCCACGACCTACAAGGAGCCCTTTCTCCTATATCCCGAAGCCTCATGAGATCAGCGGTAAAAGTAACAGATCTTGCCCTTGCAGCCATTAAGCATGAGACGACCCCTCTGGGATTCAAGCTGGAACAATTACCAAACCCCACAATATGGTCTCTACGTTCACCCTAATTATACGTCCAGAACGATAATTCCTTGGAAATGTTGGAAAATGGGAAAACGTCACCAGATTGGAGACACAAAGCTTGATATAAGTTTTGTGCTGTGACTTCAGGCTTGACGGAAAAGGGAATGTCATGAATAGCTGTATTTAACTACCTTGCTGAGTCTTTCCTAACAGAGGGAATGGAGGGGAAACCCATGTCTGCTATGTAACCCTCTCAGAGATAAGAGTATTGGAAGATTGTGACCATGAAAATACCTATGTTAGTAGATAGAGGTGGGAGCAATCTTTAAATGTAACCCCATTTTGTATAATGACCAGAACACCTAAGAATTTCTTGTCACTCTGGATAGGTAGTCTTTACCACTGTCACAGTTTGAGCAGATTACTTGCTGGCCTGGTGAAACTCCTGCAGATCTGTGACAAGGGAATTGCCTGAAGGATAGGTGTACCTCCTTCATGGTTTGCGCAGGCCACATGCAAATACACTTAGGTCATTGCCCATACCTCCTACCACCAGCCAGGCACCTAATTTGCAAAATTCTGTTTAGACAGAGAGACAGAGACAGACAGACAGACAGAGAAGGACAGAAAAAGAGATATGTCTCCTACCACCCAGTCAGGCACCTAATTTGCCAAATTCTGTTTAGACAGAGCAAGTAAAAGAGACATGTTTCCTACCACCCAAAAAACACCTTAGTTGTCATGAATACGTTCCACTGGCCCTAACATAGAGAATGAGCAATCCTTCTTTCTCACTCGTTTCAGCACATTTTTTTTTACGAATCACCAATTAAGGACAGTGCTCTAATCACGATGACTTGCGATCTTGCGATTTTAAGATATTTGGTTGGGATAAACAAGTTAAATTAAGGTGGGTACAGAATATACATCAGAGCTTAAGGCCTATACAGGTTAGAGAGAGAGAGATATAAAAGGAAAAATATTAAAAAAGACAAAGACAGATATGACAGAGACACAAAGACAGACAGGCAGACACAGCCCGAGATAGACAGATAAACAAAAAAAAGACAAAGAAAAACACAGTGTGACCGAGTTTACATCCATTAGGCATGTATATCTCTATTGTTAGCCTTGTTATCATTACCTTTAAATATCCTGCCATCCTATTTGCCACATGCACGTCTTACCACACACACAAACGTACATTCCTTGCCGACCCAGCCTAGATTACACAAACGCTGCGGCAACATCTGTCTTTCCACATACCACCGGCCTTGCTCAAAGCGACTGTATCAACAAATTCCTTTTTTGGACTGTTTAAGAGCCGTCAGAGAAAGAGGGAGGGAAGGTGGAGGGAGGAGGGGGAGGGAGAGGGAGGGGGAGGGAGAGGGAGGAATAGGGAGGGAGAGGGAGGGAGGGAGGGAGAGGGGGAGGAGGGAGGGAGAGGGAGGAATAGGGAGGGAGAGGAGGAGGGAGGGAGAGGGGGAGGAGGGAGGGAAGAGGAGAGGGGAGAGGAAGGAAGAGGGAGGGAGGGAGGGAGGGAGAGAGAGAGAGAGAGAGAGAGAGACAAGCAGAAGACAGAGAGAGAGAAAAAAAGTGAACGAGAGAGAAAAAAATTTACATCTCTCAAAAGGATGTGATAACGTATGTTATCCTCACCCCTGTCTTAATAAGTTCCTGTGTGGGCTTAATATGATCATTACCAGAGCATAACATGAAATACAAAAATACAAATATTGAGTCACTGGTCTAAAAAATCGAAAGACCGTAAGCACACTCATGTATGTGCTGTGAGGTACCGTAGGCGACCCGCTGCATGGACAGGTCTCAGGTCTTCCCCGCGTTATCTAATCATATAGGCGTACGAGCATACTATAAACGAACTGTTCTCTGACGTTCATTCAGTGAAGCCCGTTGTCTCTGAAATCTAAACTAAAATATCATGAGGCTCCACTAAGCCTTTATCGTGTCCTTATATTTCTCCAGCATATCTCGAATGCTTGCCCACTCGTCTTGCATAAATATCCATTTTTTCAAGAGTATTTGTTTTCTTTGGTCGTTGCACACCAGCAGAAGGGATCTGGTAGTCGCAGAGGTTGTTCCTTCCACTACGCTCGTTGTCGCTTTTCTTTCCTTTCCCTTGATAGTTATTTTACAATCTGAATTTTGTTCCTTTGCGGGGCTTCTTTTTAACCTCCTCTTCCTCTTTCAGTTCCTTGGTTTCTCCCTTCGTAACTTGGGCCAGTTTCTTTGGTTACGTTCATTCTCTGCATCAGTATCTGCAGCATCCGGGTAATTTCGGTTACTTCCTTCCCAGAGAAATCAGCATCACTACTCCGCGGCACTTCCTTCACTTCCTGCACCTGTCTGTCCTGCCCGTGATCACTACCCATAGGCGACGGCACCACCCGCGCGGGCCCCGCAGCCAGGCACTGGCTGTCGCCTCCCACGGCACCTCTGCCTGTGTGGTGACCGGTCCTTTTCCAATGTCTACAACTAATCCTTGCTGGGGGACCGCCCAAGTAATTTTCAGTTGTGGTCTCGCCCTGCATGCAAGAGACCCCCAGCATTGTGGCGGCCTCCGCAGTTGCAGCAGCAAGGCTTAACCCTTTCCCCCTTCTCAATTTTGGCACGGCAGATTCGTGTCATGTTTCCTACTGCAGAACCTGCATCGAGCATCCTGTTGACAGATCCATGACTTGTGGCCCTATCGTCAGCACTTGAGGCACATGACTTGAGGCTCCACGTGCGGTGCCACCCTCCTGTATCCCGCTCCAGAGATAAATACCTCTTCTGGCACTTCCCCCTTCACATGGGCAACGAGCTGACCGCTGCTCGTCCCTGGACGAGTGCCTCTTTACTCTCACAATTCTCTCGTCGTCCAGCAGAAAGTCTGGGCCTAGTATGGTTGGATTTTGGAAAATTATCATCTTAGTTAACTTTTCCCCAGCCTTTGGAACCGTCATCACTGTCCCCTTTTATCCCTGCAGTGTGCTGTGCTGGCGCAGCGGTTAGTGTGTTGGAATTGCATCTTGCAGACCTGTGTTCAATCCCACGCCCGGGCAGTGAATGGTAACCTCGGCCATTCCTTGCACACAGGGGGAGATTTGGAAGCAAAATAAAACAGGCAGTATGTCACAGCAAAGAATATCCATTGTCACAAATGGAATTAAAACTAAATATTTATAAAGAAAAAAAAAAATCTTAAATCCCCGAGTCGTCAGAGTCTGCTCCGCCTGGCCTGCCCGCCCCGTGAGATACGGCCTCCCTCTGCCTTCCTTCATCAGTGGCTCGAAATCACCGTGGTCCCGGCCCATCTTAGTTTATCCAAGAAACTCATGGCGCAGTCCTGTGGAAATAGCAGTCACTTCCTGAGGTTCACACCAGCAACATTCAACGCTTCTTTCACTTCTTTTTCTCTTAGGGGATCCACTTCCACTAGCCATGCTGCTAGGAGGAGGTGAGCCGCTCCCTGTCCGAGGACCAGGTGGGGCGGGTAAACACAGGATTCGGGGGATCTCACGCCTGAGGACATTACTATAAACACGCCCTACTTCCACGAGATACACAACGACAGAGAAAGAGAGAGAGAGAGCTGAGAGGCAAGAGAGGCAGAGAGAGAGAGAGAGAGAGAGAGAGAGAGAGAGAGAGAGAGAGAGAGAGAGAAGAGAGAGAGGAGAGAGAGAGAGAGAGAGAGAGAGAGAGGAGAGGAGAGAGAGAAGAGAGAGAGGGAGAGGGAGAGAGAGGAGAGGAGAGAGAGAGAGAGGAGAGAGAGAGAGAGAGAGAGAGAGAGAGAGAGAGAGAGAGAGAGAGAGAGAGAGAGAGAGAGAGAGAGAGAGAGAGAGAGAGAGAGAGAGAGAGAGAGAGAGAGGGAGAGAGAGAGAGAGAGAGAAGAGAGAGAGAGAGAGAGAGAGAGAGAGAGAGAGAGAGAGAGAGAGAGAGAGAGAGAGAGAGAGAGAGAGAGAGGAGAGAGAGAGAGAGAGAGAGAGAGAGAGAGAGAGAGAGAGAGAGAGAGAGAGAGAGAGAGGGAGAGAGAGGGGAGGGAGAGAGAGAGGGAGAGAGAGAGGAGAGAGAGAGAGAGAGAGGAAGAGAGAGAGAGAGAGAGAGAGAGAGAGAGAGAGAGAGAGAGAGAGAGAGAGAGAGAGAGAGAGAGAGAGAGAGAGAGAGAGAGAGAGAGAGAGAGAGAGAGAAAAGACGACTAACAACGAGACAGACAGACAATGATTACATAACTCCTATGCAAACACACAGTTTCATTTCACTGAACATTAACACTAATATTGTTTTCATGGATGGCTTCCCCAAGTACTTAGTCATCAGTATGTCACTTACTTGGTCTACCTGTCCTGATCTGCTTATCCTGTTCCTTAAATTTGGGAGGGGGGAGGCAAAAAGTTTACTTCTGAGGATTTTACCATACCATTAACATTATTAACTTGAACTAACTACATAAACTTGTTTTTGAAAACTCAAGAAATGGCATGAAATGAGCGAGATCAGATAAAATTTATTAAACAACTCCTTGGTTATAAGCAAAATTAATAAACTAAAATTGTATGTTGACTTGGTATGAATATATGCCATTGAAGTGTCAAGTGTTAAAAACTCCAGTTGTATAGTTATCTTGATTTCTATTAAAAGAAAGAAAAATTGCTTCATCTTTGCAAGAAAACTTACTGGCTGAACAATTTACTAGCTGAAATTTATGAAAGTTATGATTTATATCTAAAAAAGTGAAAGAAAGAAAATGGTTCATATATGGATGAGACTTAAACACTACAAAAATGAAAACTCCATTTGCCCTTTTATCTTGAATCAAGGCATCTTTTTTTGCTGATCTGCTTTAAATTCAGTGTATCTATTTCATTCAGTTTCTAACCAAGACAATTATCAATAACATACAGTCTGGCATATTGATTTTACCTTCATGTTCACCAAGGTTCATTCACTTTTTGGTATTATAATGCTAGGACTTTTCTATGACTTTTCAGGGTGGTTGGCAATTTGCAATGACTCTTCAGTTTTCCTTGAACATTTCATGCATATCCACGATACATATATCCCCTTACATGTACAATGACAAATTCAAAATTGATATTGTCAAATATAAACAACAAGGAAATGACTTGAGAGTGTGCTTTACTGACACTTTAAATAACTAGTTGCTTAAAATGGATCATGTATCAATTTAAGCTATATAATTTTCCAAATTTTATTGTTCCCTGTTTATATTGATTTCTTTACTGAAGACTCAATTTTTTTTTTTTTAATCCGTCAAAATTTTACATCTTTTAAATACACATACTATTCCATGACTTTCCCAACTTGACAACAAAATTCCATGATATTCCAGGTCTGGACATTTCAATTTCAATTCCAAAGATTTTCCAGGATCCATATGGACCTTGATTTACATGAAGCAGCACCTTCAATTGTTCAGCACCCTCATAATTTTATTTTCAAGGCCCCGTCCACACAGGCGAGATCTACTTGGTGTAATGTCAGAAATGGAGAAACATCAAGCAAATCTTTGTATGGCTCCCCCTAATGTTTAACAAAGTATCAAAGGTTTGCCTGTTGCTTATCAAGGTTGAGCAGTGGGTGTCTGATGAAGGTGATGCCAGACACATGAACTGACATTGGGCAGCAGTACCCACGAGCTGTCAGTTCTCATGCCCCACTGTATAATCATCAAGATATATCCAAGGAACATTGTATTAGGGTCAATTCTCATTTAGTTGACAAAATCTACTTCTAGAATTCCCAAAATATTGTCACATGACTTCCTAAGTCTTCTGTTTTGAAGCCACTCTTACACCATATTTTCTTCTGCCTTGTCAATTTTATCTTGGCGCACATTGCTACAACAATACACAACGCGTCTCTTCTTGTGTGCCCTATGATCCATGTTGTCATATACCACTCGGTTCTGTTTCAGTTGCTGCAACAGTCATTTAGACACCAGCAGAAAGGCCTATGACAGCCTTAGCCCACAAAGGGGCAAAGTTTTCCAAGTTTGACCATGTGGATGGGGCCTAAGTACTCCATACTTTAAGATCTTGTAATCTGAATTTCATTTTGCCACAAATTTCAGTAAACAATACAGGTTCCTTATTCTGCCGCCTTAACCCCTACAGTCTAGATGATGTGCCCAAGCCATAAAAAAATTTGAACATGCTGGCATGGGAAAATTTTGATAAGGGCTTGGGTGATGGTTAATGGTTAATGGTTAAAAAGCAGGATGAATGTGCTAGACATCTAAGGTCATATTGAACTATAGGAAGGTATATCAAAGGGGGTGAAAGGTGATAGTTGCTATGCGTCAACTATCTAGAGTAATATTGAAAGGTTAAAGATGGGTAAAGGAGTTGATGGGTGAATGGGTTGTGGGGGGTTTAGGTAAGGGAATTACATAAGCAATTCACGTGTATATCCAGGAGGTTGCGGAAGGGATAGTGGCGATGGAAGTAAGGTTTATGTAGGTGTAGTTGGAGTTGAGGGGGATGGGTTGTGTTGGGAGGGAGTAGGAGGAAGGGGGGAATTGGGAATATGAGAGGAGGAGGATGGATATCGCAGTCACCTTGAGTGTGGAAGCAGCAGTTGTGTAATTTTATGACTTAAGAATAAAGTTTAGAATATCTTCAATAGCTTCTGCATCGGAGTTGGTTGGAGAGCTATGTGATACAAAGGTTTTCTTATGAGGGGAAGAGAAGACTGGTGTCTGGGGAGCAAAGGCAAAGGTAGGTGGGGGCGAGTGCGTGGTAGAAGAAGGGGTGGAACGTTTAGCCTGTCTGCTGCAGGTAGTGCGGGGAGAGATGAAGGTGTTGGGGCTGTATTCGGGATTGGAGTGTCTGGATTTAGAATGGCAAAAAAATTTGAAGTCCAAGTGGGGAAGTGTATGTATAGAAGAGGGTGTAGAACATCTTGGGGAGGAGGGGGAGGGGCAAAGCAAGCTACAATACTGCAGTAAGGAGTATGAGAGAGACCTCATCGCCGTGCTTCCTGTCTGGCTTCATGCAGAGCGAGCCCAAGTTTGTATCTGAGAGTTGCCACCTCATATTCAAACTTGTAGGTGGGGCAGCCTTTATAAAATACATTATGGGGGCCACCGCAGTTAGTAGATGTGCATGACTGCAGAGCAGTTTAACCGGTTATGACCAGGTTTGACACACAGGGGATCAGGCTGTAGAACAGAAGTGTTTGGCATAATGTCCAAAACGCCAACAGTTTTGGCCCTGATGGTGGAGGTTGGTATCGTCAATCATGGAGGGATTGTCCACCAATGTATATATAAAAGGGAAGGTCATGCCTACAGAAAGTAATAGTGGCAATGTTAAGGCCGTGTCACACTAGCACTTTTTCCGCATTACTTTTCTGCTGGCACCTTGGAAATCGTGGTCATTTTGGCTCACGCAGTCACACCAGCATGAAAACCACGGAAACAGTTCGACCAAAATTCTAAACACAAAGATGGGTTCAACCCCTGCACAGGCTCTGGCGATGATGGACGTTATTCTGGCTATGTGGCGACGATTTAATGCGAAACAACAAATGTATAAGGTTAAATAAGGGCATATTCTTGCTCCTCTCATCTAGTCAGCTGATGGGGGCAAATGTAAACAAACAGGCGAGCAGCTAGTTACAAACTTGTATCTGTTTTTATTAAATACAAGAGAAAATTTTGCCAATTTTAAAATATTTACAGTTTAGACTTCTTGAATCATTTTATATTAAATACTTTTTTTTTTTACATTACTATAACGATTATCTATTATAGCTTATCATTTGAACGAAAAAGACGACGGAAACTTGCCAGAGAAAACGATAATTATCGTTTGCCTGAAATTTATTGCATTCACCCAAAATACAAGCAGTAGCGAGAAAAAAAAACACGGAAACGTGAAAGAACCACGGAAATTGTGCTAGTGTGACACCCCCTTTAGTGGGATTCTTAGTGACCTCTAGGAGGAATTGAGTAGCACTGTACTGATATCACATCACGGTCCTTAAGGCAGGCGAGTAAGTCTTCTCCATAATCTGACCAATCTTTGGTATCGATAGGGCAGTTTGCTGAGGAGATAAAGACAGTTCCAGTACAAGTATTAAGGGTTGGATGAGGTTCTGCAGGAATGGGGTTGCCAGAGAGACCAGTTAGATTTGATAATGCTATAGCTTCAGTTTCAGCTGTAACTGTAACGAGACAGGAACGATCGGGTCGGGTACAGAAAGGGACTCTGCCCACTTGTTTTTGGAAACGTTGAAAGAAGTGGTGCCTGAGTAAGGAGCTGTAAAAGGGGGGTATCATGAAAAATCAGCTCCATTTGGCTGGGTTAAATAGAGTAAGATTTGTAGAGCTGGGGGTGGTAAAAGGACAGGGATGTATGGAAGAGGGAGTATTGTTGATGGGTGTTGTATTTCAGAGGTGGAAAATAAGGCTGTAAGGTAGTAATAATGGAGAATAGGGGGATTGATGAAGAAGGTTGTGGAGGTAGAGGTGATGAAGTTGAGGAAGTTGGGAGAGTAGGAGTCTCCTGGAGGTTGAGTCAACTTTAGTAAATAATGTAGGTATTGAGGGGGTGGGTAGTAGATGCAGTGTTCAGTTGTGGTCAAAGGAGAGCCTGGGGTCAAGGAGCTGGGAGAGTGAATTGGTGGGGCTATTTGATAAAGGGGCAAGCCTCATTGCCCTTAAGGGTACTACCTCATCTTTACTGGCCATGGGAAGCCTTGACTAGGTGGGGGGGGGTTAACTTGCCGTCAGAGTCGGTGGGCATTTAGGTACAAGCTTTTGCATTATTTCCACTGATAAAGTGTGGAATGTACTATATGCTAGGATCAAATTCCTGCCAGCCATGACCAGGATTGCATTGCAGAAAATTTAATACAACAAAAAAGGAGAAACAACCAAATGTTACCTATTACTACACTAAGTTATGGACTACATAGAGATGATATAGAGTCTGTGCAAGGAAAGCAGTATTACCACTTGGATGAAGCAATCGTATGACAAATATGGACTGTGGAAAATGACAAACTAAAAATACTTCCGCAGAAAGGGAAAATACAAGCCACATTCAATAAGAGGGGCCACTTAGGTCTAATGCCCAAATCCAAGAGGTTAACAAGGAAAAGTATGTTGGCTCAGATTCCATTTCATGCCATACTAACCTTAACCCCTTGCCGATGGGGTGGCATGTACATACATACCATGGCTGTCGTGGACCGAAAAACGGGTGGCATCATGTCATGCCCATTCCCGCGCCACTGGCTCGTCGGATAGAAGCGGCTTCATTTATATGGTAAAGATTTTAGGCAATGGCACCTATAATGGAGGTAAACCTTCAAATTTTTTTTATAAATTATAGCAAAATAAACGCTTTTAGGTGCTAAATGTCGCTCACAAACTACCGATCGAGCCGGGCGCAAACAGGGGAAATTGCCGATGCACACCAACATACGTCCACTTGCCAAACATTTTTACCCATCGGCATTGGGTTAAGCATATTGGCAATAAGTGACAAATTTGATGTTTAATGATGCTAATAATTATTCTTTCAATTGTGTTAGTGTTGGTGCATACATTTATTCATTCTACATTTATTATAAAAAAAAAATCAGTATACCAATACTTGGTGAAAGTGGTTAAAATGAAAGTCTTTCCTTCCAGCTTTGTTTATTGACCAATTTTCTGGAATGCTTAGTCAAACAGACCGAAGCCCATGTCATCATCAGACTCCTCCTCAGGTTCTTCCTCCTTCTTGGCTTCCTCCTTTGGTGCGGCAGCAGCGGCAGCAGCTGGAGCAGCAGCAGCAGCGGCAGCAGCAAACTTGCTTGGATCCTGATGAAAGTAAAAGTAAAAATTTTGACTTCCTTCTAGGATACTATAAACAAATTAAAATTCCTAAATTGATAAACTTGTCCATCAAACTGTTAACACAAAATTAAGGTTACTTACAGCCAAGAACTCCTTCAGGGTTGCAGCCTCCTTGAAGTTGATGTCAGTAGCTGCAGCAATGGCCAGCAAGTTCTTGAAGCCATTGACAATGGAGTGAGGAACAGAGGCAATGGTGGGGAAACCAATTGCCAGGGACACTGAAGCAACATTAGCCAGACCCTGGAAACAAGTTATGTACATTAAAACTCCAATTACATTTTCATATAAGCTAACTACACTAACAATAAAATTTAGTGCAAAAATCTTAAGTCTTGTTCCTGAGGACAACCTTGGATACAAATATGAATTGCATTAATCAGCTGAAACAGAAAAAATTAGAATGCTTATTACTAGCACAAAAAATACCAATTGCTGCACCGACTACTAGAAATATCCTGGTACCCTGCCTTTGCAACAATTTACTAAGCAGATAATTTCCCTTGTAAGTGTCACTTTACATGAGCAAAAACAAAACTGGCTGCTTCCTCCTATTAGAACCGCACAAACTTTTAGAAATGTCAATAGAGATCAACATTCCCAGAAATAATTCAACTCGTACTCCGTGACACTGCCTGAAGTTTCAACTGCCAGAGGCAGCTACAGAAGGAGCAAATACAATAAAACCTTTGTCTATATAAATAGTAAAAAATAATACATGAAACAGATGAAATGCAATATTGTCCAAATGACAGTTATGGGGTGGTTTGTAGGGGTGAAGATAAATGACATAACTAATTTACAATGTTCATTTACACGAGGAAAAATAGAAAATAGCCAACTAGCTTTTAAGAGGCTATGCTCAAATGAGCCAGCTTGGATGAACTGTTAAGAATGAAAGCCTTTCAATTAAGCACTACTGGACAAGGTTATACAAACTATCATTCCTTTCACTTCCCCAAGCATTGAGCCCAATGCAAATTGTGGCAAAATTTGGAATAGTCGAGATGACAAATCTCTTGAGCATCTGCACAATAAGGGGGCATGATTTGGAGGCATTTCCCTTTGCTTATAACCTATTCATAAACAAAGACAGCGGTCTTGACATAAAAAGGCGAGCCCTACATCCAGGACTATTAGTGTCATGACTTCATGACAAAACAAGTGATGTCATTTTCCAGCCACCCCCATGCAACCTTTCCTCACACGCAGAAATGGACACCCACGTCCAGGAAAGAGATCATGGGAAACCTTAGTCTCCGCAAGGTACTGGGGTTACAGTCATGTCGACCACCCAGTGCCATCTTATAGAGTGAAAGAAATGGAACAAGAAACAGATTAAGCTGCAACAGTCTCATTTACTGCAAAATGACAAGTGTCTGTTGCCTATCACCGCTCAGAAACCGAGTCCACAACACCCTCAAATAGCCAGAGTTTTAAGGTCTTATTTTTTATAACTTGGCATAAAGTGCTAATATATGGGAAAAAATAGAAGGTTGGAAAAGTTAGGGTAGGATAGGTTAGGCTTTTGGGTTTGCATGATACCCCGGTTTGGGGACTTGTTCTCTGGAGGATGCATCCCTTTCAGTAACAATTACCAACCAATTACACATTGAGACTGCATTTTAGCTCCAAATGCAGGTTTAACCCAGTAACAACGAGTGTCCCACATAGGAGACACCCAAAAAAAATAAACATTGCCGGGCGTCCCATCAGTGTGACACTGTATCAGGGCTCATGCTCCGATGCAGCAGCAGTCCGCGGCCAGCGCGCGGGCAGAGTTCGGGCTAGCCCCGTGCGCCGATTTTGTAGCCGCCCAGAAACTTATTTTTGGCTTCAAATATACTGGCGGTAATGGGTTACCTGTCACCAAAGGCATAATCTACAATGTACTCCCATGGCAAAACAATGGGCATAAAAATGGTGTTTAATATAGCAAGCATGCTGGTCCTGGCAGTAGGTACACGCTGCTATAGATACCATCCAAAAATGAGGATGTATGACACTAAAGTACCCAACATGAGTGGGTTAACTCCTTGGACCTGGATGACATTGCAGACATCAAGGAAAAACTTGAGCAGCTGCCCGGGTGATGCAAACTGCCATTATGAGCAAAGGCCAGGGTGACGGAAAAGAATTGCCATGAGTGCACAAACTCTCTCCGAGTGTGATTTGACTCATTTGGCACTTAGAAGGGGGCTTTAGCATCATTCCCATCAATAAACAAATGTGGAATGTAACATGTGTAAGCAGTGACTGGAAGTGCACCAGCTCTAGGGAGGACACTACTTCCATGCTGCGCACAGTATTCCTGGCCACTAACCAGTAGCGCAGGCTATAATACATAAAACTGAAAATTATGAAAAAACGAGACGTGATACAAATAACCAAATATTTCTTATTTTTCTTGCAAGGAGTTATTTACTACATAGAGATGATATGGAGTCTGCGCAAGGAAAATAATTACCATCTGGATAAAGCAAATCCAAAGACAAATTGGACATTGGAAAATAGCGATAGAGCTACGAAATTTACACAATAACTTTTCAGCTCCGAGATTTCCATCATGCAACCGAATCCAAAGGGTTACAATGGGAGGCTGATCCTCAAGTACAAGCACCAATTTATATTTTTCCACTGGATATAGCCTAAAAAAAAATACATCTTGGGAAGACTTAATATAAAACAAAGTGAAATTTATTTGTAATCCTCACCCGCTGGAATGTCTTCAACAAGTCCTCATCTGTAATATCCAGAACCTTGGGGGAGAAGACTGTGCCCTGATCGTACACCTGCTGTACCACCAAACCGTACGTGAAGGGAGAGATGTTCAACATGTTAAGGAGAGCTGCCTCGCTGGCACCCACCTTGTCTCCCTCATTCATCAACTGCACGTCATTCTGTGGAAAAGGGTTTCTGATTAAAGCACTGCACAAGAAAACACCCACTGCAGAAACCTTGCAGATATCACTTGCACCATACTAAAATTAAGGTTCCTATAAGTCAATATCATGTCAAATTTTATCTATCTATGCTGCATACTATGCTTACACAATTTCAAGTTATCTTAAGGAAAGCAATCTCTAGAATATGCCAAAAATTAGGTACTATCAAATGCAAAGAAAACCACCAAACCCATCACTCTTACAAAAATACTAAGTAGCCCCTTAAGAGAAATTAATCAAAAGACTACTGTTCTAGTATTAATATTCTAGTTCATTATGAAACTCAATGGGTTGTATTAGAATAAACTCAAATTATAATTTTCATTCATTTCAAAAATTCTACCAACCTTAATACACAATACAAGTCATTAGTACATTGGCAAATGGTAAATATAATAAGCTAGAAAGAAGTGTTGCAGAACCATCCGCAACTACTCAAAATAAGTACGAGACTCTTGAGCTGCTGCCATACCATTTTCCACATACCAAATTCCTTAAAGCACAAACCTAATCCTCATCCAATATCACTTCCTCTTAAGCTTTACATATCATATGCAATATCTCTAGTTATTAAAGAAGAATCAAAACAAGACCATGCCAAATACATACCACGATTTCAATGGTACCCCTGGCAATCTTGGTGGGGATCTGCAAAGCCTGGAAGAAACTAGTCTTCTCAGGACCAAGACCGGTGTTCTGGGCAGGGATGGTGACGGGGCATGGGGCAATGGCACCAGGACGAGCAGGAGCCCTCTTCTTGTTCTGAAGCAGCTTGTCACGAACTTCACACAGATCGTCGTTGGTGAAGACGAAGCCAACATTGTTTACAATGTGTGGCAGCAGCCTGCGGGGTATTCAAATTTTGTTTAAAATTTGCATCTAAACAAAACCACACTTATCTAATGGTTGAAACAACTTTTGGTAAATTTCCCAAATATTACTAAAAAAAATTCTTTATATACTTAGATAATGCTAATAAAATATTTCCTAAAAAACAATGAAGAGTATTTTTTCAAATTAAAAACCCTAGGAACATGGGGAAAGCCCCCATATTTTATACAAGGTATGAGAGTTCCATGGCCTATGTTCACATCAAGCTGCTCCTGTATTGCCCAATACCTCATGCTATTCAAACAAGTCAATAAAGGCCTCCATAGGTTTCCCATCTAAGTTATCTATTTTTTTTTATATATACATTTCTGCAAGCCTATATATTAAAAAAACACATTTTAGAAATTCATTAGGCAATTCACTCACCTCTCCAAAGAAGGGTTGCTTTCCAGATGAGCACGGATGGCCTTGCGCATCATGGTGTTCTTGCCCATGAGGACAACAGCGCAGCCACGCAGGCTCATACGGATCTCCTGCATCTGCTTGGAGCCGACATTGTCAGCACCCACGATGAAGCAACGGCTGTATTCATCCAGCAGCTGGGTGATCTTGGTGAAGTAATTAGCCTTCCATGTTGATTTGTCCACCCTAACCATCTTGAAAGCGTGGCTTAAGGCACCGTTGTACCGGACTTAGGGACTGAAAGAGAAGGGATCTGATTAGAACCTCCTATGGCAAACTAAGAAATAAAGGTTCTACATATATGGGGGGAAGGTTTTGGACAATTCATTCTGCAATATGATATAATATTTGTTAGAACAGTCTCATACATTAACAACTGCCATCATGATTTAATTAGTAATTTAAACAGGGTACACAAAGTTACCAAGAGTGACACACAGAGATAGAGGGAAACGGACACTGCCATCTTATAGAGCATAAGAAATGAGAGTCAACACAGGTACAGCTGCTGCAGCCTCATAATTAACATGAATGACCAAACTACCAACTGCATATCACCGCTCAGAGACTAAGTCCACAACACCTTCACACAGCCAGTTTTAAAAGGTGGCACAGTGCTAATAAGGGGGGGGGGGTATATATGTGGGGTTGTCCCCACATCAAGGAAATAAATAGAAGATAGGAAAGGTTAAGTTTGGTTTTACCGGTTCACATGATACCCTGGTTTTGGTACTTGTTTCTGAAGTGCGTGCCGCTCTCGGCAACACAAGGGGGAAAAAAAAAAAAAAAGCTACGTATATAGAAACCAAATTAACATAGTAAAGACAGGGTCCTAGGCAATACTGCTTAGCAATTGACTGACTACAATAGAAGCAGCAACCATTTCAGGTGATGAAATGCTGTTTTTTTATTTCAGTTATTGTTTGCTATATATCCAAGATACTCTGCACATAGATTTTAATTGAGGTTTAACACTGCAAACCACTCGCTAACTCATGTCAAGGCTGAAAGCTCGCCTATGAAGACAATCTCGCCACCTGTCCACAATGGATTAACCCTTTCTCACTAGGACAACATTATCTCAACAGGCCCGAACATGCCATCTCCTTAAAGTCATGTATACAAAGCAGGTACGAGCTCATTTCGCACTTAGGGTTAGAGGGCTAATCAAAAAGGTTCTTTTAAATACATGGCAATTCTTGAACATATGGACAGTCCAACTCCACTTAAAATACTTTCAATTATTTAAGTTGCCACAAGGAGGAAGGCCTAATGCCTGAAGGACAGTTTGAAGTTATCAAAGGCAATAGAGAAAACTCGAAAGCACCGCATTGTCTTAGGCTTCAGCTATACGCAAAGACGAAGGCCTACTGCCTGAGGGAACGTTGAAGTTATCAAAGGCAATACTGAGAGAAAACTCGAAAGCACCGCATTGTCTTAGGCTTCAGCTATACGCAGCTCTCTCCGCAATTTCTCCTATACTAGTGGCATTAAATTTTCAGATTATTTCTCATACCACCTGCCGTGTCTCTTCTACAACTTGGAGCATCTTTAATCATAAAAAGTAACAATTCCTTCAACTTTCTTTGCAACTAAACCAACCTCCTCCAAGAATGCAAGATTTTCCCTCATTACAGGCCTCTCGCAGCTCTCACGTGGGAGTTACAATACACGAGACAAAATCAAAAGAAAATCAAAAGAGAGAGAATATGAAAGAAAGTGACCATACGAATATTACTTCGATAGCTCATCATCGAATAAAAATAAACCGGTAAAATACATCACAGAAAAATAACAAATTTCTGCTCTTTACCTTCTACCTCTGACTTATTTTCCATTTTTTCCCTAACCAGTGTTAAAATCCCCATCTAATTACCATCATAACCCTAAATTCCCCCAATAATTAGCAATACAACACTAATTTTCTGAAAAAATAACACGTTCCCAAAAGTAAACAAACGTGGCCATCACCTTCAAGCCACGCGGGACTATAACAAACCCCATTTCTTCCTATTTCCCTTAAAAACAACACCTTACAAACCTCCTCAACCCATGAAAACACCTCCAAACCACCCAAAACAACCACCAAAATACTTAAAAACGCCATAATAGCATCGAAAATTCCATGAAATAAGGGAGACGGAGAGGAGTTTCATTCTTACCGATGTAACCACACGAGGGAGAGAGAGTATGAAAGGCGGACGAGGACAAA
>NW_020872510.1:466697-469197 GCF_003789085.1 Penaeus vannamei
ATAGTTATATAATTATACATTATATATAACATATGTATACAGTGCATTGTTCGTTATTACTCTTGCGGAAGGTTGTATGATACATATGTTATATACATACTATATATATATATATATATAGATTATAGGTATATATAATATAATATAGAATATAGTATTAGTATATTATATATACATGTAGAATAGGTTATATACTATATTAGGTATCTATATTATGTAGTATACTAGTAGGTATATTATGTATATATATATACACACATTATATATGTATATCTATAGGGTATAAATATAGTATATATATGATTAATATGAATATAGTATGATATAATATAATTATATATATATAGTATACATATACGGATGTACCAGTAACTATATATATATATATAGTAATAGAATATTATATAGATAAGGTTTATATATAATAGATGATATATATAATTTATGTGTGTGTGTGTGGTGTGTTGTGTGTGTGGTGTGTAGTGTGTGTTGTGATGTGTGTGTGTGTGGTGTGTGTGGTGTGTGTGTTGTGATCTGTTGTGTGGTTGTTGTTGTTGTGTTTGTGGTGTGTGTGGATATTATATAATTATATAATTAGTGTATATATATGGTATGTATATGTATATATTACATGGTAAATGTATGTTATGTAGTACTTAGTATATATATATATATAGTCAGTAAGATATATATAATATAATATAGGTAATAGATGTGAGTATAGTTATATAAAGGTATAGTATGTTGTACAATATTAGTAGGTATATATATATCATAGTCTATAATATTATATGATTGTATAATATGTGTAGGTGTCGTGTGTGTTGTGTGCTGTGTGTGTGTGTGTGTGTGCTGTTGTGTGTGTGTGTGTGTGTGTGTGTTGTGTGTGTGTGTGTGTGGGTGGTATGTAAATAACGTAGATTAGGTAATACGGGTTATTAAGTGTGAATATATATATATATGGTGGCATATATATTATATACTATATATATAGTATATAGTATATATACTGTATTAATATATGTATATTCATATATGTATATGTGTTAATATATATTATATATATATTATATATAATATACTACTAATATAGCTAACATACAATATATATGTAATATATATATAATTTAGATATTATATTATATACTATATATATACTATTATATCATATACATATATGTAAGTATATAGTAATAGAGGAGAGTATTATATAATAGTGTGGGTATTATGGGGTGGTTGTTATGGGTAAGGTGAAGTGTCGGGATAGTTATATACTATAACTATATATATATGTATATATATACCTAGTATATGTATTGTGGTATAAAATATAATATATGTGGGAAAGTTATATAATTATTAGTATTAATATTACGGTAATAGTATATGATATATTATATAGGTAGTATTATAGTATAGTGACGTATATATTATTATATAGGATATAGTATTACACACGACTACACAGGTGATATGATAGTTAGGTTATAATTATATATAGGTAAGAGGTAAGTACTGATAGGTATTCATATATAGCTATTATAGTTAAATGACAATTAGTATATATGGTGTGATATATATGTAGTATATATTATATATATATATATATATAGTATATATATATATGTATTATATATATATATATATATATTATATATAATATATAGTATATATATAATATAATATAAGACTTTGTGTGTGTGTTCGTTAACTCCCCCACTCTTAAGAAAAGTTAACGCTTCCACTTATCTAAATTTGCATTTCAACACTCTTTAGCGCTTTCACTTTATCACTCTGCGAGGTTTAAGTAGAGCACGAAGTTGATGGAGAACCCGGGAGAGTTTTTTTTTTTGAAAAATCTTTGAAAGAAAACTCGAAAGTATTGTTTGAAACAGCAGCACCCTTTTGAATAACTGGACAGAGGGATGACACTCCCGGCACTGTTTTATTTTCCTATCTTTCTGTGCAGGAACACGCGAGCCACAATAAAGTCAAAATATACAAAAGGTAGATTTGTTTGAGTGAATAATACTATTGTTTATGGCATTATTACCATTATTTTTATATGATATTATACCATTTATATGACATTATTTTGTGACCAAAAATGGTGATGGTAATATGGATAAGAATGGGATAATAATATTGATAATAATGATAATTGTAATGACTATGATGACAATTATTGTGATTATGATTAACGATAGTGATGATAATAATAATGGTAATATAAAAGGTTATGATAGTGATAATGTTAATGATGATGATGACGATGATCATGATAGTGATGATGATAATGATGGTGATGATGATGATGATAATGATAATAGCAATATTAAAAATTATGAAAATGATAATGAAATTGTTATAAAATAACACTAACACAAACAATTCACACACACACACACACACACACACACACACACACACACACACACACACACACACACACACACACACACACACACACAAACATATATATATATATATATATATATAT
>NW_020872510.1:481697-486801 GCF_003789085.1 Penaeus vannamei
GGGCGTCTGTGAGGAGGAGGGGGTGTCTGGGAGGAGGGGGGCCTGTGGAAGGGGTGGTGGAAAGGAGAGTGAGGGGGGGGGGGGGCAGCCTAACATTCCTTTCCTAATGTATTAATGGAGACGGCTAAATGAAAGCAGTGGATTCGAGAAAAATGTTTTGGATTTTCTTCTCTTTTTTTTTTTTTTTTTTTTTTTTAGGGGGGGGGACTTCCGCTCTAAAGGAGATTTTTATACATGATTTTCACTGTCTAAAACATGAGTTTTAGAAATAGATATATACCTCTTGTATACACACCTACAGACGTATAAGCACACACACAAACAAACAATATTCATATACATATATGCATATATATATATATATATATATATATATATATATATATATATATATATATATATATATATATATATATATATATATATATATATATATATATATATATATATATATATATATATATATATATATATATATATATATATATATATATATAGTTGTGTGTGTGTGTGTGTGTGTGTGTGTGTGTGTGTGTGTGTGTGTGTGTGTGTGTGTGTGTGTGTGTGTGTGTGTGTGTGTGTGTGTGTGTGTGTGTGTAGTAATAATAATGATTATAATTTAGGGTATGCTGTGACTGACAGTGCACGGGAATCGAACGCAGGTCAGCGAGAGTGTTAGACAAGAACGCTACCACGGCACTATGCAGTGTGTGTGCGTGCGCGCGCGTGCCTGTGCGTGTTTTTATATATATGTATATGTATATGTATATGTATATAATATATAATATATATATATATATATATATATATATATATATATATATATATATATATTTACTTATTTATGCATGTATATCTGTCTTTCTGTCCGTTTTTCTGCCTGCCTGACTATCACTCACTCCTTCACTCACTCACTCCCTCACTGTGCTGTGTGGTGCAACGGTCAGCGTTCTTGTCTTGCAATCTTGCAGACCTGCGTTCGGTCCTGCGTGCTGCCAGTGGATGGTAACCCCGGCATTCCTTGCACGCAGGGGTAGTTTAGAAGCAAAATAAAATAGACAGCATATCAAAGCAAAAGAATATCCATTCTAACAAATGGAATTAAAACTAAGTCTTGTGTACTGTATGGCGCAGCGGTTAGCAATCTTACTCGCTGCAGTGGATGGTAACCCGGCCATCCCTTGCACACAGGGGGAGATTTGAAGCAGAAGTATGCCACAACAAAGAATTAAAACTAATTCTTAAAATCTTAAATCTCCCTCACACTCACTCACTCACTCCCTTCCTCTCCTCTCTCCTCCCTCCCTCCTTCACACTCCCTCCCTCCCTCCCTCCCCCAATCTTACCCCCCCCCCACTCCCATAAAACAACTATCAAAAAAAAAAAAAAACCAAAGAGCCCAAGAAGCCAGGGAGCAGCAGAAGCCAGGCCAGGAGACTCTCTCGCAGGCACACTCAGTCCTTTTTGCCTCCGAGTCCTGGCGCCGCCTCCGTGACCCCGAGCCTGACGCTAATCAATGCCAGAATTTGATTAACGTCGGCATCCCGCTGTCACGACGAATTGGCTGCCGTGTCTTGCAAACCCTTTTATTATTATTATATTTTCCACACGCGTGCGCGCTCTCATGGTAGTTGAAGGGAGAGGGTTTGATTTGGGGGATAAGGGAGGGAGAGGGAGAAGGAGGAGAGGGAGTGGGAGAGAGAGAAGGAAAGATGGAAAGGGAGGGAGAGAGAGAAGGTGAGGGAGAGGGGGAAGGATTGGGGAAGGGAGGAGAGGAGAGAGAGAAGGAGAAGGTGGAAAGGGAGAGGGAGAGGGGGAAGGATTGGGGAGGGAGGAGAGGGAGGGAGGGAGGTAGAGGGAGCAGAAATAAATAGGACAGGCGAGAGGGAGAGAGGGGGTGGAGGAGAGAAAGAGAAGGGAGGGAGGGAGAGAGAGAGAGAGAGAAGAGAGGAGAGAGAGAGAGAGAGAGAGAGAGAGAGAGAGAGAGAGGAGAGAGAGAGAGAGAGAGAGAGAGAGGAGGAGAGAGAGAGGAGAGGGGGGCGGGGGAGAAAATAAGGGTAGAGAAGAGGCGAGAGGGAGAAGAGGGGGGAGGAGAGAGAGAGAGGAGAGCAGAGAGAGAGAGAGAGAGAGAGAGAGAGAGAGAGAGATAGAGAGAGAGAGAGAGAGGAGAAGAGAGAGACGAGAAGAGAGATGAGAGAGAGAAGAGAGAGATGAGCAGACAGGAGAGAGAGAGACAGAGAGAGGAGAGGAGAGAGAGGAGAGAGAGAGAGGGAGAAAGACAGAGAGAGAGAGAGATGAGAGAAGAGAGAGAGTGAGAAGAGAGAGCAGCGGAGGGAGAGAGAGAGAGAGAGGAGAGAGAGAGAAGAGGAGAGAGAGAGAGAAAGAGGAGACAGACGATTAAAACGGAAATAAATACAGAGAGAGGAGAGAGCGGGAAAGAGAGAGAAGAGAAGAAGAGAGAAGAGAAGGAGAGAGAGAGAGGAGAGAGAAGAAGGAGAGACGAAGGAGAGAGAAGAGAAGAGAGAGAGAGAGAGAGAAGAGAGGGGGGGGGGGGGGGGGGGGGAAGAGAAAGAGAAAGGTATAAGAGAGAGGGAGGAAGAGAAGAGAGAGAGAGGAGAGAGAGTATATGTGGAGGCTGAACGCGGAGGGAAGAAAGAGAAGAGAGAAAGAGAGAGAGAGGGAGAGAGAGAGGAGAGAGGAGGAGGAGAAGGAGGAGAGAGAAGAGAGGGAAAGAGAGAAGAAGAGGAGAAGAGAGAGAGAAGAAGAGAGAGGAGACAGTACAATGAGAGAGAGAGAGAGAACAGACAGGAACAGCAATGAGATGAGAGAGACAGAATAAGAGAGAAACAAGAGAGGAGACAAAAGAGTGAGGAGAGAAAGAGGAGAAGAGAGAGAGAGTAAGAGAGAGAGAGAGAGGGGAGAGAGAGGAGAGAGGAGGACGAGAGAGAAGAAGAGAGAGGAGAAAGAAGAGGAGAGAAAAAATTACGAGGGAGGAAGAAAATAGATAGAAAAATAATAGGGGAGAGAAGAAGGAGAGAGAAAGAAGAAGAGAGGAAGAAGGAGGAGAGGGGAAGAGGAGAAGGAGGAAAGAGAGATGAGAGAAGAGAGAAGAGAAGGGAGAGAGAGAAGGAGAGAGAGGAGAAGAGAAGAGGGACGAGAGAGAGAGAGAGAGAGACAAGAGAGAGAGAGGAGGAGAGACAGACAGACAGAGAGAGAGACGAGAGAGAGACACACACCAAAACAAGAGAGAGACAAAAGGGGGAGAGAGCAAGGAGGAGGGAAAGAGAGGGAGGAGAGAGAAGAGAGAAGATAATGAGAGATGGAGAAGAGAGAAGATAAGGAAAGAGAGGAGGAGAGAGAGAGAAGAAGGAGATGAGGGCTGGAGGGAGAAGAGAAGAGAGAGGAAGGGGAGAGAGAGAGAGAGAGAGAGAGAGAGAGAGAGAGAGACGCCAAATCATGCATCTTTAGCCAAAGTTGCTTCTAAGAGTGAGTGACACAGCCTCAACTCGCCATTGGTCTAAACATAAGAGGAACAAAGAAAAAAAGATAAAGTAAAGTAAAGAAACCCCCCCGAAAGAAAAAAAACGCAAAGCGAAAAACCTTGCAACATTTTATCAACTTGACAGTCGTTGCTCTAGACAAAATAAGGAATGGCTTATTCTTTCTAGGCATAAAAATAAAAAGGTAAAGAAAGAAAAATAAGAAATACAAAGTGACATTTAAAAGATGAAATAATAGAAAAGATGATAGATAAAAAATAATTTATATATTTACAAACAAACAAAAACAAATAAACAAAAAATAAACATTACACAAGAAAAATAGTAAAAGAACAAGCAGGTGAACTAAAAAGACTTGATAAAAAGACAGGAAAAAAGAACGAAAGAAAGACAGAAAGAGCGTGGAACAAGAAGGCCGGAATCCAGAGAGAGAAAGTTTTATATAGACACAGACACAAAAAGATAGGAGGCAGAGCATTAAGGAATGAAAGACAAGATTCTCAGACATGGACGAAACTTTGACAAAATGGAGAAGCAGCGGAAAGACAGAATACGTAAATAAACAGAATAACAATCCCAAACGAAGGATAAAAAAGAAAAAAAAAGATCAAAACAGGGCAATAAAGCCTTTCTTTCAGGTCGAGTTATTCCTTAAGGCTTCTTAGTAGATGTCTTAGAGCGAGGAAGATCAACTTGTGCCAGATGTGAAGACACGTTATTTGAAAGGTAATAACAGGATACACAGGGTTAAATGTGTTAAAATAAATATATGATAATATATATTTTATGTTATTTCGTTTTTATTGTTATAGTTGTTACTGTTACTATTAATATTACCGTTGCTGTTGTTGTATTTGTTGTTCATGTTGGTATTACTAATATGAACGGAATACCCGTATGGAATCTACTAGTATACTCTGTATACTTAATGAGGAAAGGGTATATAAAAGATGAAATTGTAACCCACAAAATCAATAACATAAGCTAGCAAGTCACTGCTAGAAACCCAGACTTTATCAGCTTGACGAGACCAGAAACGCAAAGACAATCAACGTAAAAATACACCAAATTGTATATTGCAATAATTCAATATTGCAATATACAGTTTGATGTGTCCTGTCTCCGTCAGCCAGCACAGACACGGACGAGCTTACTGGTATTGCGAAGAAAGCAATCGATCGTAAAAATACGTCATGTAAGATTGCAAGGAATCGGTAAGCGCATTACACGAGATCTAGGAAACGCTTTATTGCGGAGAGGAGAATGGTCGACATGAGTTGGCTTTTATCTTACATTTAGAGCTTTCTGAAGATGATTATGATGGAATGAGAATGAACAATGGAAGACTCGTGTTTTATAGACACATGAACCATGGCAAAGAAAACCAGCGCAGGAGAATGGCGGGTTTTCTGGAAGAGTTGCAGAGAATTTCCCAGCTCCTTATAATTAATAGTCGGTAGAGATTGAAACGGCCATGTGGGATTGGCGGAACGAATCTACCACATATGATGAGAGAGCATAACACTGGAATTAGAAGCACAAACGGGTTTAAAAGCTATAATTGATTATATAAAGATCAATATGTTTGTTTTTGAACACAAAAG
>NW_020872510.1:495398-505398 GCF_003789085.1 Penaeus vannamei
CCCGGCTCTCCTCGTCTCCTTGAACCCCTTATCCCCCTCCCCCCCTGGCTCTCATCGTCCTCCTTAACCCCCTTCCTCGCCCCCGCGGCTTCCTCGTCTCCTTGAACCCCTTATCTCCCCTCCCCCCCTGGCCTCCTCGTCCTCCTTACAACGCCCTCCCTTCCCCCCCCGGCTCTCGTCGTTCCTTACAACCGCATTCCTTCCCCCCCCCCCGGCTGCTCGCTCCGTCTCCTTGAACCCCTTATCCCCACCTCCCCCCGCCTGGCTTCCTCGGTTCTGCCCTCCTCCGGCTCTCCTCTCGCCTTTCCCCCTTATCCCCCTTCCCCCCCTGGCTCTCCTCGTCTCCTTACAACCCCTCCTCCTCCCCCCCCCCGGCTTCCTCGTCTCCTTACAACGCCTTCCTCCCTCTCCCCCCCCCCGGCTCTCCTCGTCTCCTTAAACACACCCTCTCTTACCCCCCCCGGCTCTCCTCGTCTCCTTACAACCCCCATCCTTCCCCCCCCCCCCCCGGCTATCCCTCGTCCCTACAACCCCGCTCCTTCCCCCCCTGGTCTCCTCGTCTCCTTACAACCCCTCTCCTTCCCCCCCCCCCCCGGCTCTCCTCGTCTCCTTACAACCCCCTCCTCCACCCCCCCGCTCTCCTCGGTCTCCTACACCCCTTTCTTCCCCCCCCCCCGGCTCTCCTCGTCTCCTTAAAACCCCCCTCCTTCCCCCCCCCCGCTCCCTCGTCTCCTTGAACCCACCTTATCCCCTCTCACCCCCCTCGCTCTCCTCCGTACCTCCATTTGACCCTTATCCCCCCTCCCCCCCCTGGCTCTCAACTCGTCCCTACAACCGCCCTCCTTTCCCCTCCCCCCTTTTCCCACTGGCTCTCTCGTCCTTCCCATAACATACCCCCTATCCTTACCCCCTCCCCCGGCTCTCCCTACGTCTCCCTTCCACAACCAACCCTCGCATTCCCCCTACCCCCGGCTTCTAACATCGGTTCCTAACCCCTTATCCCCCCTCCCCCCCTGGCTCTCCTCGTCTCCTTGAACCCTTATCACCCCTCCCCCCCCTGGCTCTCCTCGTCTCTTGAACCCCTATCCCCCCTCCCCACTGCCTCGATCGCTGGGCTCTTCCTCGTCTTCTATATTGCCAACCCCCTTATTCCTCCACCCTCCCCCCACTGGCTCTCACACTCTTCTCCTTCGAGCAACCCCTTATCCCCTAGCGCTAATCCTCCCCTTCCCCTCGCTCCTCTTCAACAGTCCTACCACCCTGCAACTCCCACCCTTATCCCAGCCCATCCCCCCCCCCCCTCCTTCGCCATCTACCTCTGTACATAGCTTTTTCTGCTCAACCCTTCTTCGCGCACTGCCTTACCCACTCCCACTCTTGGCCGTCTATCATATGTTATCACCAACACTAACTAATTCTTCTCCGACCTCACACCCCTCTCGACACGTGTAAGCGACAGTGAACATCCTCATTCTGGATCTCTTCATCACTCGCGCACTAGGAGCCCTCATTCAGCTCTCCTACACTCTGTGGCTCAATAACCCATCCTCACTCCACCAACCCGACTATTCATCGCGCACTCCCAACTCCGTAACAGCTGGCCGCCACTCGCCCTCGCGCGTCTGAGTATGAGTCGTCGAGTCTTCGATCGGTAGTCGTACCGCGTAACGTAGGAGAATGTAGTAAAGTCGTTTTATCTTTCCGGTTGGACCCCCCCAAAATCCCCCACCGCTAACTCCACCCTCGCTCCCCATCCCCTGTTGGGTCGTCCTAAGTGCGTGCGTCGTCGATTGAGAATGCAGTCTTATTCTTCAGCCGCCATGGGACGGAGGAGCCTTAATTTCGGGTGCCTTGACAGTCGGTCGTCGGGAGGAGACCTGTTATTGGCGAGGTTCCTCTTCTGGAGAATCTAATCCGAAAAACACGCTGATCTTGGAAACGCTCACAGATTTGGGTAAGTAGTGGTGGGAGGTTTTAATTTTGTTTTCTTGCTGGCTTTTTTATATTGCCACCAACTGTTTTGAAAAATGTTTTGTTTGTCAAAAAAACTTTCTTTCATGTTTATTTTTCATGTTCTGTAATTAAAAGGTGTGTGTGGTGTGTGTGTGTGTGTGTGTGTGTTGTGGTTGTGTAGGTGTGTGTGTGTGTGTGTGTGTGTTGTGTGTGTCGTGTAGTGTCGTCGCTGGATGTTCTCGTTTGTGTGCTCTTCGTGTCTCTAATTGTGTTATGTGTTAGTTACCATATATAACATAATACATCGTATAACTTATATACCTTTATATATCATAATTATCAATATATAGCACATATATATATATATTAATATATTATTAACATACTATATATATACAACATATACTACATACATAATATAATATATTTAAATTAATATATAATACTAATGATAATATCATATATAAATATATAATATATAATATATATATATATATATACCATACTGTACATATATATTATATCATATATTAATAAAATATGATATATATATTATATATATTTTATTAAATAATATATTAATATATATATATATATACAAAGAAAATATATATATATAATAGAAAAACAAGATGGAAATACATAGTGTGTATGAATATAGATGTAGTAAGGACGACTTTTGAGGCTCAATGGTGTAGATACATATGAACAGTGCGTTGTTGGCGAGTGCGAATATAAGTCATGAGTGTAGGTGCTGCAGAGTGGTTAAATAGTTATATGCTCGTGTCCAGGACGTGCGTGGCTCTGTTTCCTGTGATGAGTGAACGAACGAGGAGAAGATGGGAATGTTATTACAACTAGTCAATAGGTATATGAAATGTGTTAGTGTGTATGTTAGTCATGTGGTGTGTGTGTGTAAGTGAGTGTTGTGTATGTGTGATGTTGTGATGTGTGTTGTGATGTGTGTGTGTTAGTGTTTGTGTGTGTTGGAGTGGATGACTTGTAGGGTGTATAGGGTGGTGTGTAGACGTTGTATAGCAGTGATGGCATGTGGCGTATTAGAGCAGTGTCATGCGTGTGTTGTAGTGTGTGTGTGTAGCCCATTCTATAGATCTTTATCTAAGGTTAGATCATCAGTCTCTTATTTTGACTCTCTCTCGTGCTCTACATCACACGACTAGTTGTGTTGATGTTGTGTGGTGTGTTGTATAGTAATATATATAATAATATATATATATTATTAAATACGATATAATACATAATATATGAATTATAGTATGATATCATATATAATTGCTTAAATTATCTACCTATCTTTAAAATATACAATACTCACTTCATCACTATCATAATCTTTTCTACCTTTCACCTCATCACCTCTACCTCTTCAGACCTCTCTCTTACTCTCATCTCTTTCATCTAATATCTCCTACATCCTCAATCTAAGTAATCTCTGAGAATGCTCACTCTCCTCTACTGCACGAGAGGGTAGCAGAGAGAGTAAGAGATCAAGTCATGCGACTGTACACAATATCGCTAGCAGAGAGATCATATACGATCCTACATCACATACAGCACAACTACTATATCTCATCACTACAGCTACACTCCACACTCACCCACTCACAGCTCCATACTCTAATCACCTTAATCTCATTTACTCTCTCATCTTAATTATAAGAATAGCCCACATAACAATAATAGACAATTATCTGACTGACAGGTTAATGACCCAATAGTAAACATAGGACACTGAGTTTGGTTTGCATCATATTTTTATGAGAAAACTCATTAGGATGGCTACATAATTTATAGTAAAGTATCTTCCATCACTACACTCAATTATGTACGTCCATCGCGAAAGCACTGTCGTTTATCGGAAATCAATTTATAATGAGACACAATATAATGATATAATACAATTGTTATGTATATACCTGCTCCGTATATGTTTTTCACTAGGTAGTTTATAGTGTTCTTAGAAGGTTCTTGCATGCTGAAATTATACTAAATTAAAAATATATTCTGTCTCGAGTTTAGGGAAGATTGCAAATTCTAATAGAGAATAATTTTGTGTAAGTAATTACTAAGACTCAGCGTTATCTTTTATTATCAATTATTAACTCTCTCTTTCTCATCTCAAATAGCATCGATCAACTTCTAACCGGATGAACTAAAAGATTCCAAAACACTTTTCAACTGCTCACTCTCTTTAATATCTAGCACTATACTATTCTTTATTTCTATATCGAGAGAACACTTCCATTTACCCTCGCTCGTGCCTGGTTTGAGCTCTCTCACTGCCCCTTATCTCAATCCTCTCGCCAGATCTTTTCAAAGAGCTTCCGCCGCCATATCAAGCCTTCCCGTCTTATATTTAAAAATGGGGTCACAATTATCATGGCTCTGCTCGACCATTAAAATACCATAGCACTCATCGGCATCGGTCTGTATTACGCATCATGTATTTTTTCTCTCTCCGTCACTCCGCTTCTTCACTTTCTCTGAGTGCTCTTAACGAAGTCGCCATTTTTTTTCCTAATCACTACTTAGAAACTAATAGAAGTATAAAATATAAAGAATTCATCGTGAACTACGAATACATAAAATTCCACAATACATCCAATACATGGCATCAGTATCAAAACAGCAATTATATGTACCGTAGCAATGTGTATACTGTTTATGCTGAAAGAGTGGGTGAGCGGATAGGTCGAGGAGCGCTAAGTGTAGACAAGAGGGCTCGCGAAATAATGGGTGTAGTATCTAAAAATTGTGGATTTACTTATATGTCTACAATTCTCCGGCAATCACTTGAGAGAATGTTAGCTACTGGTCAGCGAAGTAGACAGAGGCATCGACACTAACAAGTAGTCAGTGCTAGCTGTACTAACTTTGAGCTGAGAGAGCATGTGTAACGGAGTAGAGAGATCAGACGCACGTAGCACGAGAACGGATTCAATAGAACAGAAACAACGCAAGTTGAGGCGACAAAAAAGAGAGCACAGGACGTATGTGATATTATTGGAGCCGGCTGAGTAGAGGAGAGCAAGAGACGAGGCGAGGACCGTAATAGCACGATAGGAAGATGAATTGACCGAGAGAGAGAGAGAGAGAGGAGTGAGCAAAAGGAGATCAGCTGAAGGAAAATTAAAAGTTGTTGATAATTCAATGGATAGCAACTGCAATGTAATCTCCATATTTCGTATTGTTTGTCATCCGGTTGTGGTCTTAGATCACTGAGGCAACTTGTATCCATATCTGTACTTGCAAGATTGACTGAGAATGGAAGAAAGAGTCGTTTACAGAGGTAATGCGAAAGTAGCTGCGAAAAATGAAACGAGATGGATATAGAGAAGCGAAAGCAACAACACGAATGAAGATGCATACAGAAGAGAAGAACAATACATACGAGCCAACACAGCACACAACACACAAACGAGCGAACAAAGAGAGAGAGAAGAGAGGAAGAGAGAGCAGAGAGAGCAAGCAAAGAGATGAAGAGAGGAAGAGAGAGAACACACAACAGAGAAGCAAGACAAAGAAGAGTATGCACGAGAGAGACAACACAGAAGCAAACGACCGACACGAACAGACGAAGAAGATATAGTAGAGTAGTAATAGTAGATAGAAGAGATAGAGAGAGAGATGAAGGATAGAAAGAGAGTAAGAAGTAGTAGAGTAATAGAGCGTATATGATAGAGATGTGAGTGATGGTGTGTGTGTGTGATGTGTGTGTATGTGATATATGTGAGATGAGTGAGTGTAGTATGTGTGTGTGTATGTGTAGGTGTGAGTAGAGCAAATATGAAAGAAGAGTATAAAGTATACATGAGAGATGTAATAACTAAGTAAACAGAGTACATAATAGTAGAAGTAGCACATATAACAAGTATATAATATAGCAACATTATGAGATCATACTATAATATATATGAGTAAGATAGTTATAATAATAAAAAAAAAAACATATATAGTAGAGTAATATATTAGCGGCAATGTATAGTGTGATGTAAGATATATGCAGTCATATAGATGAGGTAAAGTAATGTACATGATACAAGACAATATACATATAAAGTGGCATATATAAATAAAATTATATAGATAGTATAATATAGTTATAGTAGTATAATGAGAGTAATAGCAGAGAGCACTAGGATAGTTAAGACACACGGAATAGTAACCATATAGCAAATACGAGTGTGATGTGTCGTAGCATATACGTGGTGTGGCGTGCCGGGTACGCATTAATATAAAGCGCAGTCACTGTCATTCAGAATAACCACTGCATGAGAGTATGCGTAGAAGAGAGGAAAGAAAGAAAAAAAAAAAAGCAAGCAACTGTCAAAAGCGCTTTTAAATGTTTTCCCAAGAGAATTTAGAAAAGGTAGCAGACGTTGTTGGACTTAGACAATAGTCTGACGCCACGAGCTTTGTACGTGAGATTATTGACACTGCAGTGCAGCAGTGCTACGAGATGTTACGGTGCAGTAGAAAAGCTTGAGAGCAAGCGAATGTGAGGGCGCGACAGGCGCTTAGGAGAGGATGGCAGATATAGTGCTATCGGGACCGTGAGAAAAAGTGCGAATAAGCGTCTCCTCTTTTAATATCCTTTTTGGTTTAGATTTTAGATGATTGTATTTTCAGAAGTGAAGGATGAAAGGAATATATGGTTAGGTTTCACATTATTCATATATCTGTTTTTTATGTCTTTCTTTCTTTCTCTCTTTCTCTTTCTCTCTCTCCGCTTTCCTGTCTGTTTCTCTGCTTGTCTGTTTCTCCCTCTCTCTCTCTCCCATTCCTGACCCTCCCTCCCTCCCTCCTGCCCCCCGTCTCTCTCTCTCTCTTCTCTCTCTCTCTCTCTCTCTACTCCCTCACATTCTTTCCATTTTCCCACTCTGTGTTCTGCACGTTTTCTCATTTAATTTTCATTCCTCCTTTCCACTCTTTCCTCGCGAAATCAAATGTAAACACGGTGTTTGCTTAGTGCAATGCCTTTATTCAGGCAGTTGAATGAGATCAATTAAAACTCCATTTCTGTTATAGATTAAAAAAAAAAAGACAAAACCACAGGCTTTCTTCCACACGACTTACTCCGCGAAATATATTTGTTATTAATGAAATCCACCTCAGCATATTCACAAGACTCCGAGAAATCTATTTGTTACTGAATGAAATACACCAAGGGATATTCACTGACCTGCTCCCGAGGTCGTGGCAAATATACAAGGTCGAATTACCCAGTATAATGACCTATGCTCGGCTAGTTTCCATGCCGTAACAGCTGGTTTGCCGAGCACAAATTAGGCTATGCTCGGTGTGCTAATGTGTCTTTCATTATCGCTTCAAGGATCAAAATCTTTTACAAGGAACTCCTAATTAGCATTTTTAGCTGTCATTTCCGCCTTAGATGTTTACAATCTTGAGAGAAACCTGGTAATAAGCATTTTTATTTTATTTTATCATTATTATTATTTTTATTATTTTTTTTTATTTATTTCTTTTTGTATTTCCTTTGCCCTCTTTCCTGTATCTTTTTGAACGATTGGATATTACAGTCACAAAAATACGTTGGGAAATACACGAGGTAAAGCTAACGAATATTCGAAAATGGTTTTATATTTTGCACTCCAATATTCTCCGTTTAGCATTTGCCATGTTTTTTCTCTGATTTCTTTTTTCTATATTCTCCTTCTTTTTACTTTAAAAAAAATATAAACCTGACTTATTTTTTTTTTTTTTTTTTTTTTTTTTTAGTTAAACGAATTCATTGTTATGGGGAACAATAATGCTACTGAAATTAAATAACTTGTTTCTCGTCTGCACTCATCAAAACGTCCCATGAAAAAACTTGTGACTCATCAAAAACGTCAACATGACAAAAATTGTATTATTGTTGAAAAAAAAGTCTACGTTTATTCGAGAGAGAGACAATTTCAGATTTTTTTTTCAATTTCAATGACAGTTCGTACGTCCTAATGAGTACTCTTTTCAACTGTCAGAATTAACAGTCATTTGGAGGAAAATTAAAAATACGGCGACTTTGAAAATGACAATATATCAGACACATTTTCAAGTGATTTTCATTGCATTTTGTCGGAATAGAATAGAAAAAAAAAATAAGCCATTGATTAGACTTAATATGTGTATTTCAATTCTTAGAACCCATATAGAAGTATATATTCCGAACAGTTAGAATTTAAATATATGTAAACAATGTAAAGAAAACCTGTGAGGTGCAGTAGGAAGTACGAAAGCAAATGATTAAAATTATGTGAAAAGGTCAACACTGGGAGAAAATAGCAATTGGATAAGCGAAATAATAACCGAGATGAGGAAAGTGGAAACAATTTCTATTTTTCTTTTTTTACGAGAAATGGATCAGTAAGTAAGCAGCAAGTCATAAATCAAATGAAAAGCGATTAACAATCCAAATAAAAAAGGGATTCAAGGTGATGATAACAATACAATCAATGGAAATCCAGACATAATAGTTTTAATGATTTCTATCAATGAAAAAAAATACAGTCTAGTCAGCAGCTGAGTAGAGTAAATACTTCCTGGATTATCTGTATCGGAAAATGGCTTTTTTTTATCAAAAAATAGTAAATTTTGACGTAGTAAACTGTAAACTGAAAGGAATTTTGATAGTTATACAAACGAAATGATTAAACAAAAATAATAATATAGACAATGAAAACGTTGATGATAGTAATAATACCGAGAAGAACAAAAAGAATGATTATGTAGATTAACAACAAAAACAACGACAATAATATCAACATTAGTAAAAACAATAACAACACAACAGCAAAATGGAAATAAACACATTTCGCTTACCTAAAGAAGAAGAAGAAGAAGATGATGATGATGAAGCTGAAAGAAGAAGAAGAAGAAAGAAGAAGAGAAGAAGAAGAAGAAGAGAGAAGAAGAAGAGAAGAAAGAAAGAAAAGAACAAGGAGGAAGAAGAAGAAGAAGAAAGAAACTGAACTCCACCAAAGGACATAAAAGGAAATTCTGTATTCCAACTTTAAACTGATACGAGATACGGAGATCACGTGCGTGTTGGGGGGGATCAAAAGATGGGGGGGGGGGGGGTCGTATGAGACTCGTGTTCTGTCTGTCTTGCTCGTTGGCTCGCTTTTTTTCTCTTTCTTTTTCTCTTCTCTTTCTTTCTCTTTCTCTTTCTTTCTTTCCTCTCTCTCTCTTCTTCTCTCTTTCTGTCTCTCTTCTCTTTCTCTTTCAGGTGCTTTCACATCCCTCTGTCTTTCTCTTTCTCTTATTTCAGTCTTATTATGTGTGTGTGTGTGTGTGTGTGTGTGTGTGTGTGTGTGTGTGTGTGTGTGTGTGTGTGTGTGTGTGTGTGTGTGTGGTGTGTGTGTGGTGTGTGTGTGTGTGTGTGTGTGTGTGTGTGGTGTGTGTGTGTGTGTGTGTGTGTGTTGTGTGCGTGCGTGCGTGCGTGCGTGCGTGTGTGCGTGCGTGCGTGTGTGTGTCTTTCCATCTTTCGCTCGATTTGTATCTGTATCTGTGGGTTCAGAATCCCACACGCACCAAAATATACTTAAACTTCCGTGAACCAAAATAGACGATGTGACCCATTCATGACGAGAGAAAACGTCATTTTTGCGGCTTAAATGTCAAAGATCTTATTTCATGTTAACCGTCCTCGTGCTCCTGCTCTTGGTAAATTGAATTTCTAAATAAAGACTAATAAATTGGTAATTTACTGGAATTAACTGATTAACTCCTTCTTTAATTTTATGTTTTTTTATTAATAACTAAACGTCACTGTAAAATTATAGTAGTTCAAAAATTTTAATCATTCAGAAAGAAATATTAATCCCTGGGGAGTAATTTTTTGATGAATAAGGATACTATAAATTATCTGCAAAACCTAGGCATCAAAGCGCCGGATAATCTGATTAAAATTTATATATATATGTTCATTAATCAGCTTGTGCAGTGAGCAATCGTATTATTACACATATTAAAAGATTGACACCTGACTGATGACCTGCACTGACAAGGTCGCCAAAATTCTCAC
>NW_020872510.1:525398-530398 GCF_003789085.1 Penaeus vannamei
CGATGGTGAGATGCTTATACTTTATATTTCAAATTTCAATGTACAGTTGTATTTTATCGTATTTTCTCATTATTTGTCTTCCATTTTCAACATCAGATATTCACTTGCCTGTGTTTAAATACTTAAAAGGATGAAATTGCATGTAGAGCTGGTTGTTTATTTTTCTCGACAAATAAATAAGGGAAAACGACCATAAATTTTTTTAATATTTTCATTTATTCGGTCTTTCCCCCTCTTGCTCTTTGTAAACGGAGAGATTAAACAAACACAGTTCAACCATCCTACTCCTATTTCTAGTTCAATAACATAATTATAGTAACTGATATGAAGTTAAGTGAGCGAAATTGTACCAAATTACTTAAATTCCAAAGAAGTACAGCACCATTACTGATACAACAAATATTACAAAACAAACGAATGTACCCACTATACCAATACAAAAGTAAGATCGAAAAGATAGAGAGAAATAAAAGGAAACAAAAATTCTCTCGTCTGGGGTGACCTCTCTTCTCGGGGGGTCAAAACTCTCCTGAAATTGTGCATGACTTTTCAGGGACTCTTGAAAAGTGAACTCTCTCGGAGGCGTCTAACATTACAAACAGACTCACACCTTTTGTAGTCTCGAAATTGTATCAGAGGAGCTAACTTTTGAGACCTTTGGCATTATTCAAGTGCAGATCCCCCCCCCTCGCCCCTCAACCCCCCCCCCGCCCCCCCTCACCTCCCCCCAAAAGCTATTGTTGCTTAACTCCATGAATCATTTTCGAAGAGCTGTTTTCGATGTCCATTATATGGATTAGATTTATTGTAGTTGTAGCTATGCTGAGGTATTAGTTGTATTGAAAGCTTGACCCAGATATTCTTGTTAACTAGTTTTATTTATTTAGTTATCTAGTTATCTAGTTAAGAAAAGAAAATGCATGAATTTGCATTATTAAATTTATGTGCGCATTTGTAAGCGACTGTCCAAGCTTTGGTCCATATAATTACACTAGAGAGAGAGAGAGAGTGTGAGTGTGTGTGTGTGTGTGTGTGTGTGTGTGTGTGTGTGTGTGTGTGTGTGTGTGTGTGTGTGTGTGTGTGTGTGTGTGTGTGTGTGTGTGTGTGTGTGTGTGTGTGTGTGTGTAAGTGTAAGTGTTTGTGTGTAACGAAATTAAAATAAATTACAAAGAATAATAATGAACAGAGATCTGCATAAACAGGAGAGTACATCACGTTGCCAATAGAAATGTTGATTAATCATTCAGGCTGTTGACAAATGTTGAAAGACTGAAGAATATTGATCTTCAGTCGCCAATTTGATGCCCTGTTTAAGCGCCCCGCTGTGAGCAACAATACCGTGTGTTATTATTGTTCCTTTTTTGCAACTGTGTTATTATATTTCTTTTTTGCACCTCTGTTATTATTCCCTTTTTGCAACGCGGAATCTGACCATGATTAAGCGCATTTGTCAGAGTGATGGATAACCCTCGTCACACGCAAGGTCCTCCTCGTCCCCCCCTCCTTTATCACTTTCCTCTTCCTCTATCTTCCCTATCATCACTTTCCTCTTCCTCTATCCCGTTCCCTTTCCTCTTCCTCCTTTATTCCCTTCCCCTTCCTCCTCTACCCATTCCCTTCCTCTATCCAGTTCCCTTTCTTCCTCTGTCAAGTTCCCCTTCCTCCTCTTTCCCTTTCCTCTTCCTCCTTTATCCCTTTTCCCCTTCCTCTTCCCTTTAGCTTTCCCCTTCCCCTTCCCCTCCTTCCATAACCTTACATGAAAATCGAGAACAACGACTGCAAGATCTTGTGTCACAGGAAATGTCTTAAAGCGATGAAGCGACTTCGGCTGGGAGACCAGATTTTTTTTTTTTTTTTTTTTTTTTTTTTTTTTATCAACAGTAACATGCAAACAAAAGAAAAATATGGAATTCTTTGTGTCATCTTGAATGTCTTAAAGAAACAGACTTAGACAAGGAAGCCAGATTTTTTTTTTTTTTTTTTTATCAACAGTAACTGATGCAAACAAAAGAAAAATATAGAATTCTTTGTGTCATCTTGAATGTCTTAAAGAAACAGACAGGCAAGGAGGCCAGATTTTTTTTTTTTTTTATTAATCAACAGTAACTGATTCAAGCAAAAGAAAATATAGAATTCTTTGTGTCATCTTGAATGTCTTCAACAGATAAACAGACTTAGGCAAGGAGGCCAGATTTTTTTTAATCAACAGTAACTGATGCAAACAAAAGAAAAATATAGAATTCTTTGTGTCATCTTGAATGTCTTAAAGAGACAGACAGGCAAGGAGGCCAGATTTTTTTTTATTAATCAACAGTAACTGATTCAAGCAAAAGAAAATATAGAATTCTTTTGTGTCATCTCGAATGTCTTAATTAAAGAAACAGACAGGCAAGGAGGCCAGATTTTTTTTTATTAATCAATAGTAACTGATTCAAGCAAAAGAAAAATAGAATTCTTTGTGTCATCTTGAATGTCTTAAACAGATAAAATCTGGCAAGGAGGCAGATTTTTCTACCAAGTAATCAATAGTAACTGATTCAAGCAAAAGAAAAATATAGAATTCATTGTGTCATCTTGAATGTCTTAAAGAGACAGACTTAGGCAGGGAAACAAGATATAATTTTTATCTGATGTAACTGGTGCAAACAAAGAAAAATATACAGAATTCACTTGTCACAGCCCTAGGAGATTGGGAGAATACGAGACATGTAAAAGGAGAAGATTGAAATAGCCCAACTGCTCACTGAAGGACGAAATATGTTGGATGTGGAATATGTGATGTTCTAGATCTCTGTGGGAGTGACCATAATGTTGAGGCTAAGGTAGAACATGTGTAGAGAACAGAACGGTTGGAAAGGACAAGAATATTAAAGAAGGGAGCACTCAGGCTAGACGCTGAGGAGAATGATCACCTATTCAACCTCGGGGAAGTGGTTGTTACCTATTTTAGGAGAGATTTTACCATCGTATTAAACATCGAGAGCAAATAAAAATGATGATGATAATACTAATAAAAAAAAAAATAATATAATAATAATAGCAATAATATATCTGAGTGCAAACAATATCGATTGAAATAAAACTTGTCAGAGTTTTCGTCAAAAAAAAAGAAAAAAGAAGAAAAAAAATAATCTAACCCCTTACCCTTCCTCTCCTAATGACCCTCCACAGAGCCGTATATTTAGTATATCATACCAAGGGACATTTGTCAATGTTTCCGTTTTATCATTTAGCATAAAGAAGAAGAAAAAATGTCTAGAAGTTGTTTTCTTACTAATTTCAAACTTTCTATGACAAATTATTGGTGTACATCTGTTATACATACTTTTTATTGCAAATGATGAATGATGAAGTTTTAGCAGATGATGAAAATTGCAAGGAAAATGTCGCCTTCGCATATGCTCTAAATAACATATTAAGCGAAACACAAATACATGCAGAAAAATATTTAAACACACACATATATATATAGATATAGAGATATATACATACATACACACATACACATATGTATATATATACATATGTGTTTGTGTGTGTGTAGATACATAGATATATAGATACATAGATATAATTCATATATATACATATGCATACATGTGTGTGTGTGTGTGTGTGTGTGTGTGTGTGTGTGTGTGTGTGTGTGTGTGTGTGCACATTTATATATATATATATATATATATATATATATATATATATATATATATATATATATAATATATATATATATATATAATATTATATAATATATATATAAATATATAATATATATAATATATATATATATATATATATATATATATATATATATATATATATATATATATATATATATATATATATATATATATATATATATATACATATATACATACATATATGTATGTATGTATGTATATATAATATATATATATATATATATTTAATTTATTTATTTATATATATATATATATATATGTATATATATAATATATATATATATATATATATATATATATATTATATATATATATATATATATATGTATAACCACTCAAGTCAATACTCAAAACGATGAGGTTGTTTCAGTCGCTCGTGTAATTCCTTCATGTTAATTTCGTAAATCGTGGACAAGTGTAAGTCCATTGACTTTCATTATCAATATTTTTTTACAACAGCGTTTAAACAAATAGACTTCATGACCCTCCTTCGACATTTTAGTACAGAAGGAATATATTAACAAATAAGATCAAGTTTTGAGAAACAAACTAAATCGGTTATGTATACACCCCAAAACATAGAATTACAATTGTGCAACAAAGAATCATAGGACGCAAAAATGGAATTATCGTATCTCGGAAAAAGTAATGGTTAAAGTGGACTTTCCGAAACTCCTGAACAATGCAACAGCGGTCACCATTAGTACTAAAGCAAGTTTTCCCCCAAAAATATACGTATCTTGTTTTTCTTTTTCTTTTTTTGTCTAGTTCTTAGAGTCGAATAAGAGGCTTAAGGCTATAGTTGATATGAATAAAAAAAAACGTAGACACACACACACACACACACTGTATTTCTCATCACAACTTCATTTCCTTTGTTTAGATTAAATGGGACACTGATTAGTAATATACACTATAGAAAACGACGATGGCCTTTCTCAAAATAAATAAATAAATAGTAAAGAGGATTTGAGTTGTGAGTGACATCTTTCGGCCTACCATTAGCTATTTAATTTCAAAGGTAAGAAGAGAATTTGAGAGCTGCAATGGAAGCATTAGGATAAGTTTAAGCATACCCAAGAAGTAATAGGAATTCTACCCGAAATTCAAGGAAAATCAATGTAAAAATATAAAGAGGAATTCAGGATCAATTTCTGATAAAAAAAAATGCCATGACAAATTTGACTGAAAGATGAAAAAGTAAAAAAAAATAATAATTGAATAAGAGGAGAAGTAGATTTTGAAAAAGGGAATTTAAAAAAAAAAAAAACAAATATCCATTTAGTCAAATATCCGCAGTTC
>NW_020872510.1:568112-570612 GCF_003789085.1 Penaeus vannamei
AGAGAGAGAGAGAGAGAGAGAGAGAGAGAGAGAGAGAGAGAAATATAGTATATGTGTTTGTCTGTGCATGTTTTTTTCATGTTTCTTTATTCATTTAACCATCTCAGAAAAAATCATTTGATAGTGAATATGATAACTGTATACGAAATTCAGTGATTCCAGTATTTAGAAAGTGATCAGAATATAGAATATTAGGTTAAAAAAGATTGAGCATGATGTAGGCTGCTATTGCTTAGTGTGGATAACATATTAATGTGCATTGTCAGCATCATATGATATATGTAAGCTTTCCTATTGTAGGAGAGTTACATCAAAGAAAAGAGACATTTCCTTAAGATCCTTCCATGTAACTATGAAAGCTATGTATATTAGCAGAACAATCTTATTCTGGTAATACATTCCCTCGTCTCTGGTCCCACCCTAGAGGTGAGCGGCTCTGGAAGTAGCAGCTCGAGACACAGTTCTGAAACTGGAGGCGACTCGCGTAGAGGTGCTGGCGGCTCCGAAGACTATGCAGAAATTGTGGATGATGAAGGAGATTACTCAACACCAGCAAGTAAGTGTAGGGATGAAATGTTCCTCTCATAGATATGAGCAAGGATGAGGAAGGTAGATTCTCTTATATATATCCTCTCTCTCTCTCTCTCTCTCTCTCTCTCTCTCTCTNGAAGAGAGAGATGAGACCGAGAGAACGAGAGAGAGAGAGAGAGAGAGAGAGAGAAAAGATGAGAGAGAGAAAGGAATAAAGAAAAAATTACAAAAAAACAGAAGGATATTGTGAGGCCCCAGGTCTCACTTCTCTGAGAAAGATATATATCCACACACACACAGACACACACACACACACACACACACACAACACACACATTATATATATATATATATATATGTGTGTGGCCAATGTTGTGTGTGTGTGTGCTGTAGTGCTGTTGTGTGTGTGATGTGTGTTGTGTGTGTGTGTGGTATATATCATTATTCCATCTTTTATTGAATATATTACAGGTTTCTGAATTGGGATCTGAACTGCTATTTCTATGTATACCAAGTGCCCACGGGGAGTATGTGTAAAACTTTGCTATGATTACCCATGTATGAGTAGATAGGTAATGTCTATGGAAGGTAGGTAGCTCACAGTTATACATATCTTTTGGTCGTGTATCAGTGGTTAGAGTAACCGTCTTGCATGTTCATTGCAATGGCGGTGAGGGTTCGACTCCCTATCAGAGAGGTTATATATTCACACACCACTTTATATAGAGAAGAATTGGTCAGCAGAGTGATGGAAAAGTGTCCAAGAAGGGGAGCTTGTCGTCAACCTCTCATTCCACCTTGAAGCGGATGGAAGGAGAGAGAGAGTTCAGCTGCGACAGGAAATCAGGAAACGGGGAAAGGCCTCGTCGACATAGCTCAGCCTAACTTCTCCCTCTTCTCCTCTCTTACTTCTTCCTCTTACTTCTTCGTCTTCCTCTTCTTCTCCCCCTTACTTATTCCTCTTCCTCTTCTCCCTCCTCCCTCTTCCTTTTCTTCTTCCTCTTCCTCTTCTTCTCCCTCTTCCTTTTCTTCTCCCTTTTCCTTTTCTTTTTCCTCTCCATATTTCTCTTCTTCTCCATCTTCCTCTTCTTCTTCTCCCTCATCCTTTTCTTCTTCCTCTCCCTCTTACTTCTTCATCTTTCTCTTCTCCCTCTTACTTCTTCCTCTTCCTCTTCTTCTCCATCATGATTTCGAAAATGTCTTTTTCCGATAAATCTAGGTTGTGCATAGTAGGTATTTTGACTGCCATTATCATCATTATTGTTACTATTTAAAAATGATAATGAAAGGTTTTGCCAAGATTGTAAATATTTATTATTATTAACATTCTTAATATTAAAAACATAACCATTATTATTTTCAACATTGCAGTAGGTTTAGATATCTTTATCTTCTGTTTTCAGTACCTTCACTGTTTCCGTTATTATATCTATCATTTCCCTTTTCATTTGTGATATAATCTTATTTATCGTTATTACCCTTGTCATTATCATATCTTTCATTCCCATTGTTACTCTTCTCCTGTTGTCATTGCACATGCTCGTTGTCTCCTGGTTGTAGTGAACCACCTTAATCCGGGTTCTGAATCACTCACTGTTGATAATACGGTGCTGGCTGGACTAGTGCTTCCTCAGATACATTGATTGTAAATATTCACTTGGGTGGCAGACACAGTAACCTCATAGCAAGGCACAAGGCTTAGAAGTTACTTGGAAAATAAGCCCAAACACGGGACACGGTCACACGGTCCTCCCAGTGCGCCAGGTCAAGGGGAATTGCCGATTCCCGATTCCCGACGGTAGGAATCCCCTCCCTGTCTGGGTGACGAGACCGTTTGGCACTTAAGGCAGTTTGGCAAGTGGAATAAAAAATCAACATACAAAGAGACACAAATAAAAGTGAGAATAGGAAAGCAAAATAAAAACAAGACAGCACAAAAGAATAAGATGCCTCAGTGTTCCTGGTAAAG
>NW_020872510.1:585612-589651 GCF_003789085.1 Penaeus vannamei
GTGATGATAAAATACAATGAAAATGAGAATGGATATAACAGTGATAATAGATAACAATAACAAAAATACTACTACCCACGAATAACAATAAAACAAAACGAGTGAAAATAATGCTGACTTTAACGACAAAAATATTAAAGATAACATTGAAATGTTTATGAAAATAGCACTAACAATAATGATAAAATGCAATGAAAATGAGAATGGATATAACAGTGATAACAAATATTGCAATGATGAGGGGAAATCAGACAAACGAAACGAAGTGAAATAAATGAACTTGAGGAATAATCATAAAAAAAAAATATTGATGAAAATACATGGCAAGGAAAAGGACGGGCCTTCTCATGGGTAAGGCAAGGGGATGACCTCCATGGGTAAGGCAAGGGGATGACCTCCATGGTAAGGCAAGGGGTGACCTCTGGTGGGTAAGGCAAGGGGGATGACCTCCATGGGTAAGGCAAGGGATGACCTCCATGGGGGATGACCTCCATGGTAATAAGGGATGATCTCCATAGTAAGGCAAGGGGGATGACCTATGTGGTAAGCAAGGGGATGACCTCCATGGGTAAGCAAGAGGACCTCCATGGTAAGGCAAGGGATGACCTCCAATGGTAAGCAAGGGGACTCCATGGTAAAGGATGAGGGTACCTCTCGGGCAAGGGGATGACCTCCATGGGTAAGGCAAGGGGATGACCTCCATGGGTAAGGCAAGGGGGATGATCTCCATGGGTAAGGCAAGGGATGACCTCCATGGTAAGGCAAGGGATGACCTCCATGGTAAGGTAAGGGGTATGACCTCCATGGTAAGCAAGGGATGACCTCCATGGGTAAGGCAAGGGGATGACCTCCATGGGTAAGGGAAGGGGGATGATCTCCATGGGTAAGGCAAGGGGGACCTCTGTGGGTAAGGCAAGGGATGAACCTCCATGGGTAAGGCAAGGGGATGACCTCCATGGGTAGGCAAGGATGACCTCCATGGGTAAGCCAAGGATGTCCAGTAGCAAGGGGGATGATTCTCCAGGTAAGAAGGGATGACCTCCATGGGTAAGCAAGGGGATGACCCTGATGTAAGGCAAGGGGATGACCTCCATGGGTAAGGCAAGGGGGATGACCTCTGGTGGGTAAGGCAAGGATGACCTCCATGGGGTAGGCAGGGGATCCTCCATGGTGGGAAGGGGATGCAAGGCATACTCTGGTGGTAACGCAAGGGATGACCTCCATGGGTAAGCCAAGGGGATGACCTCCATGGTAAGGCAAGGGATGACCTCTGGGGTAAGGCAAGGGATGACCTGACCCATGGGTAAGGCAAAGGAACCTCCATGGTAAGGCGGATACCTCCATGGGTAAGCAAGGGGATACCTCCATGTAAGCAAGGGGTGACCTCCAATAGTAAGCAAGGAGACCTCCCATGGGTAAAGCAAGATGAACCTCCATGGGAAGGCAAAGGGATGACCTCCAGGTAAGCAAGGGGATGACTCCATGTTAAGGCAAGGGGATGGTCCATGGCTAAGCAAGGGGATGACCTCGGTGGTAAGGCAAGGGGAATGACCTCCCATGGGTAAGTCAAGGGGATGATCCATGGGTTGACCTCCATGGTAAGGCAAGGGATGACCTCCCAAGGGATGACCTCATGGTAATGCAAGGGGGATGACCTTAGAGCAAGGGAGACCTCATGGTAAGGCAAGGGATGACCTCCATGGGATACAAGGGATGGAGGCGCTCCATGGGAGCTAAGGGATGACCTCCATGGTAAGGCAATGGGATGACCTCTGTGGTAAGGCAAGGGGATGACTCATGGGCAAGGGGATGACCTCCATGGGTAAGGCAAGGGGGATGACCTCCATGGGTAAGGCAAGGGGATGACCTCCATGGGTAAGGCAAGGGGATGACCTCCATGGGTAAGGCAAGGGATGACCTCCATGGTAAGGCAAGGGGATGACTTGGGCTAGGCAGGGGATACCTCCATGGTAAGCAAGGGATGACCCTCCATGGGTAAGGCAAGGATGACCTCCATGGGTGGGATACCCATGGGTAAGAAGGGGATGATCTCCATGGGGTAGCAAGGGGATGACCTCCATTAGGGTGAATCCATGGGTAAGGCAAGGGATGACCTCATGGTGGTAACAAGGGATGACCTCCATGCGGTAAGCAAGGGATTACCTCTTGGGCAAGGGGATGACCTCCATGGTAAGGCAAAGATGACCCCATGCGGTAAGGAAGGCATGACCTCCATGGGTAAGCAAGGGGATAACCTCTGTGGTAAGGCAAGGCGGGATGACCTCCATGGTAAGGCAAGGGATGACCTCCTGGTAGCCAAAAGGGGATGACCTCATGTGGTAAGGCAAGGGGGATGACCTCTGGTGGGTAAGGCAAGGGGGATGACCCCATGGGTAAGGCAAGGGGATGACCTCCAGGTGAAGACAAGGGGGATGACCTCATGGTGGGTAATGATAAGCAAGGGGAGTGACCATCCTATTAAGGCAAGGGATGACCTCCATGGGTAAGGCCAAGGGGCATGACCTCCATGGGTAAGGCAAGGGGATGACCTCCACGTAAGGCAAGGGGGATTCTCCATGGGTAAGGCAAGGGGAGGACTCCATGGGTAAGGCAAGGGGATGGACCCATGGGTAAGCAAGGGGATGACCCTCCATGGGTAAGCAAGGGGATGACCTCCATGGGTAAGGCAAGGGGATGACCTTCCATGGGTAAGGCAAGGGGGATGACCTCTGGTGGGTAAGGCAAGGGGATGACTTCATGGGTAAAGGAAGGGGATGACCTCCATGGGTAAGGCAAAGGGATGACCTCCATGGGTGGGTAAGGCAAGGGGATGACCTCCATGGTAAGCAAGGGAGACCTCCATGGTAGGCAAGGATGACCTCCAGGGTTAAGCAAGGGGATACCCCATGGAATGCAAGGGGATGACCTCCATGGTTTAAGGCAAGGGAGACCTCTGGTGGGTAAGGCAAGGGGATGCATCTTGTGGGTTAAGCACAGGGCATACCTCAGGTAAGCAAGATGACCTCCAGCGGTAAGGCAAGGGGATGACCTCCATGTAAGCAGATGACCTCCATTTAAGCAAGGGATACCTCCATGGTAAGCAAGGGCAGACCTCTGTGGGAAGGCAAGGATGACCTCTGCGGTAAGCAAGGGATGACTCATGGTAAGCAATAGAAGACCTCTGGTGGTAAAGCAAGGGGATGACCTCCATGTTAAGCAAGGGATGACCTCCATGGCGTAAGTCAAGGGGATGACCTCTGGTGTTAAAGCAAGGGGATACCTCCATGGTAAGCAATGGATACTCTGGTGGGTAAGGCAAGGGGATACCTCTGTGCCGGTAAAGCAAGGGATGACCTCCATGGTAAGCCAAGGATGATCCTCCATTGGTAAGCAAGGGGATGACCTCTGGGGTAAGGCAAGGGATACCTCCAGGTAAGGCAAGGGGATTGACTCTGGTGGTAATGCAAGGATGACCTCCATGGGTAAGGCAAGGGGATACCTCCATGGAACGCAAGGAACTGACCTCTGGGGCTAAGCGCAAGGGGGATACCCTCCATGGGTAAGCAAGGGATGACCTCATGTAAGCAAGGAGGATGACCTCTAGGGTAAGGCAAGGATACCTCCATGCGTAAGGCAAAAGATGACGCCAGGGTAAGCCAAGGGGAATGACCTCTGTGGGTAAGCAAGGGATGACCTCCATGGTAAGGCAAGGGGATGACCTCTTGGTAGGCAGGAGACCTCCAGGAGGCAAACGTGACCTCCATGAACCAAGGATGACCTCTGTGGGGTAACAGGGATACTTCCATGAACGCAAGGGGATGACCTCCCATGCGGAAGGGCAAGGGGACCTCCATGGAAAGGCAAGGGGATACCTCTGGTGGTATTATTGAAAATATTTACGCATCTTCTTCGGCACTTTAAGTGATTCTTTATAATAAAATTTCTTTATCAATTAATTAACAATTTTCAATCAAACAAGTACTATTAATTACTATTCTTTTTAATTAATATCATTTATCACTAGATGGGAGAAAGAGAG
>NW_020872510.1:589751-599751 GCF_003789085.1 Penaeus vannamei
ATATATATATATATGATATATATATATGTATATATATATATCATATATATATAGTATATATATATATATATATATATTTATATAATATATATATATATATATAGATAATATATAATGATATATATAATATTATATATATGCAATATTAACATATAATGTACTATATATAAATATAAACATAATATAACATATTTATATGTGTGTGTTGTGTGTGAAACGAGCAAGAAACAGAAGGACATGGAAGAGGTCTGCGAGGCTTCCTTCTTCACACATAAACAAATAAATAAAAGTAAGAAAGAATGAGGAAACAAGAATGCAATGGGAGGAGAGTGGAGGAAAGAAAAGACTGGCCCATGACGTGTACTTACGTCGCTTTGAAGACATCTCTATCGCGATGGCCTTGGGCGAGCGGAATTTCGGAGGCGGGGTTGTGTTTCTAAGCCGAATATATTAAACTTTAATTAAACTTATATTAAGATAAATATATTATATATATATCTAATATACCAAACTTATATTAAACTGGTGGGGCAGAGTAATATACCTGATATGGCTTACTCTTTATCGATAAGAGTCGCACACACAGGTAGAAATAAACGCGAGACCGGCCCGTGGTGATGGCAGCCACGGTGGCGAGCCCTGGGGAGGCTGTCGCCGCGCGGAGGGGACCGGAGGTTCGCACGGCCCGGAGGCCAGGCTGTCTCTGCGTGATCTGTGGGAGATACACCTTGCTAAGTGGGGGGTAAAAAAAGAAATGGAAGTGTAACTGCTAGTGAGAAAACGAAGGAAGTATAGCTAATAGAAGGGCGGAAACCCCTTGCACGACTGTGGCGGGAGGCGGTGTTTATTTTCGTGCGAGGCAGAAGGCCCAGCGCCAGCGTGATCAGCTGCCTGGCTCGAGTGCCCGTTGGACGACGTCCCAAGCCAGCTCTTCTGGAAGGGAGCTTGCGAGGGACAACCTCCATCAGGATTCTGTTACATATCTATAGGAAGATGTAGGCTGCTTATCAATTATGTACATCAATTACTGCATGATTGCTTGGGGATGTATGAGAATACCTTATTTGTGGAACGGGCAAGCAGAACACATGTAAGGAAAACAAGGTAAATAAAAGACATGACTAAAAGAACACATAACATAAGAAACACTAGGGGGGAATGTCCTTATTTTATTTCATTCATTTATGTTGTTTTTTATCACTGTTTATTTTTATTTATTTTTCATAATCTTTTTTCTATCTTTTTCATATATGTATGTACACACATACACGTACACTCATAAATATATTTATATACACAAACATACACGTTGGTACACATAAACTTACACATACACCTATGCAAACGAACACACATGCATGTATATATATTCCTAAATCTACTTTATTTCTATCTTCCTGCGGTGGTCCTTCGCCACGGCCTTCCAGGGACCACCGTCCGTGGAGGCGGGTCTGGGTCTCTTGCACGACGACACTCTCCCGGGACTGGAGTGTCTCAGCCTTCCATCTATTTCTTTCAAAGGTCGACGTGAGTACAGGCGGCGGCGGGGGGGGGGTGGGGGGGGGGGGTAACCGCGAGAATGGGCAGACTCCGTGGCCGCCTATCTGAGCAGGTAATTTATCAAACGTGAAAACAGAATCTCTTGTTGCAACATTAAAAAAAAAACTTTCTTGTTCTGAGCAAATTGTGATATGGATTCATGATATTGTGTCCGTAATAATCTTTGTTTCTGACAGAGTGAATTATAATTTAATTTATGATAAGATAGTGAATTATAATTCCGTCAAAGCTGGTCATAACTATAGAATCTTCGGTTTGATTTCTTTCACAAAATCCAAAGTGTTGGCAGTAGTACACTCATTAGGGTGATCTTGACGAGGATTTTAGCAAAGTTATAGTTAAATGTATTAATAGAGGACACGGTCGGTCTCAAAGGTGTCCTATTTTGTGAACTTTTGGAAGTCCATATAAGCAACCGGTCCGGGAGCCAGAAGTAAAAATAAAATAACATATGATTTCGTTCATGACTCCTTTTAAAGATTTTCTTTTAAATGCTGTCTTACCGTTCTTTTGTTCTTGGGTTAATTTATTACAACCTGATGATGGAAAATTTATTGTATCCGAAACGTTGCAAATAAAAATGAACATCTATACGCCTGTCTTACTGTACCTATTCGCTCTGACTATCTGATACCTGAGTGATGCACATAAGCACACACACCCACACACACACACAACGCACACATAAATATTTATATGTATATATGTGTCTGTGCTCAATATCTATATCTATCTATCTATCTATCTATCTATCTATCTATCTATAGATATATATATGTATGTATATATATATATATATATAAATAATATAATATATATATATATATATAATATATATATATATATACTTAAGTGTTGTATGTTGTGTGTGTGTGAGTGTGTGTGTGTGGTGTGGTGTGTGTGTGTGTGTGTATGGTTGTGTTGTGTGTTGTGTGTGTGTGTATGTGTGTGTGGTTGTGTGTGTTGGTGTGTATGGTGTTGGTGTGTCGCTGTGTGTGTGTGTCGTTATGTGTGTGTGTGTGAGTGTGTGTGTTGTGTGTGTGTTAGAGTGTGTGTGGTGTGATAATGTTGATGGTATTGTTGTGGGTCTAGTTGATATACAAATCATACAGTCTAGACGTAATTATAGCATAATATACTACACTATACTACATATAATACACTAGCAGCTATCACTAACGATAAACTCAGCTAATAATATACTAAACTCAGCACAAATATATATTAATTAAATAATTATATATATTTGTGTTGAGTGTGATATGATTTATGGTGTAGTTGATGGTAGTGATAGTGATTGTAGTGTGGGTTGTTAGCCTTTCGATTTATGTACTCGCTATATACCATTTTCTCGAGTTACCACTTAATATTGAGTATAATATATATATATTATATATATATAAATTAATATATATATAATATTAATATATAAATATATTATGTAATAACACAAGGGATATATTATAGTATATGTATTAAATATCTATTAATTACATAGTTGTAATGTTATAATAATATCAACTTATGGGATTATTAATATAGTATAATATATATATTATATATATATATATAATTAGAATATATAATATTAATGTGTTAGTGTTGGTGTGATGTTGTAGGTGTGGTGTGTGGTGTATTAGTAATGTAGACTATTATAATAATATATATGCATATATAAATAATAAGCAGAGGTGAGAGTATACCATATTAATAAATTAATTACACATTAATATCTATATAATTAACTTTATAAATGTGTATATATATAATATATACTATATATATTACTTATAACCATATACAATATATTATAATAATATTATATACTTGTATATATATAATATGCATTACATATATAGTAGTAATTATAATACCAATATAATAGGTATATATATATATATATATATTACTTATATAATATATATCCATAATTAATATATTATATATATATAAATATTATATAATATATACGTATTAAGGACGGATTACATCATACATACATTCATACCATAATATATATATTATTACAATATATAATACTATACTAAAGCAATATTAATAATATATATATATATTATATTTATAAAATATATTATAGTAATTTAATATAATATATACATTATAATGTTGTGTTGTGTGCATTGTGCGTGAAGAAAGAGGGAGAGGGTAAAGAGAAAAAAGATCGAAAGAAAAGGATTTACTTAAAGATTTACTTTTAAATCAAAATTGTTTCAATTCATTTTGTATACAATGGAATTTCTGTGTGACAATAACTAATCCTAGTTTTAATTTTGAGAGAGAGAGAGGAGAAGAAGCAGAGAGAGAGAGAAGAGAGAGAGAATATATATATGAGAGGATGAGAGAAGAGAGAGAGAATAGAAGAGCAAGAAGAGAGAGAGAAGAGAGAGAGAGAGATAAGTAAAAAAGAGAAAATATGAGAGAGAGGAAGGGCTATTGTGAGTTGGGATAAAAGGATAAAAGAAAAAAGAATAAAGAAAAGAGTAGGAGGCAGAATGTTGAGAAAAAAAGAGGGAGGGTGAAGATGAAAAGAGCTAAAGAATTCATAATTATCATCCACATTACATACTGATCAATACAATATCACACCTACATCACCATACAATCACAGACTCGTGCACACAGTACATTCTCTTATATTATTCTTACACCACGACACCACGACATCTCATATCTTTTTTAATAGCAAACAACACGAACACACACGCATTACAGCAATCATAATCATCACTCACAAGCGTAAGTATAATATAAATTTTACATTATATTATAATATGAGATTATCAAATTACATATTATAGGTTAATATTATCATATATATAAGCTTTAAGATTAAATAAATAGATAATATCTGTAGGAGCTTGTGAGTTATACTTACATAGCAACACACACCGCACACACATATATTAATATATTGATATGATATATATAATATATATATATACAGTAATATAATGAAATCTCTATTACTATAGTGATGTGCTTGTAATTATATAAATGTTGATAATATTATATTAAGTTATACGATATAGTATACGTATTATTAGTAGATGTAATATATTATAGTAAGGGTATATATACTACCTAGTATTATATTATACTTACTTATTATAGAGGAGGAGCATAGAGTAGATGGAAAGAAAGATGAGAATAAGGAGATGAGAAGAGAGAGAGTAGAGAGAGAGAGAGAGAGAAGGAGAGAGAGCGAGATGAGATGAGAGAGGAGAGGGAGTAGAGAGAGGGAAGAGGAGTGGAGAAGAGAGGAAGAGAGAGGGGAGGAGAGCAGAAGGTGAGCTAAGGTATCAAGAATCAGAACATTTTTTGAATTTTAGCGCATTAATATACAAATGGTTATATTCTTTACATATAATACCGAAAATTGTATCTATTTATTCGTATAGTGAGAGTGCGAATAATCTATTAATAGGAGATTGATCTAGTCTCTTTTTTTATATATATCGTGTTAAGTTGAAATATTAATTGAGAGCGGGGAGACTAGTTAAAGACTTACTCCTCGATCACTTATTCTCGGAGCGATGAGTTTGCGATTCACTATAGTGCCTTTGGGTCCGTTACGCATTCCATTAAGTGGCCCGCTTCATGAGAGATATCATTGACTACGATCTCTTACACATACAAGAGAGTTTTACGTTGCGTGTCACTGGAACATCATGAATAAGGTGGTCTAACATAGCACAGTGTAGTTGCAAAGGGCATTAACATTGCGGATAATTCCCTATTGAGAACTTGGTATATGAATACCGCGCACGAGAGAGTATCAAGGAATAGGAAAGTCTCGCATTGTAGAGGTTCGTGACATTTCATTAACCAATTGTAATTTTTGGATATGACTGTATGAACATAATCGTATCTCAACAGTTACTGATACGCTTCACCAGATGACACACCCCACTCGCAGCCTAACAAAAGTAAAAATTAATTTTTTGTACTTTTTTTGCATTTGGGTTTTCCTTAGTCGATACCAACAAATATTTGAACAGTAATTAATAATGCTTAGAACTAGAGTTTGCAAGAACCATGATTCTAGTTTCAGTAGTGATTTGATTTTTTTATGTGATTAAGATATACCTAGGGTGCCAATTAGAGAGAGAGAGAGAGAGAAGAGAGAGAGAGAGAGAGAGAGAGAGAGAAGAGAGAGAGAGAGAGAGAGAGAGAGAGAGAGAGAGAGAGAGAGAGAGTGTTGTGACGGGTGTGGTGTGTGTGAAGAGAGAGAGAGAGAGAGAGAGAGAGAGAGAGAGAGAGAGAGAGAGAAGAGAAAGAGAGAGAGAGAGAGAGAGAGAGAGAGGGAGGGAGGGAGGGAGGGAGGGAGAGGGGAGGGAGGGAGGGAGGAGGGAGGGAGGGAGAGAGAGAAGAGAGAGAGAGAGAGAGAGAGAGAGAGAGAGAGAGAGAGAGAGAGAGAGAGAGAGAGAGAGAGAGAGAGAGAGAGAGAGAGAGAGAGACAGAGAAAAGAGAGAGACAGAGCAAGAAAGAAAGAGAGAGACAGAGAGAGAGAGGAGAGAGAGAGAGCGAGAGAGAGAGGAGAGAGAGAGAGAGAGAGAGAGAGAGAGAGAGAGAGAGAGAGAGATGAGAGAGTAAGAGAGAGAGAGAGAGAGAAGAAAAAAAACAAAAAAAAGGGAAAGGAAAAGAGAGGAAGAGAGAGAGGGAGAGAGAGAGAGAGAGAGAGATGAGAGAGAGAGAGAGAGAGAGAGAGAGAAGAGAAGAGAGAGAGAAGAGAGAGAGAGGAGACGAGAGAGAGAGAGAAGAGAGAGATGAGAGAGAGAGAGAGAGAGAGCAGAGGAGAGAGAGAGAGAGAGAAAAGGAGAGAGAGAGGAGAAGAGAGAGAGAGAAGTAAAAAAGAGAGAAAATGAAGAGAGAGATAGAGTCGGTGGAAAGAAGAAAGAAAAAAAGAAAAAAGAGTACGTAGAAGGGTGAGAAAAATCAAGAGGAGAGGGATGAAAGAGAAAAGATAGAGAGAGAAAGAATTAATATACATACATACATAACCATACAATAGCAGGGAATATATGATATATATGATAGTAAACTAAATAGTTACAAATATATACATTATAATATGATATACTATACACTAACTAGAGAAAGAGAGATGGGAAAGAGAAAGAGAGGCTCGGAAAGAGAGAGAGAGAACGGAAGAGAGAGAGAAGGAGGGAGAAGAGAGGAAGAGGGAGAACAGAGGGTTAGAGAGAGAGAGGGAGAAGAGAGAAGAGGGAGGGAGAGAGAGAGGAGAGAGAGAGGAGGAGAGAGAGAGAGAGGGAGAGAGAGAGAGAAGAGAGAGAGAAGAGAGAAGGAAGANCCCCTGACTTGAAAATTGGTGTTACTATACCATGTTTCCAAAGCGACGGAAAGACACCAGTGACCAGAGAGGTGTTAATAATGACCGTCAAATAGTGTGCAATTGCGGGTAGACTATCTCTCAGAAAGCACAAAGCAATACCGTTTGCTCCTACAGCATTTGTTTCGCGAAGGTGTTTTATTACTAAGATTATTGTTTCTACGTCCACTGGTTGTGGTCTGAAAAAAATAGTTATAAACCTTGCCCGATCTGTGTTTCGTTGTAATGCTGAAGCAGTTGTTTGTTCATAAGTTAGCTCTGTACTTTGTGTAGGACTTGCACAATCACTAGTGAGGTTGTTGTGAGGCACTAGTGTTTTAACAATTTTCCATGTCTTATCAGAGTTGTTCTTATACTCGGTAAATTTATTTCTGAAATAATTTCTTTTTGCAGATTGAATTAACAATTTGACGTTTTTCTTTTTGACTTTATAATCTACTTGAAAGGCAGCTTCACGTCTGTTACTTTTAAGAGCTTGGTGGGCATTATTTCTATCGCAAATGGCTCTCTTGATGTCGTCATTTATCCATGGAGCAGGGGGACGTCTGACGATTCGTGTTACGTAGGGAATTTTTATATTTAACGTCATCGTGATGAGTTCATGATCAGCAACGTGGCACGGGGTGACATCGGAATGGAGAATGAGATCTGGTCTGTTGGTTACTATTAAATCTAATAGAGAAGAGGTGTTTTCTGTAATTCGAGTAGGTTTATCTATTATTTGTTCTAATTTATTTTTCTTAATTACCTTCACTAATTTAGCATTAGATTTTATTAAATCATCATTTAGGTCACCTAAGATGAAAAGCGGTTTCTTTTTTGAGGACATTTCTCTAAAAACCTTTTCAATGTATTCGAAAGATTCCGAGGTAGCATGAGGGTGCCTATAGAGAGCGCCAATAATGAAGGAAGGGAACATTTTAATTTCTTCAAAATGCCCGAGGAGAGAATGAGCATTTATATGCTCTATTTGTATGACATTTTGCGATCTAGTCATTGGTAACGCTGACGGCGTTGCCTGGTCAAACATTCTGATCGCGCTTGTACTTGTTTCTGTTTAGGAACACCTTAACATTGTCAGGAAAAGCATCAGAGTCTAAAAATAGCTCAGGTTTAATGTTCTTTCCTCTTACTGACATCGTAAAGCTAGTGTAGTAATCATGTGTCATCATTGTCTTATGGGCCTCGACACGAGATGTTTTCAAACTTCTCGGATAGATGATCTTCTATATCCTCTCCGTCTGTGCCTGGGTGACAACTGGTGATGTAAAGGTAGACTGTGTCAGGACGATCTGCTCTCTTTAACGGCTTTGGGTCTGGCGTTCTATGTCTCTTTTTCTCTGATTTCTTGATTTGACCTTGATGTGACTGTCTTCATCAATATCTAGTGTGGGTTTTGCTCGTTCTGCATAGTTGTTAATGATGACTGGTGGTGCTGCTGGAGGAGGGGGGGGCAGCGGGTAGGGCGAGAGAAAGAAAGAGAGAGAGAGAGAGAGAGAGAGAGAGAGAGAGAGAGAGAGAGAGAGAGAGAGAGAGAGAGAGAGAGAGAGAGAGAGAGAGAAAGAATATATATATTGCAGGGCGGACTCTCTCCACTCGGCCTCCGCCCGCTAAAGGGATCGTGCACCCAGGCGCCACCGAGCGCCTTGGACATTACCGAACTACTCATACATGAGTAAGTATAGCGAGATTTTACACACAATCCCTGTGGGCATTCGGGACTTATGGAAAGAGAAAATCAAACCCCAAATCAGATAACCTTAGGTATATTGATGAAAGATGGAATAATGCACTACCGCATTTATATCATGAATAATGATATATGTATATATAATATATATATATATATATATATATATATATATATATATATATATATATATATATATATATATAATATATATATATATATATATATATATATATATATATATATATATATATAATATATATATAAAGAGAGAGAGAGAGAGAAGAAAAAGACTGTTGAGGGTCAATACAAAGTCATGCCTGTAACACCAATGTCTATGACACCGATTCTAGCAGATCCTCAACGACTAGTCACCGGAAAGAAGCGGATAGAGATTAATGAATAACTAGCGGATAGACACATGATAGTAGTAGACTGTTACTGCTGATAGTGGATAGACGCATCATACTCATAGATATAAAGTCTTCTATGGTGCCCTGCCAGTATTGGCGTTGGCGGTGATGGACCTCCTCTCCTCCCGGTTCCTGGTCTTCTGCAGCACTTGTCCGATCGAGATTCCATCTCCAATCGTTCGTTTCACTCCATCCATATACCTCTCTCTTGGTCTTCCTCTGCTCTGCTGGTATTCCTCCTTATATACTAAGATTTTCTAGTCCGTCTTCTGTAATTGTGCTTCCCAGATAGTCAAGCCTTTGTACTTGCTGTATTCTATCTTGTCTTATATAAAGTTGGCAAACTGGCTTCTCTTTCTTTTTTGTAATGACCATGCAATCTGCTGTTTATTTATTTATCTTTAGTCCCATTTCCTGACTTGAATTATTAACTGCATTAATAAGTTCTTGTAACTTATCCACAGAATCTGCAATTATTACTGTATCATCTGCATATATTATCTATGTTTTTGCCTCCCATGTCTATACCTTCCAGTGATTCTAGGTCTCGCATTATCATTTCTCCATATGTCGAGAACAGGTCTGGCGACATGCCACACCCCTGTCTCACAGCTCGTCTAATTCTTATAAACCCTGTAAATTCGTGTCCTACTCTCACTAATGCAGTCTGTTCATAGTATAAGTTCTTATGTCTGACTGTATCAAATGCTTTTTCATAATCTAAGAAACACAGGAATAGGTTTTTCTACATCTCAATAGCTCTTTCTCCCAACATTCTAACGATAAACATTGCGTTAATTGTGCCTTTTCCCTTCATAAAACCGTAATGTTCTTCTGCAATTTCTGGCAAAATCTTGTTCCGAATCCTGTTCAATACAATTTTTAATATAGTGGATATATAAAATGATTGAAACATTGTAAGCAACTCGTCAATAGGATTTTTTTTTCTAAGTTGGGTACATATAT
>NW_020872510.1:603713-616213 GCF_003789085.1 Penaeus vannamei
AGGGAGAGAGAGAGAGAAAGAGAGAGAGAGAAAGAGTATAAGAGAGAGAGAGAGAGAGAGAGAGGGAAAGAGTATATGAGAGAGAGAAAAGGAGAGAGTATATGAGAGAGAGAGAGAGAGGGAGAGAGAATGAATATGAGTGTGTATGCTTGAGTGCATGTATTTTAAGAGTGTAAAAATGTTAAGAATTAAGAATTAAGAATAAGAGTTTGTGTAAATAAATAAGTGAGAGAAGGTGGAATTAAGAGTTAGCTTAGATAATTGCTTGAAAAGTCAAAGAGAGTAAGGTATCATGAAATGTAAATGGGTAATTCAGACTAATTTATAGAGTGGCCTTTAACATGGGAAAGGAATACAGTATTTCTGGGATTGCCAATAGGAATGTAAATAGAATATGTTTACACAGTATAACATTCTAGTGATTTATAAAATGCTGTTTCCAGATGTAAACCTTTTAGCAGAGTACCAGACCAGAGGATGAGTTCACATCAGGTTTAATTAGGGAATTAGTAATCTGATTGTAGATTTATATCTCTTCTGCTGATCATTAATGAATGTGAATAAAGAATGTTTGGAGAATGTAGATAGATAAATGAAAAAAGTATTTGCATGTGTGTTATATATATATATATATATATNGAGAGAGAGAGAGAGAGAGAATGAGAGAGAGAGAGAAGAGAGAGAGAAGAGAGAGGGAGCGATGAGAGAGGAAGAGGGGAGAAGAGAGAGAGGAGAAGAAAGAGAGAGAGAAGAGAGAGAGAAAGAGAGAGAGAGAGATAAGAGAGAGAAGAGAGATGAGGAGAGGAGAGAGAGAGAGAAGAGAGAGAAGAGAGGAGAGAGAGAGACGAGGAGAAGAGAGAATGAGATAGAAAGAGAATGACAAAAATTGTTACCTATTATACTAGCTGCCACTCACCAATTCACAGTACGCTTCTCTTGTGTATCCTCTTCGCATTAGCTCCAGAACTCTCGTGCTTCCACACTGTGCTGGGAGGTGAATACTGTTACAAATATTACTTCTGTCTCGAATCAGGTATAGGACTTCATCTGGAAAATCTTTTGGATGTGGGGATGTAAACCTAATTCTCATATCAGGGTCAACCTGTGATACCCTATCAAGAAGGTCTGCAAATCGTAGACCTCCTTTCTTGGTTTTATACACCGTTTTGAAGCCTTTGGCTAGGGATGTCTGTCTCTCATCCTCAAAGAAGCCTGCATGCTGCATGACTGAAGTGTCTCGATAGCTGTTAACATTCTGTCCTAACAGGGTGACTTCTTTCACGCCTTCACCTGAAAGGTGACGCACTTCTTCTACAATGGATTCCACTGGTCTAGATCGTTCCCGTCCTCTTGTAAAAGGCACGATACAATACGTGCACATGTTGTCACAGCCCCTCATAACAGACACAAAGGCAGACTGTCTGTTCTCTGAAAGCCTGACTGGCACAATGTCTGCATAAGTCTCTTCCATTGAGAGCAGGACATTTACAGCTGTTTCTCCTGAAAAAGGTGCAAAATAATTATAACAAATCTCTCAAATTTTGCTGAAGATTGAATGAAAACAATTATATTAATATTGATATCAATATGTTACCTTACTACTTAAACCACTGGTATATGTTTGATTACAGATTCCTTGGCATTAGAAAAATATGACTTTCTGAGATGGATTAGCATGGATTTAATAAACATGATATATGTCCCTAGACGTAAAACATATTTAATATCAAAGGCAAATCACTCATACTTACAACAATAACAAAACAAAATCTAAATAGTAATTTCTCACAATTTTAAAGTAACCTAAATAACATGCAAGCACATAATGACACAGCTCACCACTCTCAACTATGGCCAGAAGCCTTGGAAGATCACGGTAGCTGTCTGGTCCAACAACAACATCAATGCTCTTCTCTTTCTCAACCAATTTCTTCTTCAGTCTCTCAGCCATGCATCCTAAAATCCCAATTTTCATAGGCGTAGCTTTCTTATTTGCCAGTCGTTTGTTCTTCAAACCTCTCAAGTAGTCAAGCTTGTTCCATATCTTTTGCTCAGCCCCCTCTCGAATAGAGCAGGTCATGACCAAAACAACATCTGCTTCCCTGATGTTATTTGTACGTTGGTAGCCATGGGCTTGGAGGATAGACCAAGCAACTTCTGTGTCATTTACATTCATCTGGCAGCCATAAACATCAAAGTAAACTTTACGCCCATGGCCCTGGATATCTGCCACATCAACGTATGGGTGGGAAAGCTTTTCTAAATCTCTTTTGGAAAAGACTTTTTCATTCTGTGTTGTCCCAGAGCTCTTTGCTATGAAGTATTCAAGTCCAGGACCAATCTTAAAATCTTTTTTCTTCTGAGCTTCATTCTGGCCTGCAATTGTGGTTGTTGAGAATAACTGTGCTGTTCCATACTTTGAATCAAAGGAACATAATAAAGGTTTATTTTTTCTTCTGCATTCCGCAGTTCCGAAGGCTGGCCAATGAAACTCATTTCCCTTAGATTTTACAATGTTTCCTTTCACACATGCATTATGGAAAATATCAGTGGTAAGACACGAAAAGCTTCGACGTAGTCCTACAACGCGGTCATGACCTGACCTTAGAATACTACAAGAAATTCGGTCCAACAAATTGCTGTTCCTTGCTATCAGCCCAGAGGTTGGAGCCAAGCTCACAGTTGCACGGTATTGGCAAAACATCTTCATCTCTGCATTCTATCTTACAACAATGCTGTTTAATTCACATATACATGGAAATCCGAATGAGCAAACATTTCTTTATTCGTCCATATTCACAAGGCACAACATAAACTGTTATTCCGGCGTGTCTTATAAGCAGAAGACGAAAGACACAACGAACTTACTGACATTTGAATAACACCAGGCCATTGGTTTATATCACAGAAATGTGAAAAACTATTACCAAAACTATCACGTTGACTACACCTGCATTTCAAAACGTTTTATTTTTAAAATAAAAAAACACTTATTTCAATGTCGACATACATAAAAACATTGAAGGAACTTTAGGCTCGTCGACATGTAAACAAAACCAAAATGAGAAAATATAACAAAATCTAGATTTTGTTTGTTGCATAAGTTTCTTGCAAATGTTAGCAATAGTATACCATACTTTACATTATTTGTAATACTACAGCAAATGTAATACATTTTACTTGGAATGGAACACCTGTATACTGAGAATATAGTGCAATGAAATCCTTTCTCTCGCTAAATTGTTATTTAATGAACTTTTTTTCCAAGTATTGTTGAGTAAGCCGTTTTCTTGTATACGAGTACGCACGCACATGCAAACACACATTCATTCATTCATTCATTCATTCACACACACACACACACACACACACACACACACACACACACACACACACACACACACACACACACACACACACACACACACACACACACACAGTATGTGTGTGTATGTATGTGTGAGTATGTGTGTGTATGTGTGTGTGTGTGTATGTGTGTGTGTGTGTAATGTTGTTGTGTGTGTGTGTGTGTGTGTGTGTGTGTGTGTGTGTGTGTGTGTGTGTGTGTGTGTGTGTGTGTGTGTGTGTGTGTGTGTGTGTGTGTGTGTGTGTGTGTATGTGTGTGTGTTTATATACACACATATATACACGTTTATATATGTTATACATTATACATACATATATACAACGTGTGTGTGTGTTTATACACACATATACACGTTTATATATGTATACATACATACATACATACATAAACGTGTATGTGTATGTGTGTGTGTGTGTGTGTGTGTGTGTGTGTTGTGTGTGTGTGTGTGTGTGTGTGTGTGTGTGTGTGTGTGTGGTGTGTGTGTGTGTGGTGTGTGTGTGTGTCTGTGTGTGTGTGTGTGTGTGTGTGCATTTATATATATATATATATATATATATATATATATATATATATGTCTATATATAATATATATAGATATATAATTATATATATAATATATATAATATANTCTCTCTCTCCTCTCTTCTCTCTCTCTCTCGTCCTTGCCCTCTTATCTCTTCCTACTCTTCTCTCTCATCTCTCTTCATCCCTTCCTCTTCTTCTTACCTCCTCTCCTCCCCCCTCTCTCTTCTCGCCATTCTCCTCTCTTGCTTCCTTTTCTCTCTTCCTCCTCCTTCTCATCCCCATTCTCCTCCCTTTCTCTCTTCTCACTTCCTCTCTTCACCCTCCCAAATTCATCTTCCTCTTTTCTCCCTCCTTCTGTCTCTCTCTCCTCTCTCCTCTCCTCCCCTCTCTTTCCCCTCTACTCCACTCCCCTCTCTTCCCCTCTCTCTCCTCTCTCCATCCCCCCCACCCCCATTGTCCTTCTTTCCTCTTCTCCTCTTCTTCATCTCTCCTCCAATTCCCCTTTCTCTCTCTCTCCTTCCCTCCTCTCTCTCTCCCCCTTCTCCCTTATCTTCTTTCCCCCCTCTTCCCTCTTCGTTCTCAACCATCTTCTTCCCCCTCCTTCTCTCCATCTCTCTTTGCCTCTCCCTCCTCTCTCATTACTCTCCCACTCCTCTCATCTCTTCTTCCCTTCTCCCCGCCTTTTTCCCCCCCGCCCCCCTCCCCCCCCCCTCTCCCGCACCTCTCCTCTCTCTTTGCCCCCTCTTCCTTTCTTCCCCTTTACTCTTACCTCTCGCTTCTCCTTATCCCTCCTGGCCTTCTCTCTCTATCTATCTCCTCTCTCCTCTCTTCTCCTCTCCATTACGTCCCTCCTCATCTCTCTCCTTCCTCTTCTCAGCTCATCTCCCTCCTCTTCTCTTCTTCTACTCCATCTCCTTTCCCCCTCCTCTTGCCTCACTCTTCCTCCTCCTCTTTCTCGCCTCATTCTGACCTTGTTCCCTCTTATCTCCTTCTCTCTCCCCCCCCCCCCCCCCCCCCCCGCCTCTCTCTCTCTCCGTCTCTCCCCTTCCCCCCCTCTCTTCTCCTCTCCTTCTCTCTCGTCCTTCCACTTCCGGCCCTCCCTAAGTAGCCATGCCTGAAAACATGACTGGCTTCTGCGCCCCTTACCGACGCACTGACAGGATTAACTTTCTTATTCGCTCCTCCCGACACCTCCGCTCCTACTCTCCCTCATCACACACCACACACACACACAACAACACACACCACAACACACACACACACACACACACACACACACACACACAACACACACACACACACACACACACACACACACACACACACACAACACACACACACACACACATACACACACACAAACACACACACACAAGGAAAAGTGTGAAGCATTTTTGTAATTTGATATGGAAAAATATTAATCCTGTTGGGAAACCACTCTGCAGGATGTCATAGTTACCAATTTTAAATGTAGTACAAAGCAAAGAAGACAAGCTGAGTTTCATGTGATATCTACACATGCAAAACTGCTCATTTGCCACGCCAATCAGGGAGAAAGATATTAATTCCTGGATTTTATAATCCATATGGATGTCAGCCCGAAAAACAAAAGGTTAGTGTAGGTGATGCTGCTATAGTGTATCCATTATGCATTAAGTAGAGCATTTAAGCCTTCTTAACTGGGGTATGGTAGTGATTATACATGTATAATTTTAATTAATTAATTAACTCATTCAAATTTGTGTGGTGTGTGTGTGTGTGTGTGTGGTGTGTGTGTGTGTGTGTGTGTGTGTGTGTGTGTGTGTGTGTGTGTGTGTGTGTGTGTGTGTGTGTGTGTTTGTTTTTCTATGTCTGTTTTGTCTGTGATATGTGCAAATTTTTTCTTGATTTTCTTCCAGTGTTGTGTGTGTGTTCACATGCATGTGTTTATTTGACTGCATGTTATGATGTATGTGTGTGTGTAGGGGGTGGGGGGTCATCTGTGAAAGAGTTGTAATGGTTGCAGGTTCAGGTCTGCAAGAGTTTTTCACAATGGTTTTCTCTGCTTCCAGAAATAGGATTTTGGTATACCATAATTGATTTTTATATTTCTTATGATATCAGAATATAAACCAACCATGTATGGAAAAGGAACCACCACTTTTTACAGTAATCCCTTACTAAATGTTATTTTGTTTTTTTCAGTACATAGTTAACATATCCATTAAAGAGTTAGAGATACCAACAGAAATATTCAAAATTTTGCAATGGGTCTGCATTTGTTTCACTGGAGTATAAGCAGTGAACATTAGGCTGTGCATTGCATTTAATAGTTTGTAGGTTCTTTTCCGGGATCTCCATATCAAACTGATATAATTTCACATATATTTAGAGCAAAATATTTGTAAACTTTTTATAGCAAAATCATGAAAAGATGTACAGTAGGAAATAAAAGCTGTGAGGAGTGAAAAGAATAATATATTTTATTTAGTTAGTTCATTTTATTTAATTTTTGACTTAAGTTACATTCCAAATAAATATACTAAGAATTTTGATGGTAATAAAGGCCAAGCTTCATGCCTTTAATATGACATATTGAGCTTCGGAGTCCTTTCAATGCCCCTTTCCTTTTTTTTTCCCTTTCTTTCAAGGTCCCTCCCAATACCTTGCTCATTGTCGTGGGAGGGCTTAGCAGACGGAGACTGAGGCCCATTGTAGGGGATCACCCCAACCTTGGGCCTCAACCCACACCTCAACTAATTTTGCTTGGTCTTTTCTTCTCCCCTTTCCTCTTCTGTATCTTTATTTCCATGTGAGAGCCTTGCTGAAAAGATGAAGGGCTTGCTTTGTGTCAGTCATGAACGGCCTCTGGGAACCATGGGCATGGTATTCCATGGGTTAATTGCATAGCCCTTACCCCTTATGGGAACCTTGAGAGGTAGACTGTTTCTTTTCCCATTTTATTTAGGCTTGCTATGGCCACTAATGAAGATTCTTTACCCTTAATAGGGGCATTAAGGCTTACCCCTTCATCAACTAGCTTATCTAAATATAATTTTGATGGTTTTCCAACCCCTGCCCCTCCTTTGACCACAGCTCCATCACTGATACTAATGCCCCCTCTTGGACGCTTACTGACAGCTCTATGCATTCCAAAACTCCTACTCGGGTTATTACTCAACCTTCAGAAAGCACCTCTTCCTCTCTCCCAACATTCTTCTCTCCATCTCCTACTGCACAGTCCTCTTCAATGCCTACCCCCTCTTCCCTTATTACTACTCTTCATCCTTATTGTCTCTACCCCCCCCCCCCCCCCGAACTACTCCACTCCACACCACCCCATCTTCCTATCTATCCTCCTCCTCCTCCTCAAGTTCTCCCTTACCCCTCCCCTTTCTACTAATCTCTGCTCTAGGGCACTTACTCCCCTCATTTCCCTCTTCACTACTATACTATCCTATAATGCTCTAATCTTTGCCATCTAATATATTTTATCCTAATCTTTAACTCCTCTTTACCCTTTCCTACACAATACTTTACCATAGTGCTAAATGACCTTTGATGCCTAGCACATTTATTTGTTTCAAACATTAAACATTCTTCCAAGGTCAAGATGCACTTGACACTATGGGGATTGATGCTGATTGTAACATGTTAGAATACCTATTGTTTTATTTCACCAATTTGTCAGTAGGTAACACTGGCTTGACATTCAGTTGTACCACGATTATTTGCACAATTATGTGTATTTTGTCTTTTTCACATAACTTAAGAGGTAATTGACATGGATCATGTAATCAGTTTTAAGTTGAAGGAGTAAGGTTGAGAAGTCTACAACTAAGAATAATTACCTGCTCACCTGCATGTATTGAGTATTAACTGATATATGCTGTTATTGGTTCACATATCCTATGTAAAAAAAAAAAAAAAAAGTTGCAAGGCCAAAGGAAACATTCTTCCACATCAATGCATTTTTAATATCTTTATGCAAAGTTTGATACAAACATGGTTCACAAACTTAAGATTAGGTAATTATGAGGGTAGCTGTGTAACCCTCACGATAACACTACTGAACAGAAATTATGTCAGCAGAATATTTACAATAACCACACTGCAGATAAAAGAGATTTGTATCATTAAAAAGCAACCAAAATAAAATGTTTTGTTATTCATTCATCTGTTATTTTTGGTACCATTACAAGCCTTCTTAAATGTTACAAAATGTTTTATTAACTTTTTTTTTTTTTTTTTTTTTTTCTAAAATTGCACATTTTCCACATTTGTGTATGTCTATCTGTATGTGTGTGTCCATGTGCGTGTATGTTTCTGTGTATGTATCCATGTGTACAGGTGTATGATCTGTATATGTGTATGTCTCCAATAATCTGTGTATCCGTGTAAGTGTGTTGTGTGTGTGTGTGTGTGTGTGCTTGTGTGTGATGTGTGTGATTGTGTGTGTGTGTGTGAGTGTGTGAGTGAGTGAGTGTGTGAAAGTGTGTGATGTGAGTGAGTGAGTGAGTGAGTGAGTGAGTGAGTGAGTGGGTGGGTGGGTGGGTGGTGAGTGGTGGGTGGTGAGTGGTGGGTGGTGGGTGAGAGTTGTGTGAGTGTGGTGTGAGTGTGAGTGTGAGTGAGTGGTTTGCATTTTGCATACAGTAGGGGCATTTATGCATAATATCCAATTAAAAATTCCAATTAGAGACCTATTTTTCATGTACTTGCACACAATTACATTGCTACATGTAACTTCTTTATATTGTAGTTTGGCATGATAAAGTCATAAATGTGCTTTGAAGGTTAAAAAGGTAAACAATATATTTTGATTCTTCATAGTTCACATTATGAAGATGTGAGTCAAGCTATCATCAATACGCAATAGTTATTTCATGTATACATTAAAAAGTAACTGTGGCACATATGTACTGACATATGCATTCATTTGCATGTGTGGGTTTGTGGGGAAGTAAACAGAGAGAGAGAGAGAGAGAGAGAGAGAGAGAGAGAGAGAGAGAGAGAGAGAGAGAGAGAGAGAGAGAGAGAGAGAGAGAGAGAGAGAGAGAGAGAGAGAGAGAGAGAGAGAGAGAGAGAGAGAAGAGAGAGAGAGAGAGAGAGAGAGAGAGAGAGAGAGAGAGAGAGAGAGGAGAGAGAGAGAGAGAGAGAGAGAGAGAGAGAGAGAGAGAGAGAGAGAGAGAGAGAGAGGAGAGAGGAGAGGAGATAAGAGTGTTAATGAGATACACGGTTGGGATAAGAATGGCAGAGGGAAATAGAGAGGACAAACAAGCAGAAAGAAGAGAGAGTAATAGAAAAGAGAGGAATGAGAGAAGGAAGAGAGCAAAAACTTCTGTTAATATAAAAGATGAAGTATAAGAATTCTTTCTAAAAATCTGTTCTTGTATCATAGAGGGAATGACCACATAATTGCTCTTGCCTGTATCAAGCATATACAAAATTCCTAAAGAAAAGGTTGAGGTAAACTTTTCTTGAAATATATATATATATATATTTATATTTGATGTGGCATTTTTTGTGAACATTCACAGCACTAAAATGTTGTTCTAATGAAAGGTCAAACTATCACTCTAAAACCTGAGTCAGCAGTACATATTTCTGCTTCACTGGTCTTGACAAACATAAAGGCACATTCTAAAGGTGTCTTCTGCTAGAGACACAGTATACCTAAGATTTTAACTAGTACTGGTTTCCTACTTTTGCCTTTCTAATGGAAATTCTAATGTTTTACAATATATGTGATGGGAACAACAGATGTTCTGATTTTCATGACAATCTATTACAGACAATGTAGATAACCTTTCAATGGCCCCCTCTATGAAATCCAATAACTGAGACTTGAGTATTGCTGTTAGTCTTAAGAGATATGAAATGCAGGCATAACTGCCATAACTAGACTTCCATTCAGAGTCACATTTATTACTGACTTTTAAAAAAACATTCTGTGCCAGCAAGTTTGTGCCCCTTACAACTTATAAAATGTCTGATTCATGGCATTGCTGAAGCTGTCCTGGTACTGTGGAACAACAGGGCAATGTTTACTATTATCCACATACCTTCCTGAATTACTGGTAAACATCAATTTTTGTGGAACTGAGGTAAATCTTTGGATAGGTTTAATTTCTACATTTGTTATTTATTTCATTTTAAATATTTTGGCTGCTTGTACATCTGAAATCTTTATTTTTTTAAACTTTCTACTGGCTTTACTTTTGCACTTGGAAAAGTGTAGTCATATCTTAATTATACAAAAAATAAAATAGCATAAGTACCTAATATTATGAATACTGTAAAATTGTTAGTGAGTTCAATTATGAACACATGTGACCATGTCAGAAATTAATAGGTAGAGGTGGTAACACAAGATACATAACTTCATCAATAACATAAATGCATCTTACAGGAAAACCACCCAAGCATTGTGACCTCACTCATCACATACCTTGCAGTGAGTCATCACTAATGAAAAGTCCCCTGCTGCTTGAGGTATTCACAACAATGTTATAAGTATGAACAAGCACTTAGGCAATATACTAACAATACACAAAAATATTATGCATAAAACAAAATCACCACATGTCCAGCATCTATTACACAAGCACCACAATATGGAATTTTATACAAAGCTGTGCTTGACTCCAATATCACAGAAGTTTGGCCTTAGGATTGCACTCATTAGTTCTATGGTTACAAAGGATCTATGCCAAAGCAAACACCAGGTGAAAATGCCCATGCAGATACAGTGACTCAATGTGCAAGGGAGTTTGTAGTATGTTTGCTTCTCCTGTAACATTAACACTGTTCAAACACTTGTAAATCTCACAGGAACTACTTCACAGTATTTACAACTGCCACAAAACAGTAATCAACTTAGGGAAACAAAAGTGGGTGCAGTTTGATACTTGTTGACAAATAGACATAAAGACTGGAATTTTTCATTCATGTTAATCTCAATTTTACTGGCCTTTTATATTCACTAAACTGTAATGTTTTTGTACATTAAATGTACATTCTTTAGAAATACAAATTCCCAAATAATAATAATAATAATACTGATGAGAATAATAATAAATCACTCAATGATGGAAAAACACAACTATCAAGAACAATTTTTAAGCCATTTCAAACATTTATTTAAAAAATGCACTTGTCAGTTTCATGTTCATGAAGAGTGTTATATAATCTACATCTCGCTTACGAAATATTTTGATGTATATTTATATATATCCACACATGTCCTAAGCAATTTCCAATGTGTAACATTGTGTATTTTTTTTCTAATTCTACATTTAACTACCACCTACATTTTTACTAAATCTACTGTAAGAGATTACTTAATGAAATGTTGGCATCACTGAAATATATTACATATTTTTCTGTTGGTAAAACTTTAGCTTTATTCACTTCTAAAAATAAAAATTTAATAGTAAATGATCACTTGGGAGACCAAAAATATATTTCTTCTCAATGTATTAAAATGAAACTAAAACAAACAATTTTTAACTTGGTGAGGAATTAGCAAAAAATAATGAAATGGACAAGGATTTAAGAACGACATGGCAAGCTATGCTGAATTCTTATGTCTGCAGCACCATATAACAAGACTAACACTGCAGAAGTTTTCTCATTATCAGTTTATATATATAATTTATGAAAATCATGATATTGATATAGATAATGTACACAATGTGAATAATTACAATGAAGAGAAAATTCTCTACAACTGCCAATTTCTGGTGTCAATTTTGTGGCTTTTGTGCAAGATATCTGAATATACTTCTCATATATTTTTCAAATCTATCTTTATCACAAGCAATAATATCTTCCAAATAATCTCTTCTATGCTGAACACCAATTCTAAATATTAAGAGACATTCTTGGTAAATATAGCTTGATAATTATAATTTTTCTCCTTTGTATTTATGATCACTTTAGTCCTCGATATACTGTATACAAATTTAGTCTAAGGTTTGGGATTTCAATAAATGTCAACAAAAGATTTTTTTTAAGTTAATGCAAAGCTATGGTAAGTATCAAGCAACTGCTTAAATTCCTTTGGATTGTGCCTTCATCTAACTTGGGGGAACAGAGAGACCCTTTAACAAACACCTCCCACCCTTACTCTGCTTTAGATTCTCTAAATTGCAAATCTCACTTAAGCTGATTAGGAAATACAATGCTTAGGGAGTCCTCCTTCCATAGCCCTCCTTTAGCTAAATATGAATGAAATCATGTCCTTGAAGACGTTACTAGATAAATCAAGAAAGTGCAATATCAATATCAGGATATTCATATCAAATGTATGCAAATTCATATATACATCTTTGATTTTAAAATAAGAACCATACTACTTAACCCACTAATGACTAGTGTTCCACATATGAGACACCCCAAAAAGTAAACATTGCCGGGTGTCCCTCCAGTGTGACACTGTATTGGGGTTCGTGTTCCAACGCAGCAATGGGCCGTGGCTGGCATGCAGACATTCCCGGGCAGTCCCATCTGCTGATTTTGTAGCTGCCTGGAATCTTTTATTTTTGGCTTCAAAATATATCGGCATTAATGGATTAAATATAAGGAATTTTTATCCCCTTCTCCACAGACCTGCCACCCTCTCCTATCT
>NW_020872510.1:641213-643713 GCF_003789085.1 Penaeus vannamei
AACCATAAATCCTATTTAGATTCAACTTATTTTTCTGATTATAATTTATCCTTTTAAAATTCCTTTGATCCATACACCGGTCAGTATTCATGTAGTTCGCATTACACCTTCCCTGCATTCCGTTGGAAGTCGGTTATTCATAGGAAGTTTGACAACCTGACTATCTTCGTATATCGGTGGTTTCTCTTCCTCAGCCAAACATGTCTTCCGCAATTCCTGCCTCACTACTAAAGCCACCTTGTTTGGCTTTCCATTAACCCAATCTAGATCTCATTTGACCTTATTTACTGTAGTAATATCATAGTCTTCCCTGAAATTAATTACGGCGATAGAAATACTGTTTGGCCGAGAGACTTCATTCTTGATAGACGGTTTAGCCACGTCTCTATAACAACAACAACAATGACGACAACAGATCTGCATCTAACCTCTGCCTTAAATCCCATACCCCCTCCACCCCTTCCTACCAAAAGAAATATCAACCGCTAAAAATATATAATTTTGTTTCATTTCCTCACCCGCGAGCGTTTCAAACCAAGGTCAATTTGATATCAACACACGTAACACGACGAAAAAAGGTATCCCGCATAATAAAAGTTTCCTACTTCGGAGGCCACGCGCATTGTCCCCTGTGATGCGTGCGATTCTCAGGAGATTGCGAGGCTATGCATGCTGATTAGGAATAGGGTCGCATGTGTGTGTGTTGGGTTTGTTTGTTTAGTTATATCTATATCTATTAGTCATATCCATCTCTCTATTCACTGATGTATCTATCTATCGATCTATATATTTATCTCTCTCTCTCTCTATCCATCTACCTATCTATCAATCTATCTCTATGTGTATATGTATATACAAACACACAAATAAATATCTATAGCTAGCGATTCAACTATCTATATCTATTTATATATCTATGTATTCTATCTCTCTCTCTCTCTCTCTCACTCACTCTCACCCTCCTCTCTTTCTCTCTCTCTCTTTTTGCTTCTTCTTCTATCTGCCTCTCCCTCCCTCCCTCCCGCCATCCCTCTCTCTTTCTCTCTCTCTCTTCCGTCTCACTCACTCTCACCCCTCCTCTCTTTATTTTTCCCTCTCCCTTTTCTTCTTCTGTCTGCCTCTCTCTCTCTCCCTCCCACCATCTCTCTCTATCTATCTATTTATTTATCTCTACTCACTCTCTCTTTCTCATGTTCTCTGTCTCTCTTCCTTTCTCCATCCCCCTTTACTGCAGTTTGCACATTACCAACCGGATCATTTGTCTCTCCCTTTTCGCCTCCAAGGCCCCGGGTTGCGAGCGACTCCCACTTCGAGGAAATCTGCGCCACGACGGCCCACCTGAGGCCCTTCTGCGCAGCTCGTCGAGGTTCTGCCTCCGTACTTGCATTGTCTCGTTCCTGGAAGCTTTGCCGAGGAACGCGCAACGTCAGTTTAATCTCTGCAGAGAGCACGAGACTCTGCTCACATCCTCCACCGCTAAACATCCAGATTAGAGGGTTCTGTTTCAGAATATCTATATATATATATATATATATATATATATATATATATATATATATATATATATATATATCACACACACACACACACACACATATACATACATACATACATAATATATATATATATATATATATATATATATATTATATATATATATATATATATTATGTATGTGTGTGTGTGTGTGTGTGTGTGTATGTGTATGTGTGTTTTTTGTTCTTTGTTTGTTTGTGTACTTGTGTGTATGTTATTATGCGTGTGTATGTGTCTGTTTACATGCAAAATAAAGCAAAACATGGATCATCTTGGATAGTAACAGCTCGGCATCAAAGCGATCCAGTACCTCGTCGTTCTGCACGCATGGATAACATCAAAGACAGGTCCGGTTTCAGCGCCAAAACAGTACTGAATATGCTTGTGACATCACGTCTGAGGTGCTTATGAAATACATGCACATATACATATCCATCCGCAAACGCACACACGACTGCCACGCCTCCAACAGCACACCCACACAAGTGCGTGCAAATCACATGCACAGACACGCGTGCGCATACAAGAAAATACACACACGCACGCACACCACCTCTGAATACCATGGCTGCTGCGTGGTCGTAGGAGGAAGTATTATTGGCTAAGGAGCAGGAGACAGGATACTCGATTGAATAATAATTGCAATGCTTATGAGAAAAATGGTGGAAGAATTAATGTTCTTGATAATGGCTGTTTCAAAATCACGATGAAGGGCGAATGGAGTGGGAAGTAACACGAGTTCTGATGATGCGTAGTATCAACATACAAATGTGTAAACACAAAGATATAGACAAACAGGCAGAGAGAAACAGCAGAGACAGACAGAGAGAGAGAGTAGAGGAGAGAGAGAGAGAGAGAGAGAGAGAGAGAGAGAGAGAGAGAGAGAGAGAGACATAGACGAGATTTTAAACAGATAATTCCTCTTATTAACTTTCCAAAGAACCCAAAGGCTATTCTTGGAAAA
>NW_020872510.1:668713-671213 GCF_003789085.1 Penaeus vannamei
TAAAAAAGATAACAATAGTATTAACAATAGCACATAATGGTAATAATGATAAGAATAATAACAATAAAAGATCATTACAATAATGATGATAATAATAACAAAAACAATAACAATATTAGTAATAGCAACAACAACAATAACATTGTTGATAATAATCATAATGAAAATAGTAATGATGATGACAATGATAATAACGATAATATAAATAATGATAATAATAAGAGAAATGATAATAATAATAATAATGTTTAATGTTATAATAACAATGATAATAATGATAATTATCATTATAAAATAATAAAGATAATAGTGATAATTGCTATAATATTGAAGACATTGATAATGATAATTATGATAAGGGTAATAATAATAATAATAATAATAATAATAATAATAACGATAAGTATAATGATAGTGATACTGAAAATGACAATAATCATAGTAGTAAAAATAATGACAATAAGGATGATAATGATAATAATGAGGATGATAATATTGGTGATTATATAAGTAATGATAATAAAAATTTTGTGAAAAGAATATAATGAAAAGAATGGTAGTATTAATCATAATAATTATAATAATAATAATATAATGATTATACTTGTCATTATCATCATTAACATTATCATGTAAATAATAATTGTACATAAACTGATGGTCTAAGGATTTCAACGGAGAGTACTTGCCTAAAAAAATAAATAAATAAAAAATAATGTTAGTAATGATAATGATACACACGTGAAGGATTCATCTCGGACAATTTGCAAATAGGACAACGAAGGAGAGAACAAAAGAAGAAGAAGAATCGAATATGCCGAAAGGCTTTTTGCGAAAAGCAATACAGCGAAAAGGCCTTCGGCATATTCGTGTGTTCCCCTATTCCTCCCTTCGTTGTTCTGTTTGTAATGATAAATTACAATGCTAATAATGATAATGATGATAATAAATATTATAATAATGATCATAATACTAATAATGATGGTAAATATTATAATAATTATCATAATACTAATAATGATAGCAATAATGATGATGATGATTACAATGAGGATAGTAATGATAATGATGGTGATATTAATGATAATGATGATATTAACAATAGTAATGATAATAGCAATAACAATAATGATAAGGATAATTTCCAGTAGGTTTCGTCGTGTTTCGAACGAATCTAGCACTCATTTCCTTCGCAAACGAAGCATAACGACGATATCGGTCTCGATAGCTGGGAAGGGCATGATAGGCCTACATATCTGGGAATTTCGAGAAATACCAGTAAAATACTAGTGAGTATAGTATATGAACATATTTTCGGGTTATATAGAGGGCTCCGCCCCCTTAAACCCCCTTTGAGGGGGGCTGCCACCCCCTACCCCCCGCCTAGTCTGCAAAATCTTCACCTCATGTTCCGGCAGGAGAGAGCCCAGGCCCAGGAACAGTTTTAACCTCATCTTACCTTAAGCCTTTACTCCAGACAGGCCAGGCTGCGGGTCACTGGGATCCTAGGGGTATTCCAGGTCGTTGTTGGCGGGAATTGCTTTCGCTTACAGCAAAGTTACACTGCTTTCTTTTGTTTTTTTGATCCTTTTGCACCCCAAACCTACCATGACAGGTGTCTGTCATTTCTATAGTGACACGATGTCTTACAGGGTGGGAATTGTACTTCCACTGGCAGTACACCGTGATGTATATTTAGTGAGCTTGCTTCGTTATTTTGTTGATATTTCGCAGTGAAATCGAAATAATTTTTCTCACAACCTACATACTGTCTAGCCATGATTGAACTGATTTAGATTTCAACTGCCTTCTCCTAGGCCCAGCTTCTATTGTCACGTGATGATCTATTCCATATTTGATTGGTTCTATTGAGTGTCTATGTTCACGCACGAATCTAATTGGCTCATTTGATTTCCCTCGTATACGTCATCCGCTACGAATCCGTTCGATTTCCCGTCGCTTTTAACGACCATTTGTCATTTTGTCGCTGCGCTGGAGGCGTAAGGTTGCTGCGGCTCCTGGAAATCGTGGATTTTATACCCTCTATAACTCCGTTAGTATCAATTTGCGCAAAAATGGTATAAAAGAAAACTGTCATAGAACAATGTGTTCTTCAACATGGTAAGCTCAGATTCTTTAAATTAGGTGTGGGGTTGCATATCTAATAATACCGTAACTTATGTTATCAATCATCAGCTCATTTTACACCAAAAAGAAATCAATTTCAAGTCCGCAGTCACAGGGATTATATACATGCTCCTTGAACGTTTAAATGAAGAGAGATCAAGTCCGCAGTCATATGGAGTATATACATGCTCATTGACTATTTAATTTAAGAGAGAATAAGTCCGCTGTCACATGGAGTAGGATTTAAGTCTCACATGAACGTGTAAGGAGAAATTAACTATATACATGCTCATTGACTATTTAATTTAAGAGAGAATAAGTCCGCTGTCACATGGAGTAGGATTTCAGCCGTTAAATAAATCGTAACGAACAA
>NW_020872510.1:686213-694492 GCF_003789085.1 Penaeus vannamei
AGCTATCTTTGTGTCAATTTGCATATCTATGTATGTATATGTATATATATATATATATATATATATATATATATATATATATATATATATATATATCGATCGATCTATCTATCCATCTACCTATCTATCTATCTATATATATATACACAGACACACAAAAATGTGTGAGGATGAGAGAGAGGGGGGAGGGGGGAGTGTGGTTGCTTAGCACAGTGCAATACTCGTGGTTCAGTTTTTGAGATGGTTCGCATATTATGGGGTGAGTGTGACTCATGTGTCAACCGTGGTGCGTGAGGGGATAATGGTTCAAGGTAAAAATCCGTAAGTTCTTGGAATCTCCTTCTGTCAAAACACAACCTGCCTTTTTCAGAGCACACAATCAGTGAGGAGGCAGAAACGACAGCAGATGATGGTACAAATAATACATGGGCCTCAATCCTATTATTTTGTCACCAATAATTTTAGTGTTGTTTTAGTTTTCTTTTAGTATTTGTTTTAGTTAGCGTTGTGTTAGTTTTAATGTTGTGGATCTCCTTTTATACACGATAAAATGTTAAAATGTTTGCATATGGCTTGGGATAGTTTTTATATTTAACAGACAACTGACCTTCATTATAATTTACACAAATGAAAAACCTACACCAGGTAGTCTCAAGGCGTTATTTTGAACGGGAAGGGGGAGGGTCATTCACTAATTAAAACCTTTATCAATTTAGAAGTGACAGGTAGGAATGGGGGAGATGTAGAGACGGCATGACACGAGGGAGTTGCATTTATTGGAGTAGAGCCCAAGGATTTTGAGAAAGGAAACGCTACAATGGAATGGGAATACAGTAGGATTATAGAAATAATTTTGGAAATTCTAAAACGAGATCTATAGCAGCATTCCTTTCGGAACTGATTCTGGAACACCTTAAATGTTGTATATCAGATAAAAAACGCAAGGGACCCTCTAGATTTTATGTTTCTTTCAAAACTTCAATTTAACTAAAGAATCGTAATAAAAAAAATAAAACCTCTTAATGATAGATTCAATAAAATCTGTTACGCGAACCACTTGATATTTGAATGCATGACCAAAGAATGCAAAGAAGCACAGATCTCTAAGCGAGAAAACACGTGCACATTTTTACCTCAAGAATGTAAGCTGTTTACATAGCTTGGCGTAAGAAACTGAGGCATGATCTCAGGATCCGAAAGAACATTATTAACCAATACCTCACGTGATGACTAGATGAACAAATGATTTATTAACATCACTGGTAGCGCTTGCCATGACTAATTTTCTACTTTCTGAACTGGCTTTACAGCAGACTGTGTGTGTGTGTGTGTGTGTAGGTATGTAGGTAGTATATATATATATATATATATATATATATATATAATATATATATATATAGAGAGAGAGAGAGAGAGAGAGAGAGAGAGAGAGAGAGAGAGAGAGAGAGAGAGAGAGAGAGAGAGATACATATAGATATATATATATACATAAAGTGGCAGACGCTTCTCCGGAGAGGTGCAACGAGGCCGCAGCCCGAATTCCGCCCATTCCAAGGCAGCCCCACGCCCTGTCCTTCTCACGTATGATCGCTTCACGGCGGCGCGGGCGGGACACGTCTTCTCGTGACACCGTGCTCGGGCGAGGGCGGGCCGACAGCTGCGACAGCTGACGTATGGCGTAATTATGATGTCTTCACAGTGTAGCCATTATCCATGTCTTCGCTGAGTTATTTCCTACTGTCTGGTACCTGATTCATTGTTGTGTGTTATGTGGTATTTGTTGTTCACTTTTCACTGTTCTTCTCTAAAATATATTTTTATTTATTTACATTTGACGTTTAATTTCGTTGTTTCAGTCGTCATATATGTATAGATAGATATATAGGGACAGATAGATATATAAATAAATTGGAAATATTTACCTCCACGCATTTCTTCTCTTCTCAGTATCCACAACATTACTTTCTCGAAACCTCAGTCGATTCATTAACCTCACCTTTTTAAAAGTCACCTTGGCCCTGTCTCTCCTTATTTCCCCAGATCGGATATTAATGTCTTTCTCCTCTATCGCTCTTTTAATCCCTTGTCTTTCATCTTTTCTTTCTTTCTTCTTCTTCTTCTTCTTCCGTTTATTTTATTGGTTCGTTGATTCCCTTCTGTTAATGACTCGTTCGTGTTGGTCTCGGCGTGCTGTCAGCTCTGTCCCTTGGCACTTCCTCCTCATATTCGTCTTCCTCTTATTTGCTCCTCCTCCCCTCCTCCGCTCTCCTCTCCCCTCTCCCTCCTCCCTGTCATTCCTCACACATCATCTCCACACTCCCTCGCTGCATACCTCCTCTTCATCCCAAGAATTCGGGGGGAAACATCATGAAAATAGGTAAGATTGGATAAGGGGAATACTGTGGTGATTTAGTTTTTTTTTCCTTTTTTTTCTCTCTCTCTCTCTCTCTCTCTCTCTCTCTCTCTCTCTCTCTCTCAGCTTACTTCTTGCCCTAATTTGAGTAAGGATCTCCAATTTTCGCTCACTCTCTGAATGTCTCCCTCATTCTGCCTCTGCTCATCTTTCTTCTCCCTCACCCTGTTTCTCTCCCCAACTCTCTTCTCTGTCACCTTGCCTCCCTACCCAACACTCTTCTTCCTCACCTCCTCCACCTCTCATCTCCGTCTCCCAACCTCCCCCCCCCCTTCCCCTTGCCATCCATATCCCTCTTCTCCCCACCTTGACTCCCTTTACCTTCCTCCTCATTCCTCTTCTCTTCTCCCCCTTCCTCCCTCCTTACCCTCTCTCTCCTCCGTACCTCCCCCTACCTCTCTTCCCCTTCATCCTGTCTCCTCCACCCCTACCTCCTTCCCTTCCTCTCTTTCCCCTCCTGCCACTACCTTACTCTCACACCCCATCCCCCCCCCCCCCCTGCCCCATCACCCCAGCCTATGACACACTCCCCTTCGAAGGCTTCGCGAGGTACCACTTTCCCCTCGACGCTCCCTCCCGGCGTCTCGTCTTGAGCCCTCGATGCCCACCACCCGCTGCCAAACGCCGACGGGTCGTGACCACCGCATGGAAGGGAGAATGCGAAATGGGACATTGTTTTATTACTTTCACATTTGTCCATTATCTTTCATCTTGTTATCATTATCATTATCATCATCATCATCTTCTTCTTCTTCTAATAACAATAATAATAGTAATAACAACAATAATTATGGTAATGATAATAATGATAATGAATAATAATAATAATATAAAAAATAACAATGAAAATAAAATAATAATGATAATGATAACGATAATAATAATAATAATAATAATAATAATAATAATAATATAATAATATTAATAAAATAAAATAATAATGATAATAATGCTAATGATAGCAACAATAATAGCAATAATAACAATAAAACATAGTATTTACAATTCTGTTAATGGTAATGTTAATGATAATAATGCTAATAGTAATAATACTAATAATGATGACAATAATAATAATAATAATAATAATAATAATAATAATAATAATAATAACAGCAACAACAACGACAACAACAACAACAACAACAACAACAACAACAACAACAACAATAATAATAATAATAATAATAATAATAATAATAATAATAATAATAATAATAATAATAATAATAATAACGGTAATAATAGTATTTATAATAAGAATAATAATAACAATAATGATAATAATATTAATGATAACAAAAAAGCATTATGATAATGGTAATGATGATAACAATATTAATGAATATAGTAATGATAATAATGATAATCATAACAGTAATGATAACATTAATAGTAATAATGAAAATAATAAAAGTGATAATAATAACAATAATAATGATAATAATAGTAGTAGTAACATTAGTAATGATAATAATGATAACAATAATAATAATAATAATGATAATAATAACAATAACTAAAACATTAACAGTAATACTAGTAATAATATCAATGATAATAACAATAATAAAAGTAACATTGGCAATTATAGTTAATTAAAATAATAACAATGAAAATAATAATGTTGCAGCAACTGCAACAACAACAATAATAATAACAATGATCCTAACAATTGTTGTAATTATGGCAATGATGATAATGATCATGATAATGATAACTATTAATTGTAATGATAATAGTAATAGTAATAATGATAATTAATAACAATTATGATAATGATGATGATGATAATAATAATGATAATGATAATAATAATGATAACAATAATAATAATAATAATAATACTGATAATAATAAAATAATAATATAATAATAATAAATATAATAATAATAATAATAATAATATTAATAATAATAATAATAATAATAATAATGATAATAATAATAATGATAATAATAATAATACTGATAATAATAATGATAATGATGAAATAATAATAATAATGATAATGGTGACACTAATAATCATAATAACAGTGATGAAAATAACAACGCTGATAATAATAATATGATTAATAATAACACAATGTTAACATAAAATCAAATAACAATGATAATGGCTATAACAATTAAGAACATAATAATGAGAACAGTTGCTGTGATAATGATAATATTGATAACAATAATAATGATAATAATAATGATGATCTTGATCATGATCATGATAGTGATATTAATGATGATAATGATAATGATAATGATATTAATAAAAAAATAATGACGGTAATGATAATCATCATTATTGTTATTATAAGTATAATAATAACAATAATAATGATAGAAATGATGGTGATAATAATAATCCTGATTATGTTGGCAATAATAATAACAAAAATTATATTATCATCAATAATAATGATTATGATAATGATGATTACAATGATAATCATAATCATTACTGTTATCATAATAAACACTTGTTACTATCAACATCATTACCATCATTATCATTATTATCATTATCATTACCAATATTGTTATTGTTATCCTCATCACCATCATCATCATCATTATTATTATTATTATCATTATCATTATTGCAGTCATTACTATTACTATTATTACCATGATGGTTATGGTTATGATGATAGTAATAATAATGATAATGATGATTATAGAAATATTTATAATAATGGCAATGGTAGCAATAATGATGATGATGATGACGATGATGGATTCCACTACCAGTATTGTCATCATCATCATCGTCACTTTCATTAGTCTTATGGTTGTTATCATCACTACCAGTTTGTGTAGCATGGTATTCTCACTATCATTGCCATCACTGCTACCTTCACTACCCCTGATGTTATCATTTGCATCTTCAACCTTATGATCACTTACCAATCTTATTGCATTTTTATCGTATCATTGGTAGTAATGATATCATTATCGCCATGACAACATAATTACTAGAAGGTAGTGAAACCTGTGTGAGTAAAAGCAGGTAATAGGTATTTAACTCATGCAATATAGTCCTTATAGCCAACCCACCACTTGATCAGGTCGAATGACAGCGTGAAGAGAGGCAGGACATGTTAAAAGCACAAGACAAGGGAACTCTTACTCACAATTAAAGGGAGTTGGCTCTGTGACTCACAGTTCACAGCTTGTAAATGGATGTCATGGCAGGAACTCGCCTTTTTTCTGCCATCGAGGTAAAAGTAAGGTTTATGACATTTTCTCGCTCGCGTTTTCGTTCTTGCGATTCGTCTTTACACTTGTCTTCTTGCTCTTCCTTGTGTCAGCTGTCAATTTGGCCAGGTCTTAAGATCTGTTAAAAGCATTCTGTTTATTTTCCATGTCATACGCCTTGGTGTTGGTGAAGATCAGTATAGTATTTTCCCGTTGTAAAACTTTTACCGTGAACGCGCAATGAAATAGAAGTTCCACCGAAACCAGTCTTTCAGATTGAGGCGGTTGTAGTAAACATGAGAGGACTCAAGTCTTTATTATTAACACATAAGCCAACACGTTTCGCCGCCCCGCAGTATGTCCTCACCACAACACTTCAGTTCCACCGCCTTGCTCTTCACCTCAAATCACACACTACTGACCACGAAATGGAATGCCAACGAGCACACAGAAAAAATACAGTACACAGCCTCTGGACAAAAAGTACTTCCACAAAGACATGTACCACAAATGCGGCTTCGTGATGTAGCTACACGAGGTTGCACGGAGCGGACGAGGGTACGCGAGGTGCTGTGAGTGGGTGAGAGGGAGGAAGCGGGCAGGCGGGCAAGGGGACGTCTGGCGAGGCACTGACAGGGCCAACACGAGGCACCGGAGAGAGGGAGGGACGCCACAAGGGTACGGGAACCATTGAGGCTTAGGGCGGGCACAGGTATAGTTGGAGGGGGAGGGTGGACGAGGGGACATGGGGGAGCGGAGGGCGGTTGCTGAAGGTTCAGCCCCCTGAGTGCCGCTCTCGGCGAGGGGAGCAGCAGCAGGAAAAGGAGAAACAAATAAATGACCGAAGTGTTGGGGGGGGGGGGAGCTGTCTGCTAATCATAAGCTGCCGAACGTCGTTGGGTTATTGGATGATTATGGGATAAAACACATGGTGACTGGAGTGCCCTTTCAGGGTGAGGTCTGGCACCGGGAGGCAGCGTGGGCAGGGGGAAGGTGGACAGATGTACGCCCACACACATGCACCGCATTCGCACATATTCTTACACACATACACATACATACATACACACGCGCGCACAAATGTACACGCAAACACGCATACACACAAATCAACAAACACGCAAGGAGGCACACATGCACACACAAATAAGCAAATACACATATGTATCCATTTGTGGCCAAGTCCCGTTAAGCTTGACTATGAAACTGGCATTTACAAATTCGCTTCTTTTTTAGAAGTGGATAAATGTGTTTTTGATTACTGAATCAGAATATAATTGGAAATTTCTAGTGAAAGGTTAAATGTCATGTTTTGTTTTTATTGAGTCATCAAAGACCCAAATTTTCTTTATGATTTTTTTTCTATGCGTAGATTTGCATTGGAAAGAAGCGTGAAAGATGCATTCAAAAGCCAAACGCTGCTTCCCTCTTCTCTGTTAGGATGCATGAAAGATTTTTAGCCATTAGTTTAAATATAATAATAATAAAATAAAATTCTTGCCTTTTTATTACAACATAACAGAATATTATTAGATGCCGATCTTTTGTCTAATTGACAGACAATCATCAAAACGAACAGAACTTCCAAATGACACCAGTTATTAGCAGAATTTCTGATTGTCTACGATACGTTTGAGTGTGTGTGTGTGTGTGTGTGTGTGTGTGTGTGTGTGTGTGTGTGTGTGTGTTGTGTGTGTGTGTGTGTGTGTGTGTGTGTGTGTGTGTGTGTGTGTGTGTGTGTGAGTGTGTGTGTGTGTGTGTGTGTGTGTGTGTGTGTGTGTGTGATCTTTCCCACATAAAAGCGATATTTTCTTACTTCACGTCCCTAATTTCCTCGCTTGCAAAAAATAGAAGCGCATTTCAGGAACACTCGCCAAAGGCCTTGTGTAGTTCTCCTTCCCAGGAGCGTGGAGGATGAGCCACTAGATACGATCTGCTTTCGTTTGTGGTTTCGGAGATTTATGCGTCTGAGTTATGTGTCTTCTGCGCGTGCGTGAAATCTCAGTTGCTTGGGATGATAAGCGAGATATTGTTGCCTTTCGCTTCCACAAGGTCCGTTGTGTTATATATTTTAGTACATAGGGAAAGGAAGTTTTTCCATGCTGTTCATGGGAATAGTATTTTTTCGCTATCAATATACCATTTTTGATTATGATGATATCCTTAACCTGTCGTTAATAAAGTATCAGCTATTACCAGGTAAATAAGCCTCATTTTCGAGAAGTCAAATGAATGGCTTGTCCTATTACGCGTAGATGCCAGTGACATCTGCGTAACTGTCTTGCTGACAAAATAGAACAGCCATGCTTATCAACCTCTCTGTATGGTATTTGGTGCGAAAGACAAGGTGATTTAGTTAAGTCCTAAATCATATGTTGCGTTGCCTAGGTAAATTTACCTGTGAAAGCAAACGAGTAAAGGATAATATGATGAGGAAGTGTGAACGTTGAGTATTTGATCTTTTAAAGACTTGCATTACGCATTTTCAACTGAACTTTACCTCCACTGTAACCATAACGAGAGAGATATGTGCAAACACACACACACAAATGATATGTATATGTATGTATGAATATATACACCTCATGGGATGTTAAGAACAGATACATCATGGTACTTAAGCCGAAATATATTTTCTGTAAATCATAAACCATATCAACCGTTAAGG
>NW_020872510.1:719073-734073 GCF_003789085.1 Penaeus vannamei
AAGGTTGGTTAGGTTAAGTTAGGTTAGATTAGATTAGGTTAGGTTAGATTAGGTTGGTTAGGTTAGATTAGGTTGGTTAGGTTAGATTAGGTTGGAAATGGGACAAGGCCTCAGCAAACGAAAGTAATTGTCAAATTGACCAGATTATGCACATTTGCAGTGGACTGCTATAATTCTAGAGTATGGACGAGCAAATGCAGCTGCCGTAACTCTATCCTGTGCCTTTAATTAATGATCAGCTTTCATTAAATAAACTTCCCTTGCAAATGAATAATAACAAAGCTATTTATTTATCGAAATAATTTAAAATAGTATTCAACAGAAATGAGATTCACAGGATCGCTGAAGAAATATTGACCAAATTCTCCTCCGCACATGTGTGGGGTCTTTTGTACCCGTACTGTTCTTGTTATCTTACTTGTGACGTCACAGCTAGTGACATGATTTCATTGGCTAATTGTTTGACGGTTAATTTAATAGTCAATAGGAAAACAAGGCATGAGGAAATAGCCAATAATTGAACCTTAGCTAAAATAGAAGCTATGAAATTCAATTTTAAAATCAGTTTCGCCATGGTCTCCATGTGTGCAAGATGTTATATCAAACTGTATAAAGTCTTAAAAGTTATTTTGAAGAGAGTGAGGCTAGCGTGAAATTATGTGAACACTGAGTGCTACCCTTTGAAGTGCCTTGCACCTCAGAGTGCAATGCTCTCTAAGCAACCAGCCATTGCTCCTGCTCATGTAAACCTCTCCAGCACTCCCACAAGCCACTCCATTGATATCGACAACCCTTAACCGGGCCCTTCCTATGCATAGGAATGTTGTAAGCTTCATTTTCATGGAAGTGACTGTATATACTGTACTTCACATGTGTACGAACAATGTGTGGTAGCGCCCAATGCCAAGTCTATCTGACGCTCTCCTGCTGTGAATACATAGAGGATTCTTTGTTTTCTTGGGTGGGGATTGGAGGATAGTAGCTCCTCAGGAGAGGGGGGTCACAGGTGGCACTGCCCACTGTATTAGACAACAAAGTGACTAAATTGGTACTGTGATTGTGACAGATATCGAGAATTCCACACTGCACATGCATGATATCAAGAGTGCCGCGATTCTGGTATGGAAAAAACATTCTAGGCAATCAAACAACACAATTAACCAAACCAAAGCAGTAGAAATCAAACAAATGTAATTTCATCCTGAGAAGCTTTGGTGATGTCTTTTTCTAAATTTACCATTACTATGTTGTTGTTTTTTCATTTTTGATCTGATGATATATTAAATGTTTATTGGTATATCGCAATGTGCTTTCTACTAGCCCATTCTTTAGCTCTGCATCTGTAGTCATTTCTACAAAGGTTTGCAATACTTCACCATGTAAATTTTGGGAGATGTATCATGTACCTACAAGAATGCTCTGGCAGTTTATCCTTAATTAAACAAGTCCAGACCCCATCTTGCTATAATGTACATAGGTATGGTGTAATGGTTAGATGTATATCACTCCCCTGAAGTGCCTGTTGCATTTCATTAAAGATCAGTATATCATTTCTGAATCATTCCTATTCTGCATAGATAATTGTTGCCTGCTTCCGTTTTGAGATGTGCTATTTCAATATGATAATCAGATTTTGATCAGATGATTTACAGTTCAAGGAATGGGTCACACCAGGTCCACACCCTTGTCCTCACTCACACACCATCAGGTGCTTTCCATGACTTACTGCTGAGACCTGAATGGCTGACACGGACACCTCACACCTCTCCAATAGCAGGCTCCCCTTGTTTCCTCCTCGCTTACACAGCCCCCGTGTATTTGAGCTAAAAAAACAACTAAACCAACAGTGGTTTGTTAGAAGAGAACATGCTAGCATTTAGTTGGTGCCTGTATAAAAGGCACACTTCTAATTTGATATGATAACAAAAATTTATTTTTTTATGATGTTTTGTAAAAAGCACAGTTATTTTGTTTACAAACATAAATATATACAAATTTGAAATAGAAAATGTGCTTCAAGATTTGGAGCTCATGTTATAATAATAATAATAATAATATTATTATTATTATTATTATTATTATTATTATTATTATTATTATTATTATTATTATTATTATTATTATTATTATTATTATTATTATTATTATTATATTATTATTATTATTATTATTATATTATTATTATTATTATTAATTATATGTTTATAAATATGCATAGTATATAATATGTATATATATAATATATATATATATATGTATGTATATATATATATATATATATATATATATATATATGTGTGTGTGTGTGTGTGTGTGTGTGTGTATGTGTGTGTGTTGTGTGTGTGTGTGTGTGTGTGTGTGTGTGTGTGTGGTGTGTGTGTGTGTGTGTGGTGTGTGTGTGTGTGTGTGTGTGTTGTGTGTGTGTGTGTGTGTGTGTGTGTAGTTTATAATATATATGTAAATGTATATGTATTATATATATAATATATATATATATAATATATATATATATATATATATATATATAGTGTATTTTTTTTATATAGATCTGCACTTCTAAATGTACCGGTTGCATTTGTCTTCTCAGCATGTTTATATCAGTCTCTTTTGAATCACCTTGCAGATTGATGTGAAAGAGTTGCAAGAACTACGTCTTGCACGACGAAAGAAGGTACGGAAGTATCCACCTTCTACAGTATATCTGCAAGTTTTAGGATCTGGTGCTCCAGGTGCTCCCAAGTCTCTCTATGTCTTCACAGAGCAAGCAAGGTAATGTTTAATAATTTAGTAAAAGTATTGATTGTAGTTATATATTGTAAGAGTCATTTGGTCAGTAACATATTAATAGATGTTCTAGTGGATGAAAAATCACTTGAAAAAAAAAAATAAAAAATAAAACCAAGGCTTGTACTACATACATTGTAACATTGTTTCAGTTTAAATCTATAAATGCTAATACAACATTCAGAACAAAAATGGAAAGAGGGAAATAGTTGGGTTGTACCTTGAACATGTGGTATATTTATTATTCATCATCTATATTTCATACATACAACTATCTATTTGATTTTACTTTTATTTCTAGGTATTTGTTTAACTGTGGTGAAGGATCCCAGAGACTTGCCTATGAACACAGAGTAAAACTGAGTATGATGGAGCACATTTTAATCACACACAAGTCTTGGAGTAATGTTGGTGGGCTGCCAGGAATCCTCCTGACACTTCAAGACACTGGAGTTCCAGAGATCTCTCTTCATGGACCTCCAGGCATTGTATGTTGACTTCTGTACTGTTTGTGGATTCATATACTAAAGGTGTAAATGAAAATGAATAATTTATAAGTTATTTAACAAATTTATCTCTATTAATTTATTAGACATACTTCTGATGAAGAAGAATCTCAAAACAATAATTACATATCTTGCACTGTGCATTTATTCATTCTCATTTACTTGTTTTATATTTACCATGCCATCTTTTGTGGATATATGTTGATTTTTTTATCAGTTTACAATGTAAATTTGTGTTTTCATTTATTTCCATTCTTTAGACTCAGACCTATTCATATTATGGTAATAGGTATTTTGTATTCAAACTACTACTGTGATAAGATGTCTCTATACATCTAGAGGTTTTTGTATTGATCTTCTTCTTCTTCTTCTTTGTCTTCTTCTTTTCCTTTTTCTTCTTTTTATATGAAGAGTATTGAAGACACACACAAAAGAAGAAATCTTAGATTATTGTGTAAAGATAATTGACTTTTTCTTTACCTATAGCTATCCTTGCTCTCACCGAGTTTCAAAAATCTCATGTTTTCCTTGTTTTTATGTATTTTTCATATATCTCTTTAAAAATGGTCTTATTTGAGACTTCAATATTCTTTGTTATTAGGATGATGACCTGTTTTGACTTGAATTTGGAAAAGTTCCGGAAAGGCCTTTTAGTATCATTAATATTTTTTATTATTCATATAATTATTAGTGTTGTTATTGTTATTTACATATATTTTAAATATTATTATTATTGATTTTTTTTTTTATTATGATTATTATTACTACTAAAAAGGACTATATTATTTATTTTTATAATTTTGCTTTATCTCTTCTTTAGGAAATGAAAGGTAAGCAGTAAAGAAGCATTTATTTTTGAAATGACAATATTTATTACATTATCCCACCATAAACTCTACTTTTGCAGGAATCCTTATACTATGATACCCGTCATTTTATAAGGTTCAGGGACCTGAATATCAAATACAAGCATTATAAAGAAGGTGATGGGGTGATTGGGGAATCCAATGATCCCCTAAACATCCAGGCAGTTCCCATCTGGGCCAAGAAGGACGAGTCTTCAGCTGAGAAGAGTGAAGAAACTACAGACGAAATCACAAATGAGAGAGAGGATGGTAAGCATTCTCTATGTTGTCTGTTTTTTTTTTTTTTTTTTTTTATCATTTTCATAAATTTAATCTTATGAAAATTTGGTCTTAAAGTTTGTTAATTAGAAGAGTATTTTAACTAATTTCAATTTTATTTTTATTTATTCACTGGCTGTATTGTTCACTGACATACATATGATTTTTCCTTCATAAGCAGTGGAAGATCTTTATGCACATGAAAAACCATTGATGAAAAAGCGTCAGTTTGTAAATGCAAATACAAACCCTGCAAGGAGAAGACAAAATCAAGAGGAGAGCAAACTTTGTAAAGATCTTTCCATAGCTTATGTGTGCAGACCACCACCCAAGGTAAAATAGTGATCAAAATTGAGTGTGCGACATTTGTTGTATTAGAAAGATATATTTAAAAAGATGTGATTTTCATGGATATATGAAGAAGAAAAAATGATTAAACTATTGTGGATTATAATGATATATTTCTGAATGCTTTGTTACCAAGTAATTTAAAACCATATGAAGATATGATAATTATGAGATTAATAGGAGGGTCTTTTTAAGAAAAGAAACATTATTATGTTAGAATTGACAGTTACATTTGCATAGTTGTTTTATATATAAAAGGTTATATACCATATGTGAAAAATTTTATTTTTTAGTCATCGTTATGAAGATATTTTCTCACAACTACCTCTTTTTAACAGGCTGGTGCACTTTTACTAGAGAAATGTGTTAAAGCAGGAATAACTCCAGGGCCCCTACTTGGAGAACTAAAGAGAGGCAAGGATGTCACTCTAGAAGATGGGAGGGTTGTATTTGCTGCTGATGTCACTGCTCCTGATGACCCTGGCCCAATCTTCATTGGTAAGCTGTGTCTTCTGATGTGGGAAATACTGTGCATTTTTTTTTTTTCTTTCTTTCTTTCTTTCTTTCTTCTTCTTCTTTCCTTTCCTTTCTTTACAAACTCTTCTACTGATTTTATGTATATGTGTTCAGCGTATAGTATGCAATTATTTTTCTGACTGAGCAGCTGTAGGATAACTTACCACAGCAGGCTCAGTAGATGTAGAGAATTTCTAATGATTATGATTTAGAGAATTTCTGTAATTATTATTGTTGTCAGTGTAATGTGTATTTTTTTCAACAGTTATTGAGATACCAACAGAGGCTTACCTTGATTCCCTACTTGAATGTCCAACATTTATGCAGTACCAACCCAGTGAAGCATCTGACAGTGATTTGGCAGAAGTTGTTGTACATTTCACACCCTCGCACGTCATGGCCAATCCACGCTACCAAGAGTGGATGTCAAGATTTTCTCCATCAACAAACCACATTATTGCAAATGATGCTAGCTCCTGTATGGGATCAGAAGCTGTACACAGGCTCCAGTATAAACTAAATCACCTTAGTGAAGATCTTTTTCCTCTCTTGCAAGACAAAAGTATCCCCATTACAGAGGAAGATCAGCAAGAATCAAATGATGACAACATGACAGAAAATGTTTTTTCCAATGATGAAAAATCTTCAGAAAAGGAGAATGTTGAGTCTAATTCCTTACCTAAACACATAGTAGGTCCAACTCATCAAGCACATACTCTTCTTATGTACCACATCAGACCAAAGAAGAAAATAGACAGGTAAGTTAAGCACTGGTTGTTTTGCTAAGAAGTTATATATTCACACATATATTTTCTTATTTTTGCTATAACATGTACATAAGTAGGGAATGTTAAAATTGTGATTCAATGTGAGATTGCTACATGTAAGGTATCTATTTTATTCTTGTGAATGTTGTCTAAATATATTATGATTCCTTTTATTGATTCACATTATATAAACTCATACAAAGGCAGTTGTTCTAACTCACAGTAATATACAAGTTAACCCAATTGCCCCATTTAGCAAGAACACATACCATGCCTACACTTATGTAGGTTCATCTTATGTCTTTACACATAGATGGCTCTACAGGTATTTAATCACCAAGGAGGCAGTTATTAGTCCTACCTATCTCACCTGTTTACCTTTTCCTTAATTTTTGGAGCGCTTCTTTTGTATTATTCTCTTGTCTTTAATTTTATCAATAATTCACTAACAAATTGATAATCTTAATATCATTAAGAATAATATAATTATCAATATAAATAATGTTTGAAGGTTAAACACATTTTCATGGCAATGAAATATACATTGTATAGCTATCATAATTGTCATGATTCTTGTGGTACACAGGTCAAATCGTCTTATGCTGAAACCTCAAACATACGTCAAAGAATGTTATGAAGAAGAGAAATTTGAGCCAGCCCTGCTCAGTGCAAAAGCAAAACTAGAATCAACAAATCTGGAAGAACATCAAGAAAAGTCTACAAATCAGAATTATCCCGATGTGATATTCTTAGGAACAGGATCTTGTATACCAAACAAAACACGAAATACCTCTGGTTTATTGGTTAATATAAGGTTAGTGCAGGTTATTTGTTAAATGTTGCATATCTGCATAGAGACTGATTTATGAATGAAGAATTTACTGGTATATGCATATTTGCTTTACAGATTTGTTTTGTTTGTCTATGATTTTCAGTGCTAATAAGACTCTGTTAATGGACTGTGGTGAGGGCACATATGGGCAGCTTGTAAGGTTGCTTGGACTAGACGAAGCAGATCAAGCCCTTCGGAATCTTGCAGCTGTGTATGTTAGCCACTTACATGCAGACCATCATATTGGTTTCATCAATATTCTCCTTGGTAGAAGAAAGGCTTTTCAACGTGCAGGAATAACTAAAGTTAGCATGAAAGATATTTTTAAAAATAGATGCACCATGATATAAATACAGTGGAAATATGAAAATATATGTGATTAAATATCAATGTTTTTGATAGTTGCTAAAATTCAAAAATTTGTGTGGATGTTGGGTGTATATGACAATTAATGTTTCAATCTCTCTACTTAACTGCAGATTCCCAAGCTGCCTCTCCTAGCACCTCAGAAAATATTGGCATATCTCATTTCATACCATGCTAACTTTGAACCAGTACTCCAAGACTTTTCTTTAATTGCAAATCATAATTTTTTAGCACAAAACTTTACATTGGAAAAAGACCGTTATGAGGAACTATGTTCACAACTAGACATGAAGAAAATAGATATGACATATGTGATTCACTGCCCCAACTCATTTGGAGTGGCATGGACTCATGTTGATGGATGGAAGCTTGTGTATTCAGGTGACACTATGCCGTGCTCTGGTCTGGTTGAGATAGGTAAGTGCAGTTTGTTTTTTGAATATTTCATTCATTCAAAAAATGTTAGTAAGTTGTTTAAGCAGGGAATAAGGAATCTCATAAAGCACATGTTGATGATATCTGTATTTAGAACAGAAATTCTCGAAATTAATTTCATAGTTGTAGGTACTCATACTACATTTATTTTAGCTTTATTAAAAGTAAAAGTAGAACACTAAAGTTATTCTCATTATATGTTGTATACAATAAGAATAATGACATAAGTGCTGTTATCAGTATCTTATTGTGACAATTTTCTTTTGAATTACAGGTCAGAATTGCAACTTGCTGATACATGAGGCAACCATGGAGGATGAACTTGAAGACGATGCAAGGATAAAGACACACTCAACCACTTCACAAGCCATTCAGGTGAGACCCTTACTTTAGAATTATATCAAGCTGATAAAGTAAGGTGCATCAGTAATTTTATTGAAAGTATGATAGATGAAAATTTTGTAGTCCAGAGGTTATCAACTTTAATCTCTTGTCTGTATAGCATGTTTAGAAATCTTGAAATACATGATGTTAACAGAGTAGCAGACTGCAGGCTTTAAAAAAAAAAAAAAAAAAAAAAAAAAAAAAAAAAAAAAAAAAAAAAAAAAATATATATTATATAATATATATATATATATATATATATATTATATATATATATTATATATATATATTATATATATATATATATTATATATATATATATGTATATATATATTATATTATATATATATTTATTTTTTTTTTTTTTTTTTTTTTAATCACATGTCCTGTGTTGTGAGTTTACTGTCTGTTTGTCAAAACTATAGTGGAATTTGCTATTTAGATACTGCAGTTGCAAATAATTGCAATTGTCAGTTGTTTTTATATTTCAATCTTTACATTAATATTCACTTTTCTAACTTTTCTACACTTTCTGAAAGATATCCATGTAGATCGCTAACAATCATTTACACCAGGCTGTGGTGGTGCATGCCACTACATGTTATCTCAGGTGCCCGAACCCAGGCTCTTGGCATAATTAGACATCACCCAACATCAGGGAAATTTACTCTGCAACATGATAGGATGTCACTTGGCATGAATTGGTCAAATTGTGTTAAATGAAATGAAATTATTGTGCATTTGTGTAAAAATTACTGTACCCCATTTAGTACACAAAATGAATGATAACACATTAATGTTTCATATATGTTGTATTTTGGCTCTATTCAGTCATCTAATTTTAACCCATAAGTATTGACATGAACAATCAAAAGGGATATAGAAACTCTGTTCTGGATTATGAAAATGCTTGGAATGCAAACTCAGTGAGAGATAGATTGGATGATTGTTTGGTTGGTTGATTAGTTGGTTTTATTACAAGTAGCCCTATATTGTCTCTCTGTCTTCCTTTTGTCTCCTTCCTTTCCTTTGTATTTCTTTATCGTATTCTTTACCGACATTTCACACATGTTTTTAGTAACTTTTAATTGATTATCATTACCTTTTTATGAATCATATTAATTGAATTTCAGTATTAGGAGTTAAGTCTTTCACTCCTTACTCCTTATTAGACTTATTAATGTTTTCACATTTTCAGGTTGGGCGAGACATGAATGCTGAGAACATTTTGCTCACTCATTTTTCACAGCGTTATGCCAAAGTGCCTCTTTTTGAAGATGATCTCCCAGAGAAAGTAGGAATTGCATTTGACAACATGAGAGTAAGTGATGTGATTTTTAAAAATGTATATACATAAATATGATTGGATAATCAACTTAAGATTTAGAGTACTGTAAAGATTATTTATGAAGGAACAAGTAGTAGTCCTATTACTCAAATTATGTTACAGACTGGTATAAAGGTTCCAACTTACTCTTTCTAAAGGTATCCTGTTATAGAATTTAATCTCTTGAACCAGGTTGCTTTCAAGAACCTACCAAAACTCCGTCACTTGTATGGGGCACTCGTAGCTATGTTTTCCGATGATTATGATGAGATGCTGGAGAAGACAGCTAAGAAGAGAGCAGCGAGAGAAAACTTGCGGTTGCAGCTTGAGGAGTTCAGCAATAAAGAGGAAATTCAGGGGAACAAGCGTGTTAAGCAGGACCAGAGTATTGTATTATGAGGGAGTTTTTCCTGTAGGTGACCTTTTTTATTTTTATCATTATTACCTATGATGTAGTAATGTAGCAGTCAGTGAGAAAATATGCTTTAGTCAGGTTTTATAAGGAATAGTTTTTATGAACAAAATGGCTTTTGTGCTTATTTGTTTTGAATGAAGGAAAGCAAGTTATCCACAGATTAGAGGTGATTAAAGATCTAACTACCTGTGAGATTATAATTTACATATGTAAGGAGCAGCAGAAGGATAAAATCAATACTTTGATCTTTATATTTGACAGACATTATGTCCCTGATGATTCTCATTTTTTCCTCCAGTACACACAAATATACATGGATCTGCTTTTATCCCGATATGGATCTTTCTTTCAATAAAGGGTGAACATTTTGATCCAATTTTTTACTTGATGAAAATAAGAATATGTATTGGGTGTTACATCATACTTTTAAGTTTAGTGCTAATGGACCATAACATACATATTTTATGAAAGACAAGGATATATATTCTAAATATGAAAGAATAACAGAAGTGCCAAGAGTTTAAAGAAGTATGATGTCTTGCTTTTTGTGCATATATCTGTTTAACATAAACAAATGACTGTGATTTTCACTGAAGCCTTAATACTCAGTGTAAGGTTCCTACTGACATTAACTCTTAAATGAACCTTATATCTGTACTGCTGGGAGAATTATATACTCGTGTTGTGGACAGCTTTCTGTGTTCTTTGCATGACATAATGGAAAGATATATTACTTATTTTCAGTTACATTCTTTTATGGACCATATTGAATCTGTTGAAATCTTTTGTTGGAGAAATATATATGTATTGTTTGCAACATTGTTTTATTAACCTGCATGTAGTGTATATAATGGTAGATTGGGTAAAGAGTGTTTAAGTGACAGGAATGTTCAAGTTTAACACATTTGATTAGATTTTATCCTTTTATCTGACATAAATGTCAATGATATATTATTTATGATAATAGTAATGGGCTCATTTTTTCTCCCCAATATTCAAGGACTAGGGTAAACAGGTATAATCAGGTAAGCCTTGTGAACATATGTAAAGCCATCTATGCTTCTGCCAAATGAATAAACAAACCACAGTGGACTAGGCATGTACCCATTGCCAATGCCACAAAAGAGATTTTGGTTAAGAACCTAACCCTGTCACTGTGTGTTGGGGCATTTCAATAAATCTGACTTTGGAATGTTATGTGGTCGCAACTGGAAATGGACACCATTTGTTTTCCCTTTCTCAGAAATACCAAATTTATCAAAATCAAAGAATATCTAGGGGGTGTGCCATTGTTGCAAAGTTCCAGATGTAAAGAGGATTATCTGAGCAAGTTGCCTCTTTAAAATTGTTTGTATCAAAACATTGTTCTTTGCCGAGCTGAATGACCTATTAAGTTAGTGAAGCTATCTCATGAAACCATTTTGCCACAGACCTTACACCCTGCTAGGCTTCTGTGGGTTACACTATGTTGACCTCTGTGACTTGGTTCTTGAGGTTCTTCGTGTTACTCATACTTCTAGAGCAGGGGTCAGCAACCTTTTGAGCATTGTGTGCCAGTTTATAATTAATGCCTTATTAATAACCTTGCATGCCATTTTTTTTTTCATCACTGTATACTCAAATGTATTTTCCTGCACATGCATAACATAAATGTAATATTTTTGTAGCTTTCAGTATTCTTCATAACAAAATACGTATATTTTTTTATAATTTTAGATTTATACTAACCATATTATTTTCTGGACACACTGAGCATCAAACAACCCTCAGAGTAATCAATTGTAAGCTTGCAGTGATAGGGGCTGAGGGTATGCTGCATTTGGCTCACATTGGTATATAGATCCAAATGGTGATAGCAATGCCAAGGCTGAATTTATCAGACAGCAGTGTCAGGGAACTTAATATGGAGGATGTATAACAATTTGCAGTAGTTTCCAATATTTCTTGATTTTAAAATTAACTGACCATAATAATAATAATAATGAAAATAATAATACTCTCTCTCTCTCTCTCTCTCTCTCTCTCTCTCTCTCTCTCTCTCTCTCTCTCTCTCTCTCTCTCTCTCTCTCTCTCTCTCTCTCTCTTTCTCTTTCTCTTTCTCTTTCTCTTTCTCTTTCTCTTTCTCTTTCTCTTTCTCTTTCTCTTTCTCTCTTTTTCTCTTTCTTCTTCTCTTTCTCTTTCTCTTTCTCTTTCTCTTTCTCTTTCTCTTTCTCTTTCTCTTTCTCTTTCTCTTTCTCTTTCTCTCTCCTCCCTCTCCCTCTCCCTCTCCCCTCTCCCTCTCCCTCTCCCTCTCCCTCTCCCTCTCCCTCTCCCTCTCCCTCTCCCTTCCCTCTCCTCTCCCTCTCCCTCTCCTCTCCCTCTCCCTCTCCCTCTCCCTCTCCCTCTCATTATTTTGCTGTGTAGACAAGTGCTCTAAGTAAAGATATCATGATGGTGAAATAACTAGAACTTTAAAATATATTCCACATTATTTGTTAAAGATATTTTTGCCATTGTGAGTCACTATAACAGAAGCCACTAAAGAAATGTGACATCTTATTAAGTATTAATTCTGTCAAAGGCAGTAAGACAGAGGCTACTGACAATGCCAACAGATTATCAGATTGTAAACAAATTTATGGCTGAAACAGGAGCACTATCAGAAGTTTGGACTTAAAACTGTGGCTAAAATAAATGCTGCCAAGGTGATGAAATTGAAAGATAAGTGTTAGAAGTACAGAAAGTCATTCAAGAAAACATTTAGACCAAAAGTTGAGTTTCAATGCCATCAGCATCTTTTAAATTATATATGTCACAGGTTTGCAATTGGTTGTCACCAAATGCATATCTATGTCTAATTTTGTGTCATGTCATCCCTATTTTATTTTTATTCATACAAAACAAAAGCTTTTAATCTTTTTTATTGTGTAACTAAGTATTATGCAAAATGTTTGAATTGTAGTTGTGAATCAGTAAAATGAACCAGACAAAAATTTTGCATGACATTAAAGGAAAGAAGTCTTTGGCAATCACATATTAAGTCTCAATATGCTCTCTTCTCCCCATAACCTTCCTCTACCTCACTTCGTCTCATCCTCTTACTTCTTATTTCCTCTACCAAGAAGTCTGTTTTTTGGTAGCATTGGTTAGTTGATGAGATGGTTAGCAGGATAACTCAAAAAGTTATTAACAGATTATATATGTCTTAGCCCAACTTAGATGCCATTAAATTTTGGTGGTGATCCAGATCCTGGAATTTTCTAATTGAGTGCATCAGGTACTCCTACATACAGGGGTAAATATCAATATCATTACCTTTATTACCTCCACCAAGGAGGTCCTGTTTACAGCCGTCACCAGTTTATTTGAGAAAGAGGTGATTTTAATGTAATTTTTCAAGTGTGAATATTTTTTATTGCATCAGTGACCCTATTGCCTTGGCGGAGGTATGGGCAGAGTGCTTCTAGTTATTATCATCATCATTAGCAGTATTATTGTTCCTGTCAGAAGTTGCAGTAGTAGTATGGTTATTATTACTATTATCATTATCGTCATCGTAATCATCACCATCACTACTGCTTCCATCAATATCAGGATCATCATTCTTTTTCTTTATTTTTTTTCTCTTCTCTTTTTTCTCCTCTCTTATATTCTTTTATTTTATTTCATTTTATTTTATTGTATCATTTTTTCTCTCTTCTCTTCTTTAATTTTATTTTATTTTATTTTATTTTTATTTTTATTTTTTTTTATTTTAATATCCTTTCTTTTCTGTTCCTTTTTTCTTTTCTGTTTTTCTTCTTTTTCCTTTCGTTTTCCTGGTCTTCCTTTTACCTTCTTTTTCTTCTTCCTTTCTTCTTCTCGTCCTCGTCCTCATACTACGACTACTGTTGCTGCTGCTACTGCTTTGAGTAAAACAATTGCAACTACTACTACCACTGCTACAACTACTAACACTACCACTCTACCACTACACTACCACTACTACTACTACTACTACACTACTACTACCACTACTACTACCACTACTACTACTACTACTACTACTACTACTACTACTACTACTACTACTACTACTACTACTACTACTACTACTACTACTACTACTACTACTACTTACTACTATACTACCACTACTACTACTATTACTACCACTACTACTACTATTACTACCACTACCACCACCACCACTACCATTACTACCATTACTACTACTACCACTACCACTACCACCGCTAGCAGTACTACTACTACTACCACTACTACTACTACTACCTACTCCTACTACCACTATTACTACTAATACTACTACCACTACTACTACCACTACTACTACAACTACCACCACTACCACTACTACCTACTCCTACTACCACTATTACTACTAATACTACTACCACTACTACTACAACTACCACCACTACCACTACTACCTACTCCTACTACCACTACTACTACTACTACTACCACCACTACCACTCCTACCACTACTACTACCTCCACGACTACTACTACCACTATTACTACTTCTGCCACCACTCACTACTATTACTACTACCACTACTACTACTATCACCACTACCACTAATATCTACTACTACTACCACTGTTACTACCTCTACTACTACTACTACCGCTATTACTACTTCTACCACAACTACCACTACTACATCTGCCACATTACTACTGCTACACTACTACTACTACTACTACCACCACTATTACTACTACCACTACTAACTGCTACTGCTACTACTACTACTACTACTACTACCACTACTAATACTAATACTACCACTGCTATAACTAAAACTTCCACCACTGCTACTACTACTACCATTACTATCACGACCTACTATCACTACTACTATTACCACTACAACTACTACTACCACTACTACAACTACTACTACTACCACCATTACTACAACTACCACTACTATTACTACTGCCACTCATACTACTACTACTACTACAACCACTACTACTACTATTACCATTACTACTACTACTACAACTATCACTACTACTACCACTGCTACAACTGCTACTACCAATACTACCACTACTATTACTACTGCCATTAATACTACCACAACTACCACTACCACCATTACTATTACCAACACCACTACTACTACTACTACTACCACTACTACTGCTACTACTACTGCTGCTGCTGCTGCTGCTGCTGCTGCTGCTGCTACTACTACTACT